>JALBXZ010000162.1:0-89596 GCA_027580255.1 Therioaphis trifolii
TTATATGACTTACTAATATAATATATATAACTACGATAATATTATATATTATAGTGTCATAATGATTAGTGATATTGATATTATATATTAATATTATATTGGTCATTGCCGCAATGCCGCCTATCGGAGTATCTACAATCTACGACAAAATATCTAATTATTATTTATAAATAGTAATATAATAATATGAAATCGCTCAAATCAGTATTTCCCGAATCCCGATAACCGGCGATCGACGACGACCATATGCAGCCGCAGGAATACGAATATGGAATAGCTGTATAATAATATAATATACGAATGTACGATAGCGATAGCCGAAAAATATATAGATATTATAAGACTATGGAAAAAACCCGACAATAACGATATTCGATAACAATCTACTATTTTATCCCAAGTATACGCATTACGCAGTCTGCTCCATATACTGTTATATAATACTAATCTATGGTCTGTTCACTGACCACTGTTGACTGTTGTAGTGTTGTAGTAGTGTTGTCACTTGTCTTTAGTCTGTACTCCGTTGAGTCGGTTGTCTTATGTCTACTCATCTTGGTTATTCGTCATTCACCCATGTTTATCCCATTTACGCGTCCAGACGCATACATACCAGACGCGTCCAGACCAGTACATACTCCGTTTAGTCCGTTGTGGCGTTGTCTATACTTGGTAATTAGTATTTTGGCTATTCGTCATTCACCTGAAGGCATTTCAACCTAACATTGACAAACTTCGTCAATACGGACAATCCGGTAAGTACACATACGTTAAATGGTACTTACCAGGTAGACTAATTTGTTGATAATATTTAATTTGTGTATTTTTGTTTTTTATTTTAATTGTAATTTTATAATTTTTTTATAAAGTTTAAATCTAATTCAATTTATTTATATCTATTCTATCTATTATATTTATTTTAATCACAGAATATGAGCTTCACATGCATACAGTAATGTTTGTGTTAACTGCTTCTGCTGTTCATCTTAGTATTTTAATTTTTTTGTTAATTTAATTAGGTTCGTTAGAGTTAACTTCTTTTTTATTGTACCTATATTATGTATACTGCTTAGTATTTATCTATTTTACTTTATAATCTGGGTTTATATCTTATTTAAATTATAAATTATTAAGTTAGTAAATTGTTATCTTTTAGTAGCATTCATATTTTAACTGTTTTAAGTGTACCTAATCATCACTGTACCTAACTAGTTGGCTTAGTTATTACCAAGGTTTTGTTTTTCACATTTCATTAAATTTCATTAGTTCAAAAATGTCGTTAAGCAAGTCTACCAAACGTAGGAAATGTTTAGAAGAATGTGAAAAACTAGGTTTAGCAATTGAAAGTAGCGAAATTAATGATGAACACTTTAATGTTACCAACCAGCCTAGCACCTCATATAACCATAAATCTGATCATGAAATATTAAATAATTGTGTAGGTGGTAAAAGTTATTCCACTAATTTTAGTACAGAAAGTAATCATAGTGACAGTGAAGGAGGACTTGACCAACATTCTACTGTAGACAAAGTGATAGATAATGGTCAAAATGACATTATTTTAGTACCTACATTTTCTTCTGATTCAGATAATGGTAATGAATGTTATAGTGAAAAATTATTAACAAATATTAAATACTGGGCTGTTGAGCATAAAATATCAAATTTAGCATTATCTAATTTGTTAAAAGTATTAAAGAATAATTATGACTGTTTTCATTACTTTCCATGTGATGCCCGTACATTATTAAAAGCAAGCATGAGTAACAACCCCTTACAAATTCAAACCATGAGTCCTGGTATATTTCATTATTTTGGTTTAGCTAATGGCCTAAAGCAACTATTGGTACAAATGTTTTTTCTGATGATACTATTATTTTACATTTAGGAATAGATGGTTTGCCTTTAACTAAGTCAACAAATAGTCAATTTCGGCCAATTCTATGTTGTATAAGGAATTTAAATTATACCCGACCTTGTTTATTTTTAGTAGGTCTTTATTGGGGCACAGAGAAGCCATCTGATAGTAATATTTATTTATCAGATTTGGTTAATGAGTTAAAAGAATTAAGTACTAGTGGAATTGATCTACCGTCAGGTAGAAAACAAATAAAATTGGAAGGAATTGGCTGTGACGCCCCAGCTAAAAGTTTTATTTTGAAAACCAAAGAGCACTCTGGTTTTTCATCTTGTTCTAGGTGTAATACTGTTGGAGTGTTCCTAGAAAGAAGAGTTTGTTTTCCCGATATATCTTTTAATAAACGCACCCACACTGAATTTATCAATCGCTCAGATGAAGACTACCAAATATCTGATAGTATTTCTGTTTTATCTGAAATTCCAAATATAGACATGGTGAATAGTTTTCCATTTGACTATATGCATTTGGTTTGTCTTGGGGTTGTGAAAAAAAATATTTTGTTATGGTTAGGTTCTATTAAAAACTCTCCATTGTCGGTTCGTATACCAAGTAAAAATGTGAAGTTAATATCAACCAGACTATTAAATCTTAAAATATATATCACTTGTGATTTTGTCCGTATCCCAAGAGGTCTTAATGAAGTTTTGCGGTGGAAGGCCACAGAATTCAGGACATTTATTTTGTATACTGGTCCAGTAGTTCTCCAGTCTTTAATAAGTAAAGAATGTTATGAACATTTTATTTGTTTACATGTTTCTATAACTGTTCTATTAAGTCCTGCATATGAACATTTTTTACATTTTATTGATAAACTTTTATGCTATTACGTACAAAAGTTTGGTGAGATTTATGGAGAAGAATTTTTATCACATAACATCCATGCACTTCTTCATCTTTGTGATGATTATTCTAAATTTGGACCGCTTGATAATTGTTCTTGTTTCCCATATGAGAATTTTATGCAAACATTAAAAAAAATGGTAAGAAGTAATGCTAAACCTCTGCAACAAGTAATAAAACGGTATGAAGAATTTATTTTGTTTGGTAAACTTGTCATAAATGATATTCAATGTACTAAAGATGTCTTTAAACATTTACACTTTGATGGTCCTTTGAGTAATGACTGTACATCTCCACAGTATAAAATTGTTTGTAAAAAAAATTATATGATTAAAATAAAATCATCATCAGATTGTTTTATTGGATTTTATGATGATAACAAAAAACTTAATATTATGAAAGTAGTAAATATTTGTTATCATACTGAAAGTAGTAAAAATGTATTTTTGGGCCACATTTTTAAAAATATGGAACCTTTTTACACTAAGCCAATTAATAGTTTAAAGTTAGGTATTGCTATTGTTTCAAATTTATCTAGTAGTTATAGTATATGTTACGTCAATAGGATGAATTTAAAAAAGTACATGGTACTTAATAAAATTGCTTTTCCTGTATTATACTCCTCATATAAATAATTATTTGTACAAAAATTATATCTAATAATATGTTCAAACTGTATCTTTATAATATTATGTTTAACTTAAAAAAAAAAGTAATCTGTTTAGATAAATATTACTTAACTGCTATAATTATGTATGTTGCTACCAAATATATATATATATTACATAATAAATGATATTCTAAGAAAAAACTATGTATTCACTATTATTTATTAATTTTATTTTAATAGATTTAACATGGACTCAACATTATATTCTGTTGTTCACTTTAATAATGATAACACCGTAGAATGTGTCCCTAAGAGTTGGATAAAAAATGGTACTTGTGCTTGGCCATCAAAACACATTAATGTTCGTAAAATGATTGAACAAAATTGTACACCTAACAAAAATGAATTTAACTTCTATAAAATAAGGGAACTGTGTTCTAACATAAGTAAGTCTGATTTTGTAATTTTCTCTTTATAAATATCTATGTTATCTATCTAACTAATAGATAGCATTAAATAATGATTCAATACAACAAATAGGTAAATAAATATATGTTTATAAATACAACAAAAAATGTATTTATTATTTGATTAATTGTTTTCATTTGCAATCTAAAAGTAATATTAAATATTTTTTAACCATATTTCACATTTAATTAATTCCCATAGAAACTCTAGCAGAAGCACAATTTAAAGCTAGAAAAGCACAATTTACTTCTGATTTATCAGATAATGATTATAGCAAGAAAAAAAAGCTTAAGAGAAATTTACCCAATTCTACAGAATGCCCTATATATTCTGGTATGTATGTTTCTTTAAATAAATTTTTAATGTACAACAAAAATATTTAGAAAATTTTACAATATTAATTTTATACTTTGATATTGATATGTTGTAGAAAAAACTAATAAACTATTTTAACCTAATTATATTTTTTATTTTTTTTTATTTAGATTCTGATAGTAATGACATGTTTATCATTCCAGACAACGAAAAAAAAAATAAAAATATTAAAGGTCAGTATTTATAAAATAGTAATTTCTTATATAGTATGCTAACAATTTGACTAATTCATATTTATTATTAAATTGAAATATATCAGAATCCAAGGTACCTAAATCAGTAACTATCCAGTCACAAGAAATACAAAGAAAAGTGTGTTATGGTATGTAATAATAAATTACATAAAAACATAAATACTAATAAATTATATCTTATTTGAAATATTAAGTTCTTATAATAATTATTTGAATTCATAGATAATATGGATCCAGTTGATCGGTGTATGTCTGAAAATCAGTTGTATTTGATGAATAGCCAATCTGTAATCATGAATAACTCATCTGAGCAGTTTAAATATCATGAATCATCAACCCCACCAATAAAAAAAAAAAGGTATTATGAATACCTACTTACATTAATATAAATAAAATATTAGTTTGATTAATTAAATTTGAATGTTATGCTTTTAATTTTTAAAGGTAATAAAACATTAATTTCTGAATCTTATAATGAATTGCAAGGAAATTTGTTTGAGAAAGGTAGTGGATGGTCCCCTTCACCATTAATAAAACCATGGTCTTCTTCTCCAACAAAAAGTCAAGGTATTATATTCATATTATATTAGTTTCTATTATTATAAAAAATATCTGTTTAACTATTTAAGATAAATAGTAATAACAT
Organism: Therioaphis trifolii; assembly: GCA_027580255.1. Lineage (NCBI taxonomy): Eukaryota > Metazoa > Arthropoda > Insecta > Hemiptera > Aphididae > Therioaphis > Therioaphis trifolii. The sequence goes on from JALBXZ010000162.1 coordinate 5,055, forward strand.
TTAAAAATAATAAAAATGTTCATAGATGAAGTAATATGCTTGTTGCTTTTAGCTCTGACAGTGGATATATCTCATCCTAACTTGAATAAAGACGCACAAATAGTAATTGATAGGTCTGATAAAGTGGAACGAAATTTATTTGGAAAAAGTAGATCCTCTCCATCTCCTGTAAAAATTCAGTGGTCATCTCCAAAAAGGAAAAAAAGGTATTTTAGTCTTAAATATATTTTTATTTTAGATACTTATTTATTTGAAATTTAAAAATTCGAATTTATTAGTATTCAACTAAATACACTAAAAAGTAATTTGGATCTGTTATAGTTAATATTTCAAACAATACGGTTTCAAATGAAAATTTTGTAAAATCATCAACAAACAAAAATAAATCATTGTATTCACCAAATGAAGATTATATTACAAATGGTAATAAAAACCTCAATAAACTTAAAACATAGTTTTAAATATGTTTTTTTGTTTTTTTTTTTTTTTTTTATCATATTTAGATGTTGAATTTAAAAAACAGATATTGCGCAATATAATGTATTTGAAAGTTGAGTTAAAACATGTTGTAACAAACCTAAGTGAGATGTTAGAAAAATTACAAACCATTGAAAAGGAACTACAGCAGGAAAGACCTCACCAACTGCATACTAAAAATGTAGAGTTTAATAATTTTATGGCAGATTATCACTTGCCAATAGACAATGAGGATGACTTGAATACCCTTGATGAAAAAATTATAAACGATCAAGAATTTAAAAACAATCTGGTAAATAAAAATATATATTTAAACTAATAATATACCAACATTTTTAATAATTTTGCTCAATTTTTAGATTAAAAAACTATCATGTACTGGTGGGAAAAATGTGAAATTTGCTATAAAAAGAATTATGTCCAAATTGTTTTCAAACTCTTTTCTTTCGCAATATTCGGAAAGAAGGGGAAAAAGAAATTTTGTAATTTGTTTTTACTCCCAATTATTTTAAGTAAGTAAATTATTATTGCTATTATATTGATAAGTTATTTGTTTTACCATTAACATTTATTTTGTCATACATATTTTAAAGTTTAATTTAGACTGCTATTTTATATGTATAGCTTTAATTTATATGTTAATTCCTACTAAAAAATTGTTTAAAACAACTATTTGCATCTGATGATTAAACATTTAAGATAAAAACAATATTATAACAATAACAATTTATTCAGATGACTAAAATAGACGGTTTTAAAAGGTTTTTAGGTGTTATACTGTCGTATATGTGTACCACATATATTTATATTAAGCATATATTTTTTTTTATATTTATAATTAGTCATATATTAGTCCATTGTTAAATAAATAATTAAAATGCTGATGCCACGATTTATGTAGGTATCAGTATCATATGTCGTGGGAATTAAAATTTAATGTAGTCTATAGGTGTTGGGTAATAGCTATTAAGTGTCGATGATGCACATATGTGGAGACTAAAAGAAAAAAATGTTAACTAGAAAAGAAGGGGGCGGACGTCGAGCAGCGAAAAGGCAAACGCTCAGCTCGTCAGTCCAGGCTAGAGGCTCCCTTCGAATAAGAAACCATCGATTGTAAATTAATATATGTATTACCGTGCAAGTAGACACGGGTAATATTCATACTTAAAGTTTTGTTGTGTTTAAGACAAAATTATAAGGAGTTCCATAATTATTTTGCTTTTGTTTATTTAACTTATTTCACAGAGTTTCCTCGAGTAAGACGTTAATTTTTTAAAAAGGTAATATTATAAAAACGTTATTATTAGGGACTCGTTTTCTGTCTACGTAACATTCATAGTTTTGAGGTAGACGTGAACGGGGGAGGCATAGCCTTTTTAACAATCGTTCTTCCGAACTGATACTTGATTTCAAGTTATCTAACAGGGAAACGTTTTCTGTTCACACGAAACTCAAGCTTTGAAACCACGTAGATGGGGGAGGCATAGCCTTTTTAACAATCGCAGTCCCGAGTAAAGCGAGTTTTAAAATATTATCAGTTGTAGGCCTTACAAAGGCATACGACAAAAAATTGGCGCCCAACTAGTGGCTCTTAACTTAAAATCCCGAGAAGAATTAATAAATTAAAATTTATTTTTTATGTGTTTCTCTAAGTAAAAAAATTATTTAACTCTTTTGTTTTAATATTTTGTTACCTATATTTTACTCGATTATTCGAAGGGAACTCTACTGTGGACATTTACCTTCTCGATCACAAAAGTCGTGGCGAAAATATTAATACCTAGGTACATGTGTATATTTTTGTATTTTTCATTTCTGTTGTGTTTGTGTTTGGTGCGTAAAACACTAATTTACTTATTTAAACATTAATTCGTTTTACCGTATTTGCAAATACACACAAAAAAAAAAAAGAGAGAAAAAAAATCAGTTGTGCGTTATTTAGCTGATTTTATATTATACACAAAATCGCGCAAAACGAATTCGATAAAAGTTTCGTTTCGTAGTTAAATTCATCGCTTCTATCTATCGCAGTCTCGCAGTCAGTGCAGTTAGACAATCTGCGAAATTTGCAGTTAACGAATATTCAAAAGGAAATAAGGTAAATTTTTCTTTTTATTATTCTCCCAGCAGCCATCGTAATAAAATATATATATATATAAAAAAAAAAAAAAAAAAAAAAAAAACTAAATTCCTTAGTGCTGTTTATTTCTGTGGGTACTATTAAATTTACTAAAATAAAATATAATCACAAGAACATTTTTAGTATTAAAATAATGTCTTCATGAACAATCTAAAAGACCCAAATTCGGAAATTTCATTAATCATTAGTACACTAACAGAAATATATACCTTAAAGAAACCGAAATTAATAGAATTTTGTAATAACGTGGGATTAAAGTCAACCGGAAGACAAAGTGAACTACGATCCAGAATCAGTAGATTTAAAAAAGGTGAATTAAAACCAGAAGATATAGCCGATAATTTATCCAGTGAAGATAGACTTACCCTATTAAATACTTCGAAAACCAACAAAATAACATTCGAACAAATTCAGAACATTGTTGGAACAAACGAATCGAGCTCTGATGACACAACAGAGTATACAAATAAAATAGAACCAGACAACACATTCGAAAATAATAAATTATATGAAAACATTGACAGAAGCATAATAGCCAGTACAAGCAGAGTTGAAGACTTAATACAAGTTGCTGAAACGTCTTACTCTAACCTTGACAAAGATATAACTGATACAAAAATCCTTTTCAATTTTGACGATACTACAAAATTAGTTACGGAGCACGAAGCGGAAAATATTTACGAAAGTATAGGGAGAAACGGAGCAACAGATCAAGCTTCAAATAATAAAACGGAAGAAATATCGAGTTTAAATTTTCCATCAACCTTAAATCCACAAAAAATGAATCAAAACACCATGATCATAAAACCAGAGAGTTTTTCGGGAGATGAAGATATAACACAGTTTTTTAAGCAATACAACACAATAAGCAACATTAATGGTTGGGACGACGAAATGAAACTAAAATTTTTACCCATATTTGTTAAAGGCACTGCAAATCAGTTTTTGGATAATTTGAAAAACCAACGACAAAATTGGACATGGAAAGAAGTACAAGAATTGTTTTTAAAAGATTTTCAACCAATTGGATACAGTATCATATTGAAGACTAAATTAGAAAAACGGAAACAGCATGATTTAGAATCGATCTTCAGCTACATAACAGAGGTAGAAACTTTGTGTAGAGCGGTAGACGATAAAATGAAAGAAGAAGATATTTGTGCCTACATATTAAAAGGTCTTAAAGAAAACGTTTTAAAATTCATCATGATTCATGACAATAGCAATTTAAAAACATTAAAAGACAATTTAAAAAAATTTGAGAAAATGCAATTTACAATTAATAGTAGAGAACCTACTATTAATGACTATACAAATATTGTAAATGAAGTTTCACAAATAAATAGAAAAACAAAAGAAAAAGAAGAAGAAATTGAAAAACTAAAATATAAAATGGAAATTAGGGATAAAATTAATGAAGACAAATACAAACAATTGGAGGAATATATAATAAATATGAACATAACGGGACATTCTAAACCAAAATCAGTGAACTTTTTAGACAACGCAGAAGGATCGTACTTAGAAACAAGTGCATACCCAGAGAAAAATCTTTACAATTATAGAGAAAATAGTACAGACAGACCAAACAGAAGGGACCAACGATCATATCCTAGATATGAACAAGGATATGAAAGACAACCCAGTTACAGAGAATATTCTAGTGAAAGGTACAACAACAACCGGTCTTACGATAGAAACAGTCGGTACCAAAATTACAGTCGAGAAAATAGCTACGACAGATTTAAAAATGAAAATGGAAGAGATTTCAATAACGACAGACGTTTCAAATCTTCACCAACTCGAGGAAATAGAACAAATAATGTTAATACAAATAACAGTTACAACAGATACCAAAACTACAACAGAGATAATAGCAATGATAGATTCAAAAATAACAATAATTCAAAACAAAATTATTACGAGAGAAAAGTAAACTATAATAAAAATTTAAAATCGGTACCAAATAGAGAAAGTAGAGACCAAAATGGAAGAAACTACTATGTTCAAAATGCTAGAAATGAAAGATACAACCGGGATAGAACACCAGAGAGATATAATTACAGACAAAAACAGACTACATGTTACATATGCAACAAACCAGGTCATTTAGCAAACAATTGTAGAAATAAAAAAAACTACTAGTTCCCGAGTTAGAAAAACAATCGGAACAAATAACTCGGGATATAAATAAAAATAATATTAATAATTTACACTCAAATGAAGTACAAAAAGAAATTGAAAAATTAGAGTCCATGACAGAATGGTACAAAAGCTTAAATAACATAGATAATTATGAAAGTAATATAAAACAACTATCACCACAAGAAGATTTAAAATATATCAATTTTTTTTTAACAAATAATAAAATACAACCAAAATTCGTATGTGATTACTCGGAACAAACAGGAGACATTTTTTCTCAACACCCAAATGTTGCGATTGGACATACAGTTAGCAAATGTCTTACTATGTCAGAAGGCATAGCACTCAAATTTAAAACAAATTTTAACAATGTACAACTAATCAAAAACCAAAACAAAAAAACTACTGAAGTGGGTCACTTAAAGATAAACGACCAATGGATTTTATACCTTATAACAAAAGATAAATTTTTTGAAAAACCTACTTATTTCAATATTTTTAAAACCTTAATTAATACAAAAGATTTTTGTTTAAAAAATAAAATAACGCAATTAGCATTACCAAAAATATGTGTGGGATTAGACAAAAAACAATGGGAAATAATTTCTTTAATGATAAAATATATATTTCAAAATTCATCTATTAAAATAATGATTTTTTCACTGCCTGTAGTAGAAGAAGGAAAATACAATAAAAACATTGATAAAAATACCTACTATCCAGAAATAAATTACAACATAATTTCCAAAACTCATATTAGTGAAAACTTAAAAAAGGAAATAACGCTTACTGCGGGTTCCTTAGTGCGAACTCAAAATGTACCCGGAGACGGTGATTGCGGAGCACATGCGCTACGCATCTGTTTAAAAGATTATGATATTTACACAAAAACTATAGAATTATTAAACATAATTTCTATCAATAAATTAAAGACAGGTTATTATTTAAAAGACGACGACCTAGCTTTTATTTGTAACCGATTCAACATGAACTTATTTATACTTTATGATATCGAAAATACATCCAATGCACTGGTTTATTGGAAACAAAATCGAAGAAACATAGGAGTTTTTCATGAAAACTGCCATTGGACACCTGGTACCTTCGTTGAAACAAATAAACCAAGAACATTTTCTAATATAACCATTAATACTACGTTTCCTGACTTCAAATCAAATTATACAATCAACAAAAATGATAATAATTTAAATGAAGACCAAGAAGACAACAGATATATCAACACAAAATACCAAACAAATAATAATAAACAAACGAATCAAAAGGTCCAAATGACACTTGAAAGCGTTAAACCTGCAACAAGTTGGAGCTCAAGTTATTGTCAAAATTGTAAATACCTAACTGCTTCATGTAACGAACAAGAAATGTTAGAAATCACAGAACGCCAATTAAGTAATGGAGAAGATGAAAATATTATATTTTGTGAGAGGTGCAATAAATATGTAAAAGAAATATATGAATCAAAACGTTCAAATAATATTAAAGACCAAAACAAATTAACCCGTAACTGGTACAGTAAAAAAAAACAAATTATAAGCAGTCTATCAAACCACTTATAAAATTTAAACAGATGTGATGACAAAAATCTAGTATTTTAACCTCGATAACCATGGTTATATGTTTATACTATCTCCATAGAAAGGAACAATCTACCTCCATGACCATATCAGCAAAACCTTATCACGTAATTGAAAACTAAAAATGGCAGCGGTGTGTGACACCGGACTGTACCAGTTACGGGTTAATATCAAATTTTAATGAGTCTACATCAAAAATGTACAACGAAATAGGCATATTAGAAAGGAAACAGCGAGTTTTATCAATTAAAGTATTATTAGATGACAAAGAAAAAGATGCAATTATTGACACTGGGTCAAATATTTCTTATATGGACTATTCTTTAGTAAAAGACAAATCAGAAATATATTCTAGAGAAGAAGTCATTATAACAGGGGCTAATAATACTGAATTAGAGCAAATAGGGAAAATTAAATTAAATTTTAAAATTAACGATACTCCCTACGTCATACTAGCTTTCGTAATAAAAGGATTAACGTGTAAATTGTTGCTTGGAAATGATTTTCATATAAAATACAAACTATTCATCGACTTCAACAATAAATTTTTGACGATTGATACCAATATGATTAAAATGGATACAATTTGGTATAATCATAATAAATCCTATTATATTAAGGCAATAAATAAAAATAACAATAAATATCTTAATGCAAATAATGTAAAAAAAGAAGTTATTGGAAAACTCATAGCTGACGATAATATTACTATTGCACCAAATTCAAAATCATCACTAAAAGTAAAAATAGATTCGTCTCATAATCAAGTAGAGCACTATCAAATTAACCCTAATTTACGTTTAAATAAAGATAAACATCTAACATTGTTAAATAAGTCAATAACTCAAGATAAAACTGTCTACTTGTACAATTTTTCTAATTTATACAGTAATATACCCAAAGGAATGAACATTGCCAACATAATATTTTCTGATCTCATTTTATCAAATAAAAAAAGTAATTCTCTTAGTAGTAAAATTATAAGTACAAATAACATAGAAATTTGCAATAGTAAAACAAATGAAATCACAGATAAACAAGGAAACATTATTAAAATATCTCACGAATTATCTAAAGACCAAAGGCAAAAGGCTCTCACACTCATAAATGATTACAAACATTTATTTACTTCAGATCCACTCGACATTGGATGCGCTAATGTAGAACCATGTGAGATTAAATTAAAAACAAACAAACCTATTTTTCAAGCACCATATAGAGTCTCACTTTCACAAAGAGAAAAACTCCAAACGATAATAGAACAAATGATACAGTCAGATATTATAGAACCTAGCAGAAGTAACTATGCTGCTCCAGTTTTTTTAATAAAAAAAAAAGAAAAGGGTGAGTTTCGCTTTTTAGTGGATTATAGAAAATTAAATTTAGAAACTATATCTGATAAACATCCAATTCCTCGTTCACAAGATCTTTTTAGAAGTTTAGAAGGTGCCCGATATTATTCCACACTTGATATGGCCCAGGGATATTTCCAGATACCGATAAAATACGAAGATAAAGAGAAGACAGCCTTCATCACAGATTTTGGGTTGTATCATTTTAAAAGAATCCCTCAGGGTTTTAAAAACTCAGGACCTATTTTTCAAAGGATAATTAATAATTTATTTAGTGATCATTTATATAGAACTATGGTAGCTTATTTAGATGATATATGTTGTTTTGGGAAAAATTTTGAAACAGCTTTAAATAGACTAAGACAAATTTTTGTTAGACTAGACGAAGCTGGTCTAAAATTAAAAACTAATAAATGTATATTTTTTTGTAAAGAAATAGAGTTATTGGGTCATAAAGTTTCCAATAATGGTATAATGCCTCTTAATAGAAACATTCATGCCATACAACAATTTCCCACCCCCAAAAAGGTTAAGGACGTGCGAGCTTTTATCGGATTAACAAGCTATTACAGAAAATTCATAAAGAATTTTGCTAGAATTGCAAGTCCACTCATAGAGTTGACGAAAAAGGATATCAATTTTAATTGGGGAATAGAACAAGAAAAAGCTTTCGAAATTTTAAAAAAAGCTATAACTTCATCTCCAGTTTTAGCTCACTTTGAAGATGACTATCCTGTTTTTGTTACGACAGACGCCTCTCTAGAAGGAGTGTCTGGCATATTAGAACAAGAAGACAAGGAAGGAAAACGACATCCTATAGCTTATGCATCAAGAAAACTAAAAGGAGGTGAGAAAAATTATAGTACCACCGAACTCGAAATGTCTGCAGTTGTTTTTGCAGTAAACTACTTTAAGGAATATTTAATGGGGAGAAAGGTAATAGTTTTTAGCGATCACTCTAGCCTGCAATACTACAAAACGATGAAAAACCCATCAAGTCGTATAACAAAATTCATTTTTAAATTACTGGAATTTGATTTAGAGATAAAACATCGGTCTGGTCAATGGAATAAAGCTGCTGACTGTCTATCACGATATCCCATAGATACACTACAAATACAAGATCTTCTTGAAAATAATGAAGACCAAGAAATCAATTTTGATACAATAAATATAGAAATGCTCAAAGAAAATCAAATAAAAGATGAATTTTGTGCAGGAATTAGGTCAGCGATAGAAAACCATACAAACTCAAAATATAAACGAAAATCAAGACAATTTACAATAAAAGAAAACATTTTATATTTTAAAAATTGGACACCAAATGGCACAAACAATCTATTAGTTATACCAAAAGCTTTGGTAAGAACAATATTAAAATCATACCATGAATCGATACTATCTGGTCATTTCGGCATAACAAAAACATTGGCAAAACTAAAAAAGAAATATTATTGGCCTACAATGATAAAAGACACAAACAATTTTATTAAAACATGTACTTCATGTCAACTTTCAAAAGGTCCAACAGGTAAAAAACCTGGTTTTTTACAACCTATACCTTTATTAAATACTAAACCAATGTCAAGACTTTGTTTTGATTATTTAGGACCATTACCGATATCCAACAGAAAAAGATATATAATAGTAGCTACTTGCAACGCTACAAAAATGGCTTTCGCTAAAGCAGTCACTAACGCTGATGCAGCTTCAACTATAGATTTTTTGTTTGATATCATTACAACATACGGAACACCAAAATACTTTGTGAGTGACCAAGGTACTCATTTCAAAAACAAAGAAGTCAAAAAGGTATGCGAGAAATTAGGCATAACACAACAATTTTCTTCTGCATACCATCCGCAGAGTAATGGTATGACAGAGTTAATGAACAAGATAATATGCAATAGTTTAACTCATTATGTAAACAACAATCAAAACACTTGGGCATCTTACTACAAATTGGTAGTATTCGCATATAATACATACCCTCACTCAAGATTAGGATACTCACCCTACTATCTAATGTTCGGCACAGAAGCAACTCAACCATTAGATAATAAAATTTGTCCTACAGAAGCAGATTTTGATAGATTAGAAAACATAACACAATTACAAAAAATCCGAGAGCTACTTCCAAAAATAATAAAAAAAGAACAAGATAAGCAGAAAGCTCATTACGACAAAACTCATAGGGAAGTAAATTATTCACCAGGACAATTGGTGTTGGTTAAAGTACAATTTCAAAAACAAGGTAATATAAAAAAATTAGCTCATAAATATAGAGGTCCGTTTAAAGTTATAGAAAAAATTTCTGATATTAATTATAAAATAGCATTATTATTAAATGGTAAAGAATCAATTGACACCATCCATGTAGATAGACTAAAACCATACCATTCGAGGGAACCGGAATAAAAATAAAAAAAAAAATATAAAAAAAAAAATGTATATTAATTATTATTAAGGGGTTATAGGAAAAATATTATATTTATTTTCCTATGTATAAAAAAAAAGGGGGGTATGTTAAACAATTATACTACGGTCTTTATAATAATATTTTACTAAAATTTATTTAAAAATTACAAAGAGGGTATAAATATGTATAGGAATTTTATTTTTAACTTTATAGTTATATCTATAAAGTTAATACATAGGATTTTTATCATAACTTTTATACTTAGAAAAACACGTTAACATACAATTATGTATATGTTAATTCATATACATAATGTGTATAATAATGTATAATTTATATTTATTATAAAAAGCATGTAAGGGAATATATGGGAATGTGTATAATGATACCATTTATTACAATGGGATTATTATTAAATTAAACTTGTTTATTAATAAAATTATATAAATTATGTACTTTAATAGAAATTGTTTTAATGTTTTCTTTTTATATTAGATGTTGTTCAAATACTTAATAATCTGTTCTATAATATTCAATACCAATGCAGAAGAAGACCTTAAAATAACAGTGTCACCAGGAGCTTTCTTCAACGAAATTCACGAAGCCATACTATATGATAAAAGTATACCTTTGATTTATACACAGGATATTCAAAATATTAATGACAATGATAACGTAGATCAATCGAAAAATAATTGGGGAATAACAAAATACTGTAAAAAAATACTGTATAATATAGAAGAAAATGATAAAGATTTGTTAGACATGATAGACAATTATAAAAATACTATACGATCAAAAAGGGGTATTCAATTTGTAGGAAATATGATTCATTTCTGCTGCAATGTTGCCACAGAAAAACAACTAAAAAATTTCTATACTAATGAAGAATTACTCAATCAACAAATAAATAAACTAAAAGATGTATTTGTATCTGACCACAAAGATTTAATTAATATTACAACTGAACTAAACAAATATACAAAGAGCACAAAAAATAATCTACAATTACTAAAAGCCAATTTTGAAAATTTTCTCCACGAAGAAAAAAACAACCATCTACTGTCGACAATAAATCACGAGAACACAATTCAAGGAATACAAGAAATTATTTATAATCTATTAACTGTTTTATTAAAGTTCACCAACTATGAAAGAGATACGAGCACTCGTTTACATTGTAAATTAAACAAAATTCCACCTAGAATAGTTGACCACAACATATTATTAAATGACCTAAAAAAATTAGAGAAATCAATTTCTAAAGACGGTTATGAATTACCGATACCATTAGAGAATTTGGCAGCTTACTACAATTTGCCTATTACAGAATGTCAATTTTCAAGAACAAAAATATTAATTAAAATAAAAATACCAATTCAAGAAAATTTAGCTAAATGGAAATTATATCAGTATATACCAGCGCATTTCAAATACCACGATTCAATTTGTTTAATCTACTCCGAAAAAACATATATCGCTATAAATTCAGTCAACAATGAACACCGAACGATCTCTGGAATCGGACTACAACATTGTGACCCACCAATTACGGATTTATGCTATATCCAAAAATTTGCATCAGATATGACGCTATCACCAAATTGCATAAAGGCAATATTTAAAAACTTACCATTGGAAACAATAAACCGATATTGTTATTTCCAATGTGTAAAACAACATGAAGATGACGAAATAATGATTAAACTAATAGGTATTAATACTTATACTCTAACAAACCCTCAACCAACCTTAAAAATAAAAAAAGAAGTAGGAAACGAAATAACCATCCAAGAACTTAAATTAAATTATAGTTATCCCGGACTGATAAAAATTACCTTTCCCTGCAATTACGAATTATTAAAAGACAACCTAATATTAATTCCAAAAATGTATCCATGTGAATCAAATAATGTAAATAAATTATCCATAACAAGAATCTTACCTATATCTTGGACAAATATAAAATCTTTAAAAATAAATAATTTCGAAAACAAAGAAAATATATATTTTACTAATATAACAGAAATTTTAAACAAAAACTGGATCGAAGAAATACCTAACTTCCACATTGCTAAACAAATTAAAAATCCAGATAAATATTTCAACGACCTAATATTAAAAAAAATATCAAAGCCATTTATAGACGAATTTTTAGGCGATATTATTTATCTAACATGGTTAACAATCCTCACAATAATGGTGGCTTTCATATGTTACAAAATCTACCCTATAATCATTAAATCTGAATTTATGAATTTTCCACCGCCCATCCCACCCAAAAACTTATAAGCTTAAATAATAATATTCTAACTACCTATGTATTTCAAGAGAATGTAAACAACGTAAGTTGTCAATAAAAAAAAAAAAAAAAAAAAAACTGTTAGCTTCACACAGCATCCACTCCTCAGCACAGGAACATCCAATCCATGTCAATGCAGCCAATCCATCAATCCATTTCCAACAAAAATAGATGAAATTCAATGGTCAACCACATGGCAACATCAATAAGCACCAAGCAAAAGTTTCAACGATAATCATCTAAAATATATATGTATTGTAAGAAACATTTTAAACCAATATATATAAATATAAAAAAAAAAAAAAAAATAATAACAAATAAACAACAAACAAAATATATTGTTACAACACTTAATTGTATAGCACCATTATGAAATTGAATATGCATCAATATTTCTTTTAAAATACAACTGTATAGCAATACCGGACTGTCCGTAAGGTGGTCTAACTATGATGAGATACTTAATACATGAACAGGCATCACTAAATAAAAACACTGTAATATGCAAAATGCTCATAATAAAAAAAAAAAAAAAAAAAAAAAAAGAGATTAGAGATCAGCGCTAGCCACACATCGAAAACGATGACACGATAATATTTTATATAACAATATGTAAAATATGTATAATACGTATAATATATATACAACATCCTTATTGTTCAACACGTAAATAGCTTTGAATTAATCATGCATATGAAATACATATGATAAAAACAAAAACACAAATCTAGACGGAAAATAAGCATGAAAGAAATATTAAGTATTTTACAATTTCAAATTTCAATTCCATAAGTGGTCTTCAAACATATTAATTAATGTATAAAAGTTAGTAGGTAAAAATAAATAAAAAAAAAAAAATAAATGTGTAGTATACTCTAGTAAATGTATACTCAATAAGAGTATTATATACATTAAGTATTATTAATAAATTATTACTGCAAATAAAAATTATATTCGTTACAACATTTCCATCCTTGTTATCTCAAATTGTATACGAACAATTCGCACTATATTATTATTTATATTAAAATATTTCTCTTTTAATTTACCACCTATTGTAGTAAAAATGAGGGCATTTTTATTTTTAAGCAAAGGGACTGTCGTATATGTGTACCACATATATTTATATTAAGCATATATTTTTTTTTATATTTATAATTAGTCATATATTAGTCCATTGTTAAATAAATAATTAAAATGCTGATGCCACGATTTATGTAGGTATCAGTATCATATGTCGTGGGAATTAAAATTTAATGTAGTCTATAGGTGTTGGGTAGTAGCTATTAAGTGTCGATGATGCACATATGTGGAGACTAAAAGAAAAAATGTTAACTAGAAAAGAAGGGGGCGGACGTCGAGCAGCGAAAAGGCAAACGCTCAGCTCGTCAGTCCAGGCTAGAGGCTCCCTTCGAATAAGAAACCATCGATTGTAAATTAATATATGTATTACCGTGCAAGTAGACACGGGTAATATTCATACTTAAAGTTTTGTTGTGTTTAAGACAAAATTATAAGGAGTTCCATAATTATTTTGCTTTTGTTTATTTAACTTATTTCACAGAGTTTCCTCGAGTAAGACGTTAATTTTTTAAAAAGGTAATATTATAAAAACGTTATTATTAGGGACTCGTTTTCTGTCTACGTAACATTCATAGTTTTGAGGTAGACGTGAACGGGGGAGGCATAGCCTTTTTAACAATCGTTCTTCCGAACTGATACTTGATTTCAAGTTATCTAACAGGGAAACGTTTTCTGTTCACACGAAACTCAAGCTTTGAAACCACGTAGATGGGGGAGGCATAGCCTTTTTAACAATCGCAGTCCCGAGTAAAGCGAGTTTTAAAATATTATCAGTTGTAGGCCTTACAAAGGCATACGACAATACATACATACTACATAATCGCACATACTACATACTACATACTACAAACCGCCGGAAGTAGGATTTTTATTTGTAAAGACTAGTGGCTATAATAGTTATAAATTCGATATTGTTGAATCCACGATTGTACTTTGTAGTTTGTACCTATTGGCGCCGGCTTATCATTTATCACTATTATACCTTGGGTTTGAACGATATCGAATTTGTTACTATTATGCCTTCTGGTCTTAATAAAAGAGAATAATATAAGTGCTAAACCTCCAATAACCACCTAACTTTGAGAAGTATGTAAGTTTTAGTATATGTTGCCATTTGAAAAATCAAAAGTTGATAGTGGTTTATCTAATAAATATAAGGGTGAAAAATATTAAAAATGTATGCAAATGTAGAAAAACATAAGACTATACTTATTAAAAAAAAAATTAGGAATAAAGTCAATACTTTTTGAAATAATGAGTGTTCAACAATAAAAAAATCACCCTGTATATATATACGAGGTGTGTTCAATAAATACCCAGATTAAAATTATTGTAGAAAAACATTTAATGTTATCGGAAATGTTATTGCACCAAAATAAACTAGAGATAATGACCATTATTTCAGTATATAATAATAATCATTATCTCAAATCAGTCATCGACAATACGCGTTCGAAGTTGGTTGTTTTGTATAAAATCGCGATTTCACAATGGATAATATTTCGGAGCAACGCGCGTGTATTAAATTTTGTTTCAAAATTGGTAAAAATGCTACGGAAACTTTTGAATTGATAAAATTGGCTTTTGGAGATATTGCACTAAGCCGTTGTGTAACTTTTGACTGGTTCAAACGTTTTAAAGAAGGTCGTATATCCATTGAAGATGACCATCGTCCTGGGCGTCCATCAACATCAAAAACAAATGATATCATTACTCTAGTTCGAGATAAAATTAGATCCGACCGAAGATTAACTGTCAGAGAAGTAGCTAATGAAGTTGGCATATCAATTGGTACTTGTCATTCGATTTTATCAGATGAATTGGGCATGAAAAGAGTGTCCGCAAAATTAGTGCCAAAATTGTTAACCGAGGAGCAAATGGAACATCGCATTGAAGTGTGCTTGGATCTAAAAAATCGGGTTTCTAATGACCCAAGTTTTATCAAATCAATAATTACGGGCGATGAAACATGGGTGTATGGATATGATCCCGAAACTAAGGTCCAATCATCGCAATGGAAGACCGCAAATTCACCTCGTCCAAAAAAATGTCGTCAGGTCCGGTCGAACATCAAAGCAATGCTCATAGTTTTTTTTGATTTTTTTGGTTTAGTTCATTATGAGTTTGCACCTACAGGTCAGACAATAAATCAAGTGTTCTATAAACAAGTATTAGAAAGATTAAGAGAGAAAGTGCGCCGTAAAAGACCAGAAGCGTGGAAATCAAAGTCGTGGTTTTTGCACCACGACAATGCACCGGCGCATTCTGCACTTTCCGTACGTGAATTTTTGACATCTAAAAATATACCAGTGGTACCTCATCCACCATATTCACCCGACTTAGCTCCCTGTGATTTTTTTTTGTTTCCGAGACTGAAAAGTACCCTCAAAGGCCACAGATTTGAAGACGTTAACGAAACTATTCATAACGCGACACAAGAGCTAAAGGCTATACCTATAGAGGAAATTCAGAGGTGTTTCAAAAAGTGGCAAGACCTTTGGGAGCATTGTATTGATGCTAAAGGACACTATTTTGAAGGTGATCCATTTAAATAATTTGTAAGTTTGAAATATAATTTTTAATAATTTTAGTCTGGGTATTTATTGAACACACCTCGTATATATATATATATATATATATATATATATATATATATATATATATATATATATATATATATATATATATATATTGTTGTATTAACTATCAACTATTGTCATTATTTTTTTTTTTTTTTAACAGAGTCTATCAAGAAAACTTAAATTTATAAATATAAGTGACCATGATATTGAAGAACCAATTAAAACATATTTGGCTCAAGCCCCGTTTGCCGAAAAAAAAAAAAAATTATTGATGTAAAATTGTTTTATAAAAGTTAATATTATATGTAAACAATAAAAGAGTATATTAGTTTTATTTACCTAAAATATTCTAAACATTGTTGTAGTAAAGTGTTTAATGCACATGAAATTCTACTAATAATATCACATGCTATTTAGTATTATTTTCTGTAATTTAATTCTTCATTTGTGTGCATAATGATCATTTGTGATTTGACTGCATATTAGTATATATAGAGTTTTTCTACAACTGTTGTAGATTATACATTTATTAAAAATTTAAATGACATATTTATTATGAAGACTGAACTAAAATTTGAATAGTACTTATTTTAGAATTTTGTATCTGTTTACTATAATAAATATTAATAAATAGTTTAAAATTAATAATAACTAAGATTTTTAATTAAATATAATTCAATATTATTTTTATAATGTTGGATAATTAATTGGTTTTAATGCTTATGAAATATTGATAGATAAATGTAAGATAAATATATAATTTTGGTTCATTCAATGATTATTCAATATTGGGCAAATATTAAAAAATATTTAATAAATCAAAAACTAATGTTAATTATACATTTAATTTTTACAATATTAAAAAATAAATATTTGTGCATTATTTATTGAATGTTTGTTTGTTACCTGGGTATGTACAATATATGTATAATAATTATATCATTCACGAAAAATGTATTTCACATACCCCGTTATATACAGATAATATGCGGAATATCCGTATTACACAAATTATATTTTTTGGCGGTATAGCGAGAATTGGTGCTTTTTACGTTCCCGCCAAGTTGGAAAACGGCGATGGCGATAACTTTGGTTTGGGAGGAGCACTAATTTTAATTTTTGCATATTCTCAAAGCACTAATTGAGCACTAAAATTTGGCGGTAAAACGGGAATTGGTGCTTTTCACGTTCCCGCCAAGTTGGAAAACGGCGATGGCGATAACTTTGGTTTGGGAGGAGCACTAATTTTAATTTTTGCATATTCTCAAAGCACTAATTGAGCACTAAAATTTGGCGGTATAACGGGAATTGGTGCTTTTCATGTTCCCGCTGTGTGAAGTTAGCGGGAGGTTTTTGGAATCGTGGATAATCGATGCTAGGATCGAGCAATAATTTTTATTTTTGTATATTCTCGAAGCACTAATTGAGCACTAAAATTGGAGGTATAGCGGGAATTGGTGCTTTTCATCATCCCGCTAACTTCACGGACCTGATTTTTTATCTGACTCCTCTATTTCAATTTCATTTGAAAATTGCTTGAAATGTAAACATTCCTCATACAGCTCATCTTCTAGGTCATTAGAATATTTTTCAACTAATCTTTTAGTTCTTTCGTTTGATATTTTCGGGCATATAAATAGCAATTCTGAAAAAAAATTAAATAGACTATCGAGTTCAGTGTAAGCTGAATCTTTCTGATCTTTCTGATAATTCTAGGACCAGTTTGTCAATTATCACGAAAAATGTATTTATTTTCATAGCTTCTTTTCCTTCTAAAATTACTTCATTTTCGATATATTTATCTAACTGTTTTGAAATATTTCTTTTTCTCTGTTCATCTTTTTCATAATTTTCGCATTTTGAAATTATTTTTCCTTTAACTTCATAATTATCAAAACTATCTCTCAATTCGTTTACATAGTTTAATAGTGATTTATACAACAACACATCATCACTCAAATTAATTGTAACTTTTTGAAGAGTTTTACTTGTTTTATCAAATATTTGTAATACATCATTACAAAAAACTGTCATTATACCCGTTTCCAATTTATCAAAACTATTATATAGTCCTAAAGCCTCGACTTTGGCAGCGGGTTTTTCTGAGGGATTTAAAAAAAATGTCTTTTAAAGCTTCATAAAATAATTCATAACCACACAATAAGCCTCTACACGCATCACTTTTTGCTGACCAACGGGTCTGTGATAGTGGTTTTGGTAATAAAATTGTATCATTACTCTTTTCTATGTGTCTAAGAAGTACTGACCATCTTCCAGTCGAAGCACTAAAAATGACAAATATTTTTTGCACAAACATAAAAAATTTAGTAGCTTGCAAGCAAAAATCAGCTGCTGTTACACCAACTAAGTTTGATGAATGTGCCGAGCATGGTGCATAGAATGCTAACGGATTGTGTTGCTTAATTCTTGCTTGCAATCCTGTATACGCACCAGATATGTTAGCGGCGTTATCATATGATTATCCTCTATAATCATTAATATCCAAGCCAAGAGACAAAAGCGTATCTAAAATAATAGTTTCCATAATACTACTTTTATGGTCAGGAAGTTGAATAAATTTCAAAAACCTCTCAGCAGGTTCTCCTGATTCAAGAACATATCTTATTATAAAAGGAAGTTGATTCGTGTGTGATACATCGGGAGTAGAATCTACAGATATGGAAAAATATTTATTTAATTTTATTTTTCGTATAATTTGTTCTTTAATATTTTGATACATACAATTTATAAACTCATCACAAATAGTTTTAGATAAATATGAAACATGACCACTTCCGGGATTCCTGAGAGTTCTTATATGGTTTTGAAGAAATGGGTCAAACTGAGTAAGAACTTCTAAAAATCCTAAATAATTTCCATTATATCTCAATCCAAACGTTTCAGATTCCCCTCTTATTGCTAGTCCACGAGATCCTAAAAATTTGATTACGCTCACAATACGTTTTAAAACATTTTTCCAGTAATTGCATTCTTCCAAATATTGTTGGTGTGGAGCAGAACTTATTTTACCTATCACGTCTTCTCTTAACGCGTACTTGTTTGTGTTAACACGGTGATCGTGACCTCTCTCATGTTCATTTAATGTGTCACTATTTTTCCAATCATTAAACCCTTGAGTAAATGTATTTGGGATTAGTTGAAATAATTTACAAGTCTTACAAAATAAACTGCCTTTCGATTCAGAATAAATTAACCATTCTCGTTTTCTCATATCCCCATTTTTAAGTTTTGTGAAAAACATTAATCTAGTAACGTATCTTGCTTGCGATGAATATAAACGTTTATACGTAGAAAAGTCCAATTTATAAATGTCTTGATTAGATAAGTTTCTTATTATGAAATCAATAGTTTCCGAATCTATAATAGGCCACTTAGCAGGATCGTTTAATGAGGAAATTATACATTTATTTGTAGAAGAATACTTGTCAATAAGATGTTCAAGTGTTAATTCGGAAACTTGATTAACTAAAGAACAAAAATGAATTAAAATTTTTCTCAAATTTATAATCTAATTCTATAATCTTGTGATAATGTAATAACTAAACATTATTAGGGCCAGTTGTACCGTTCTGTGGTTAAACATTGATTAGCTAATCGGCGATCAAATTTTAATCCTCGATTAAATGTCCTTGTGTTGTACGGTTGGTGATTTGGGTATGATTAGTTAATCACTGATCAAAACACGATATTATTGTTTTTATACAATATTTTCATTATTTTTCATTACTGTTGGTACTCATTTATGTGGACATTGTATTATCACCAATAATATCAGTTATTATAATATTGTTTTGAAATTTGAATTAAATGTTTATGTTTAAATTGAAAGTTACAATTTAAATATTTAAATATTCACTTGTTGTTATATAACTACACTATATAGGTTATGTTAAATTTGTATGTATGTTTTAGCATTTATCTAAAATAAAATGCATATTTACGAAAAAAAAATAGTATTAAGTTATTAATGTACTAATACTTAATGCTATGTCCAGTAAATCCTACGTAAATAAAGTTTTCTTTAAACTATATAGTAATGGACTGATGGAAGTCTTTTTATTTAGACGAGTGAATGTTCAAAATGCAACTTTCATTAAACATAATACAATTAAATAACCAATCAGTACGGGAACATATGCGATCATTTATTAAATCGACAATAAATCGAACTGTATTTTTGGATAGTCAAAATCTATTGAAGAATTCATCATCTCTCCAATAGGTAAAATGATCTTTTCGAGGTCTGAAGATTCTCGGTTTTCTAGGAAATGTGATCATTACAATCAATTGATCAAAATCTGAAGTATCTTCAGAAGAACTGTTGTTATACATCATCATAAAACCTAGTATTCAGTTTAACACAATGCGCATTCAAATCGAAATCAAACACTATTTGACAAACGTAAAACGGTTGAAACTTGAAATCCAAATACGATCAGAATCGGAACATTCGGAACATTTTGTTTTAGCTGATAAAACTACGATAAATGATAACGAATTATATTTCCCTCTCATCAAAAATTAACTAATCAATGTTTAACCGCGGTCGAATGGCTGGTTAACTTAACAGACCTTTAATCGACGATTAGAAGGTTAATCGGCACTGTACAACGACCCAACATCACTAATCATAGATTAAATCTTAATCACTGTTTAACCGAAGACGGTACAACTGGCCCTAATAATAGCTAAACTTAGATAAATATATTATATCACTTGTCGTAAATTTTATCTACTGTCACGTATTATTCTATAATTCATCTAAATTGTATAAGTAATATTTTCGAACTTAAGCGTTTATACAATTTTTATTTTGTATTATAGAATAAAGTGTATAGTTTTACAGATATCATACGTTTTACAATTAAAATACAATTTGATTTTTTTATCTTTAAAATTCTATGTGGGGTGTGTACACCTGCACACGTAGGCACGAGCCGCCACTGCAGCTTCTGTATCCGTCACTTTTATTAATACTTAATTATATTAAAATATTTGATTAGGTTAAATACCATTTATTAATACTTAATTTTATTAAAATATTTAATTAGGTTAAATACCTTTTACGTTTGAATCATCGCTTTCTGTAACTGAAGATGTAGACGATGGGTTTGCTTCACTTGATTTTGATATTTTCGATTCATTATACAAAACATTAAAAAAATGTTCAAGCTTTTTCACTTTTGTCATTGCATTATTATGTTTATCATCTTTTTCTTTTTGTAATTTTCTCCTTTGTGTACCACTTAATTTACTATTTGACATCGTTAAGAGGCCATCGTAGTTAAAATTTTAGTACTAAAAACAGCTCTACGTACTTCCAATAGTATAGCTTTCATAGTAATCACAGAAAAAAACTTTTGATATCATATGAATCATAAGTATGCCTACTACATGTCACCAGAACGAAAAAAAAAATAAAAAAAATAAAAAAATATATATATGCACCGTAGCTACTCTTACGACACCATCAGGTCCGGGGTGAACATTTGTGACTCTGCCTAATAACCACTTTAAAGGAGGTAAGTTATTTTCCTTTATTAACACCATCGTCCCAGGTTGAATGGATGGTCCTCTGCATTTGGACCACTTGTTTCGTCCTTGTAGTTGCCCCAAATATTCCTTGCTCCATCGTGCCCAAACGTGTTGGACAAGTTGCTGCACTCTTTGCCACCGAGACAATCTATTAATAGACATTTCTCTCACATCAGGTTCAGGCAGTGCACGTAGTGAGCTACCTATTAGAAAATGGGCGGGAGTAAGGACATTCAAATCCGTAGGGTCCTCGGATAAAGGAATTAAAGGACGGGAGTTTAAGCAGCATTCTATTTGTGTTAATACCGTATATAGTTCGTCATAAGTTAACCTTGAATTTGCTATGGTTCGATTCAAGTGTTTTTTCACGGCCTTGACCGCAGCCTCCCACAAACCACCAAAATGGGGGGATCGAGGCGGTATGAACTTCCACGTAATTTCGTGTAGGGTTAACGTGTCTTGAACGCGAACTTTGTGCTGTTCTGAAAGAAGAAGTGTGGACAAATCACTTAACTTTTTGTTAGCACCCACGAAATTAGTACCATTATCGGAATATATGGTATGGCATTTACCTCTTCTTGATATAAACCGGTGCAAGGCAGCTATAAAGGCATCTGTGCTGAGATCACATACTAGCTCTATGTGTACAGCCTTACTTGCGAAACATAAAAAAATGCATATATATGCTTTCTGTAGCTGCGCGTTTCTACGCGCGTGCGACTTCATTAATATTGGTCCCGCATAATCAACACCCGTAGTTTCAAAACATCTCATTGGTCGGTACACTCTTGGTTTTGGCAAATCACCCATAATTGGCTCTACAATACTAGGTTTGTTTTTGAAACACGCTATACATTGATGGGCGACTTTTCGAGCGGTTCGACGACCGTTTATCGGCCAATATGTTAATCGTACATTTGCCAACATTGCTTGGGGCCCAGCATGTAATGACATTTCATGCTCATTTCTAAAAATTAGTGTATCAAAATGACACGAATATGGTATAATAATAGGATGCCGTTGGTCATGAGTTAGATCTGTCGCGTTTCCAAGACGACCACCTACGCGTAATAAATTATCATTGTCGAAGAATGGATTTAACGACTGCAATTTTTTATCATCTAATGCTCGGCCAAAAAATTGATTTTGTAAAAGTTTAATAAATATTTTTGCTGATTTTTGAATCTCGTCATTACTGAGTGGACCTGAGTATTTTTCTTTTGATTTAAATTTACTTGAAATATTATGCACATACCTTACTATATATGCAAAAACACGCTGAAAACGACTTAATTTTGAATATCTTCGTGTATCTGATAGAATTCTTCACATCTCGCGTGCTCGTCCGTCAACCATGCGGGTCCGTTCCACCACAATGTACATTTTTGTATATCTTGAACATCACATCCCCTGGATAAAATGTCAGCCGGGTTCTCCTTCGTATTAATATAAGACCACGAATACTGTGATGTTAAATTATGAACCTTACTCACACGATTTGCAACGAACGGTTTCCAACGCATTGCATCCGATGCGATCCACGCTAATACCACCTTGGAATCACTCCAGCAATAAATTTTCGTAACATTAATTCGTAACGCTGGAACAATTTTTTTTATTAATTTTGATAATAGTAAGGCAGCGCATAACTCCAATCGCGGTATTGTTATTATACTTATCGGCGCAATTCTTGATTTTGCGCATATTAGTTGTGAGTGGCGACTACCGTCCGCGCGCGTGCATACTACATATAAACAAGCCCCGTACGCTTTGCACGACGCATCGGCAAATCCGTGTATATATATTTTCTCTTCGCCGCCACACTGCAACCAGCGCGGGACACTTAGATTATTGCATTGATTTAAATCCTATACATATTTTTTCCATTTCATTTGAATTTCTGTTGATAACTCATCATCCCAACTTATTTTTAATTTCCATAATTGTTGCATTAATATTTTAGCTATCACGATAACCGGTCCGAGCAATCCGAGCGGGTCGAATAGACGTGCAATATTAGATAAAATACTTCGTTTGGTTATCTTATGTTCAAGAATTGGTAACGACACTTTATAAATGAAATTATTCGAGTTTGAATCCCAATATAAACCTAATGTTTTTATTGATTCAGTTTCCATATTTAATGAGTATAGTGAGTTTTCATTAGGAATTGGTATATATTTTAATAAATCGACATGATTAGCTGTCCACTTGCTTAATTCAAATCCATTGTTACTTAAGCATTTAATTAATTCATTACGTAAATTTAAAGCCTCCGATAATGTAGAGGCGCCCGTTAAACAATCGTCAACACAAAAATCATGCTTTATTATCTGAGCTATCTCCGGACGTATTTTATTTACATCCGCCGATTTATGAAGACATGCAACCGATAAGAAACTTGCAGGTACCGTTCCGTAAGTTACTGTACACAATCTATATTTCTTAATAGGCTCATTAGGATCACCGCGCCACAATACGCGCTGATAATCTCTATCTGCATTATCAACCCATACCTGCCTATACATTTTTTTAATATCAGCTGAAAATGCATATTTATGTGTACGAAATCTCGTAACAATTACTGTGAGGTCGTCTTGTAATATAGGACCTTTTAACAATACATCGTTTAGCGACAATCCAGATTCTGATTTGCATGAGCCGTCAAATACCACTCGTAATTTAGTTGATCTGCTGCTATCATTAAGAACGTAAGAGTGTGGCATATAGTACGTTTTCACTGATAGGTCATTGTCCTCATTAACTTTTTCCATATGTCCCAAATGCTCATATTCTTCCATGAAACCTTTATACTGACTATATCGCTCGGGATTTTTTTTGAGACGTCGCTCTAACGATAAAAACTTTTTTAACGCGATGTTATATGAGTCGCCTAACATGTCTACGTTATCTCGGAATGGCAATTTTACTACAAATTTTCCCGTGGAATCTGCTGATACATTATCTTCAAAATGTTTCCGACAAATTACATCTTCCGACGTTTCGTCCATATTTGCATTAGAAAATTCTTCGATTTTCCAAAACTCTTCAATATCCTTTTCCAAATTTGAATAATTATCTTCACTTATTACAAAGCAAGCCATTGAATTATTTTTTGATGAAATTTCATTCACTGGTCCTACAATAATCCAGCCGAACATTGTTTGCTGCAAGTACGGACCCATTGTGTGCAGTTTGACATTTCCCGAGCACATTATTTCCCAATAGGTGTCGGCACCAATCAATAAATCTATTTTTTCCGGCTTAAAACACCTAGAATCTGCCAACTTAATATCCGTGGGTATAGACCATTTGTTAGTATCAATATTGTTGGTCGGGAGTTTTCCGGTAATTTTTGGCAATACCAGCATGTCCAAGGTGGCAGAATAATTATTTATGCGTGACTTAATAGACGCGGTTACCTGATACGCCGCACGACTCACTATCTCATTTATACCTGTTATTGATTTATTTATTTTTGTTCTCACAAGACCTAATCGTTGTGCCATTGCTTCGGTCAAAATATTTATCTGTGAGCCGTTATCTAATAATGCCCTGCATACAACTAGTTCGCCGCATGCATTTAATATATGTACTTCCGCAGTCGCTAATAGTACTTGTGCGCGCGTTTGACCACGGGCGGCGTGACTCACCACCACTTCCGCATTAGACACATTTGACGTAGACGGATTTTGTACAACTTGTGGTACATCACTATGCAGCAACGTATTATGCGCTTTATCACATTTGGAGCATACCCTTTTCAACCTGCACACCTGTACATCCGTGTGACCCGTACCCAGGCAATTGCGACATAGGTTTAGTTCATCGACCTTTAGTACTCTTTCATTTGCATTGAGTGCGATAAATTTTTGACACTTGTAAATAGGATGTGATTGTTTACATAAATAACATGCTAAACGATTGGTAGCAACAAATGCATTTACTTTTTTATTATTTTTAAATTGGACGTTTTTATCAGTTGGATTGCGATAATTTTGCTTAGACTGCGTATAATGCGACGTACTTAATTTATTTGATAAATTTTTTGAGGTATCAATCGCCTCTAATATTTTACACCGTTCATTTAAAAATGTTGTCAACTGCGTTATAGAGGGTAATGTATCTTTGGTCGCCACAGATTCCCAATTGCGTATTGTATTATAATCTAACTTGACTAAAATCACATGTAATAATAGCGCACCCCAGGCATCTGGGTCATGACCTAACGCCTTTAAAGCTTGCATATTCATATTTAAATCAGCGGTAAACTTTCTTAAACAAACACTTGACTCCTTTTGCATAGGTTCTAATTCATATATATTTCTTGTATAAGATTGTATGAGAATACGCTTATTATCGTATCGTTCTACTACAGTGTTCCATGCAATCGAGTAATTGTCACCTGTGGTTGCTAAATTTTGTATCAGAGCCAATGCGTCCCCATGCAAATACATTCTTAAATATACAAATTTTTGTACACCTGCTATAGATGGATTTAAATGTACCATGGTCAAAAATAAATCATTAAATGTGGACCACTCTTCAAATTTTCCCGAAAACGACGGTTATTCTAACGGAAAGAATGAATCTTATCGCCGGGTCACCTCCATGCGCAAGATTGCCCGGTATACTCAACCTGTTTATGCCATTAACTACATTTGGACCTTGCACCATAGTCTCTGCCTTTGCAACTATATCAAAATATAAATTTACAAACGTATCTCTGTAGTCCAATTGCTCATTACTGATATCTATTGCCTCGATATTATTTTGAACTACATCAAACTCTGTCCAAAGTTCTTTTATTTTCTCTAGACGTATCTTTATCTGCATGGTATTGTTATCCACATCCACATTATTGATATATGTTTGGAATTTTGTCAACTGCGCCTTTAATTGACCTCGCCTCAATACGTAGACGGCCAATTCATTTGACTGACTACTCTGCATTATTACGTTTTTGGTTTTTCCCTTAATTTATATTTCCAACCTTATGAAAACTTTATTTGTGTATATACGTTTTTAATTTTTATAGAATATGCCTAAAGGAAAATTAATGGTAACTTTTGCCCTTATTTTCTAATATTTTTAGCTCACTCACCTGGTTGTATATCGACCGATGACTGTTCAGCCACTGCACACTACAGCATTGAAAACCAGGACCACTTTGACAATTTTTCCTTCTTTTTTGATTGTTCTATTTGACTATGATATTGCCACTGCACGGTTACTGTGTCCGCGGGGACGTTATATTTAATTATACTTTATAGGTATTCAAAACGAACTAAAGAAAAACATACACTTTAAAATTTGAACTAGACAATATGTCCACTGAACGACAACGAATTCGCGGGACGTATTTACGCAAAATGTATTGCTAGTCAATCCGGTTCGATGGACCAAAATGTTTGTTTCTATATAGATTATTTTTATTGAACAAAATAAAAATTAGAAACTTTTAATAAATAATAAATGGACTGTATATTTTTTTTATATTTGTGAGTGTCGCACCAATTGGCTGGTCCGACGACAACTAACTTATCAGTGAGAATATATTACGGCACAAGCATACAATGATAATTTTACAGATAACGATTTTATATAACATTACAGCGATATTATATATAAGTATGTATTGCGGTGTTCACGCCGTAACAGGCATAAAAGTCCAAGAAATTAAGTTTTTAAAAAACACTTCTGGTAGCACGTAGTAAATTTTCTCATCTTTAATTTGATATCTTTGGTTTTTTTCTAGGCTAATTATTAGAGCTGTACTATTGGAATTACATAAAGGTGTTTTTTATGAACAATTAATAATACCAGTTCCGCGCTAGCCATCGTCCAGTGCACACCTGTGCTGCGTTGCGCCTCTCTTATCTAATCGCGTACACATAGTAATAGTCGTTTAATCTCATTAGTCTAATTAATCGCAAAATAAACGTAACTAACGTCCCACTCGCACCGGCTCACGCGTCGGATGCCGTATCCCGCTTTCCGAAGGTCGACTCGGCCAAAGACGACCTTTACTTTATATTATTATAAATATAACGTAATCAAATAAATATTCAATTAAGTATCATGGCTTCAAAAGGCAATAATACAAAACCTAATGGTACGGCCACACTGCACGCGATTTGCGATGCAAGCGATTTATTTAGCGATTTAGCGATTTAGCGATTTTTTCAAAACTACAGAATCGCTATGACATGGCCACATAGAGCGTGTTGTGGGATTTGCGTTTTGCGATAAATCGCGTCTATCGCATCAAAATCAAAATAGTTTGTTTCTTTGCGATTAATCGCTTTGTAATCGTTGTTCAATCACCATGTCCGTCCAGTCGGAAAAGTTGTCGTCAGAAATTTTCATGAAAGAACCGATTTGGAACCCTTAACATGCTCAACATAAAAACAGAACCATCATCCAACAGTGTTGGACCGACTTAAGTCTCGAGATGAATATCGATGGTATGTATTATATAATACAAAACTAATGAAATAAAAATCAATCATACGCCTAGATACAAGTTTATTAAAATTAATATTAGATTAGAACTATATTTATATTATATATAAACCTAACCAAAAAGAAATACAATATTATATATTATTATGTTATTAATGTTATCTTAAATAGCTTATGTTATCATAAAAATAAATGTTTTTTTTCTAAAAATAACAAATTCTTATGAATTCAGATAGAATAAAATAACAACAAATTATATAGGTACATTCAAATAATAAAATCAATCATAAAAACGGCTTAAATAATGAAGCTAATTTATTTGAAAATTTAAATGTTTGAATACATTTTCTTAAATAGTGAATGTGGTTGGAAAATTATTCATAGTATCTAGGTATTATACACAAATGTATCGATGTCTGTATGAAGGTCTATATCATTTTTTATTATTAGAATATTGTAGTTTATTATTATTTATAAATAATTATTATAATATGTGAGTAGTTTAATTATTAATTATTATTAACTAATTCATAAACTATCAATGGGTGTGAGTTTAGAATGTGTACATTAGTACATTAAATATAGTCCAATTGCCAGGGAACTGAACCATATTGACTACTAAAATAATCTGCAAAAACCTTTCTAGTATGTCTGGCGACTGAGCTGAATGTATTATTTCGTCTCTTATCAGGGTTATAAATATGTTTTTCATTTGGAATATTTTGCATAGGTTGTTTGTTGTGTGTTAATACTATGTTGTGTAATACACATACAGCTCGTGTGATTGTAATAGCATTTTCAACGTTAGTTTCAATAGTCTTATTTAATATTCTCCATTTTGATGTTAGAATACCAAAACTGTTTTCCACTGTGCGCCTGGCGCGAGAAAGTCGATAGTTAAATATCTTTTTTTTTAAATTGTTGACGAGTTGGTTTCCGTGATACGGATGTAACATATTAACCAATATCGGAAATCCTTCATCGCCTATAAATGTATATGGTACATAGATGTTTGTATTGGGAAGTACTTTGTCATTTGGAATGTCCGATTCTTTATTTTGTAGTTTTTTGAAAAATTCTGAACATCTTAGAACTCCACCGTCACTTTCTCGTCCATATGCGCCAACATCAACCATAACAAATTTATAATTAGCATCAGTAATAGCTAGTAAATGAATTGAAAAAAAATGCATATAGTTATAGTACATAGACCGTGTATGTTCTGGCTGCTTTATTCTGATATGTTTTCCATCAATGCTTCCAAGACAATCTGGAAAATTCCAATTTTCATAAAAGTCTCTAGCATTCGATTTCCATGTATCAATTGTAGGTTTCTGTAAATAAGTTACAACTAATTCATCCCAAATAGCAGCACATGTCTCCACTATAATATTTGAAATAGTTGATTTCCCCATAGGGAAAGTGAAAGCCAAGCTTCTGTAACTACAACCAGTGGCCAAAAATCTAAAATGTAAATACTGAGATAAAAATCTAGAAAATTAAAACATTTTTTATAAGCATGTAAAGTACAAATATTATTTACAAATATTATTATTTCCGATATTCGTCAAAATCATGAATATTTGCAAGTTATTTTGTAGTTAAAAATTCATAAAATATTTAATTATTCGTATCTAAAATTGTAATACAAGGTTCTACGTAAGTTGAGATTAAATTAATTATAAACAAACGTCGAGCGAATTTTATGAGCTTTTATTAAAAATAAGTAAAATTTTTAGCAGATACTTTGAAAGCGAAATGTAAAAACATGATGGACTATTATCGCGCGGACTTAAGGAAACACCCTCCTGGGAAATCTGGAGCTGGATCAGACGATGTGAGTACTTCTACGTGGCCTCTATTTAAAAATCTGTCTTACCTACGGAACACTATGAAATCCAGACCTCGCTTTACAAACATAGAAACAAAATTATATGAAAATGAAGAAGATCTGGATACCAAAGACCAAAATTACGCAAATGAAAGCGACACTGAGTCATTGGTTACTGATGGTGATCTAGAAAACAGAGACTCCGATATTACTTCGGGACCTTCAGGTAAAATAAAAAGAAATTACGAAGTAAAATCTCGCCAAACAGCGGCTAACAATTTTAGAAGAGAATTGTTGAACATGGAAGCCAAAAAAGTTATTAGAAAACGAAGAAAAAGAAGACGAGGATTTCTTGTTTTTAAAAAGTTTGTTACCCGATCTTAAAAATTTACTAAGGACTCAAAAAATCTCGACGACTGGTGACAAACAACTAGTGATTATATGTAACAACCTACTTTGATATAGCAATAAAAACGCGGGAGTGGCCACACCAAAATCGTAAAAATCACTGGACAATATCGCTCGTATCGCCATATAGGTTAATTATTCAATGAGTTATGAGTGCCTAATATATTTTATTATTTTTCTTAACAGGCAACAATTATCGGTTATAAAACCAAAAAAATATTATTTATTGGTATCCGCAATCGATATTGTTTAATATGTCAAAGAGCAAAAAATGCGAATGTCGCTATACAAGAACATGTTTATTTTATGAACTGGAATAAAGCTGCTACAGCAATGGAAGCAGATGCCGTTGCAGAAGGGTTCAAAAGAAGTATTGAATTACACGGATTGAAATTTAATAAATAAATTGGTTAATTATTTATTAGTTATTTTAGATTTAATTAATTGCAATAGATAAGTATAATTGGATTTGGAATGTTTCGGCGTCATCATTACTTTTATAAAAATAAAATATGTATACATATAATAATAATAATAATAATGAAAACTCTTGATATATTATGTTTTTTAAATAATCAAATATAATGTTATTTTAAAGGTGACGGTGATCAGTAAAAGATTGACAGAAACAAGACCTTATGGACCTAATTTTATTATCGAAAAAATTGAATGCCGAAATCACTTATTTAGAAATTATGGTACAAAGTTAACGGCAATTGGTAAAAATACAAAATATCCAATTCATCTCAGAAAACATATATTAAATAATGCGAAGAGATTTAGAACTGCTATCACGAAAGCTATTGATTATCGTAATAAATTAAATCAACAAAGCAAATATCAAAACATTTCAGGTAATTTACTATTAATATTTAATTAATATCAATAACGAACAATTAAATAATTGTTATTATAATACAAATACATATTACGATTAGGTTTACGCAAAGATATATCAAATAATTTTTGTCATAGTTTGGGTAATCATGAGCAATGTGAAGAATATTTTTGCAAAGGTAAAAAATTAAATGAAGTAAACCTATACGAAGATACGGAAAAATGTGGTCTTTACAGAGAAGTAAATCAAATAATCAAACGATTAGCAATGCATGCAGATAGTTTGTTAATGAATGTGGATAATAATGTATGCTAGCAATTCAACAGCATTATTAACAAACATGGCTGGCAAACGAATAAATTTTTCATTACGTCAATCATATGCAACTCGAATTGAATCCGGAGTAATTTCATATAACACCTCAGGCCAACTATTGCGCTCATTACACAAACATGTAGTCCAAAAAATTAGTCCAGGTAAAAATCATTATGACTAATATTATGATAACATACCTACATCCAACATACATATTTTAAATTTTGATCTACCAAATTAATTTTGTATATCTATGTATATATTTTATATTATGTTTCATTATTTTAATTTGAATTTCAATTCTATTAGGTGTTAGGTAAAATACAAGTACATAAAGTACATTGGTATATAAATAAATATTACATATTTATATATTATTATAAGGGCTCAGATTGATATGCAAATATATATTTTTACTGTGACTATAGATAATTTAATAATTGCAAGAGATACATTTATTTCAAATGATTTGTAATGAAATTAGCTATATTTTTATAGTAAAATTTATTTTTTATTTGATATAGGAAATTTTGGTAAACGTTTTTTAAAATCAAGAGAACAAAAAGCCATGTTAAAAGGGAATTATTTTTAGATAAATCGTGTGGGGCCGATGCAAATTATGGTTTGGCTGAAGCACTAATTGTTGATTATACGCAGGACGAACTCGAACGCAAAAAAGTGAATTTTTATGTAGTCTTCTTCAATTAAATGAAAATGCAAGACAGTTATTAGAAAAAGAAATAGAGACCAATACAAGTATCAAAGGTGGCATAATGAACGAAAAAATCGTCTTACAGCATCCAACTTTGGACGGATTTGTAAACAAAGACCAACTATCTCATGTAAAAACATTATATATGATTTTCTATATAGACCAATCGCATTATATATAGAATCGCAGCTGATTATGGTAAAGAAATGGAGCCATTAGCGATTAAAGAATTTGAAAATATAAAAGGCAAAAAAATTTTACCTTGTAGTCTGATGATTGATCAAGATTTTTCGTATTTAGCTGCATCTCCAGGTTAATAATTGCATATTTTACTTTTTTTAAATATCCTATGGTATAAATATATTATACAATAGGTAAAGATTTATTTAATAAAATAAATCATTTATTATGTGTGTGTGTGTGTGTGTGTCTACGCATAGTACGTTGTGGGATCATGCGTATGGATATGGAGCAGCGCTATGAGATCATTTTTCCACCCCCCTCCCCCCGGATTTCTTAGCGATTTCGCTGTATTTAGCATTCACATACCAAATAAATGGTATTCTCACTCGAAATTGGCCGGATCTGATTAGACCACATTTTTAAGATTTTGGTGTGTATGAACACACACATTGTGTGTTTGACACACTACGCCGACGAGATGAGTTAGTTATCTACCCAGAATGAAAGCATTTTAATATTTTGACATTTTATTATTAAGAGGACGCTACACACCCGTTTTTGTCGTCTAAAAACAACTCTCGGAAGAATCGCTCTCATTTGGGCCACAATGATCGCACAAAACTGAAATTTTGACTACATAATAGTGACAACATCATCTGTGTTCGTATGTAAGCTTTTTTGGATAGAATAAACAAAGCCAATTTTATGGCTGGTAGAAAAGTACAAAAAAAACCAATATTCGACATTTAATAAAAACGACCGAGCTTATGCTATCTAAAAAATCCAACATACGAACACAGAGAATATTATCACCTTTATGTTGTCAAAATTTCATTTCTGTGTGATCATTATATCCCAAATGAGAGCGATTCTCCCGAGACTTGTTTTTGATAAAATGTTGAATTTTTAACCGTCACGTGCTGCTTTACAGCGGCTGGCGACTAGCGAGCGGCGGCAGCAACGCTGACGTGCCCCCCTCACCGCCACTCCATCATATTACCATGTCAATCACGATTATATCCACGGACTAAGATAGTATGGACTGGAAACGAATGGGTGGGCAGGTGATGCGGAGCCGGGCCGCTTAAGGTTTAGAGTAGGAAAAGGTGCGGGGTGGGAATTCCCGAGATGACAGCAACTGCGAATTTAGCGCTACCTCAGTACCATGGACTAAAATTGAACTATTACTATAATTTAATATCACGATATGATTAATATTTATTATTAAAATTTAAAATGTTCATGCTATTTAGTATTTAGTATTTACTATAATGATTAATGAATAATGATATCATACATCATATTAATATAATATGTTATTATACATATAATATAAGTATTTTCGATTACTGTAAACTGTAAAGTATGGGAGGCCGTAATTATCCGGAAAATAATTGGCCGGAACGTTAAAATCCTGAAAGTAAAATGTCCGGACCGTTAAATTCCGGAATGTGAAATTCCGGAATGTTAAATCCCGGACCGTAACAATTCGGAATTTAAAAGTACGGGAAGTATAAAATCCGGAAATTAAAATGTCCGGACCGTAATATTCCGGAATGTGAGATACCGGAATGTTAAAACCCGGACCGTAAAAAACCGGAATGTAAATCCCCGGACCGTAAGAATCCGGAATGTTAAAAACCGGAATGTAAGAACCCGGACGGTTAAAACCCGGAATGTAAGATCCCGGACCGTTAATATCCGGAACGTAAGATCCCGGACCGTAATTTTCCGGAAATTAAAAATCCGGAAAATAAAATAAAAACAATGGTTCTCAAAATAGTGAACTCAAAAAACTAAAAAACGAGTTTTAAAGTTTTTAATAGGTATTTTAAATCACTTTTAAATGAAAAGGTTTTAGTATTTACATTTAAGGGTTGAGTAAGTTCAAATTACATCTAAGTACAAAGTTTAGAATGAGATTTCTTTGAAATAACTATACAAAAAACTAGAGCGTCATTATATGAACAATTTTTAGGTATAAGGGTCTGAAATTAAAATTTTTCGAAATCGCGTAAAAAAACTTTTTATACTCAAACGAATTTACTACCTATATTATATCACTATATTACCATATTACTATATTATATACTATACTATATTAGATTATACTTAGGTATACTATATTAGATTTTTGATATAATTTAAAAGTATAAGTCGTAAAAAATTGAAACTTTCACCAGTTGATAAAATTGGCATTGTGTTCACAAGATTTTATTTTCTAAATATTGCACTTATTTATTTATATTTAATTATAGGCGTTTGTAATATTTAATTATTTTTCATAAATGTTTTCAAAGCCATGTATTATGATAAAATAATTATTATAAAATATCGTTATTGAAGTTATTCTATATAATATATATGCTTTTTGGTTATTTGAATATTTAGGCCTAATATTCCTATATTTTATATATTTTTTTTAAATAAATAGATCATTTTTTATTTATTTATTTATTTATTTATTAGAATTCAACGCCCTTTTTCCAAAATTGAGTGCGGTATAATGATCATTAATGAATAAAATATAATAATTTTAGAAAATATAGTAATTATTATGTACAACACTAAATCATATTAAAAAGTATGTATATACATATATAAGTAAACAAATAATTAAATATATAAAAATATTAAGAAAATACTGAAAGACTAATATAAAATTATAATGTTTTAAAAAAAATATAATTGACTTAAATTTAAAAGTACCCAGAACAGGGGTGTCATTTGGGGGATTCAGACTATACATTGGCAGCCCTATTTTTAAGTTCCGCTTAATAAACAGGATATATAAATGGCCTGGTGGAGGAAACAATTGACCTGATTCAAATGTTTGCATCCCTATTGAAAATTTGAAATGACGCCCCTGACCCAGAGTTTTATTGAAAAAATCTAAGGTGCTGGAGACTAAATTTGCAAGTTTTAGAGCTCTAATAAAAAAGGAGTCGTTACTTGAATTTAACTTGAACAATGGAATGGCAAAAATATCTTAATTTCTCAGGTAGAAAGAGGGAATACAGCAATAAAATTGACCTGAGCTAAAATTTCAGGGCATACAATATTATAATTTAACAAGTCGTTTCCGAACATAAACAAAATAACTGACGTCTTAGTTGGAGAGAATCAAAGTTTACTAAATTTTGAATTGGCATAATCGAATGTTTAGAAATAGGTACCTATTCATATGGGCAATTCTTTTTAAAGTTTTATATTGGATATTATCTAGACCGTGAATGTGAGTGGTTAACGATTGACTCCAAATTAGTGATGCGTATACAAGAACACATCGTACAAGCAAGCAATAAATTGTTTTTATTGTAGTAGGGTTATTAAATTGTTGAGTGTTCCTATTTATGAAGTCTAACATTTTATAAAATTTGCCGAGCATATTTTCATGATTTCGTTTAAAGCATATATCTGAGCTAAAATGAACACCAAGATCTTTTATTGAATGAGCTCTATTTAAAACTGTATTATCTAATGAATAATTGTAAACAATAGGATTTTTACCATGAGTAAAAAAGACAACTTTACGTTTCCCTATGTTTAATGGAAGAAAATTATTTTTTTTTCAAAATTAAAAATTTATCCATGTTATTTTGCATGTGATAAAACTCGCCCCTGCAGAGTAGATAACATTTTATATTCATAGTTTAGAATTTATAATTTAATAAAAGGCTGCTTACAATGGTCAAAAAATCGAACCTTATTACATAAAAGAATTTACGAGCGTCTAGTTTTGATTAACACGAAATCAAAAATTTTACGCATACGATAACGGTTTACTATCAAATTATTTCACAATTTTGGTTAAAATTAAAAAAGTACTTTATTGTCGTAGAAACTTGAATTAAACAATTATATCATAATATGTGTAAATAATATCAATATAAACATTTGGTGCAAATTTCAAGATAACGAGAAAATAATTTTTTGAAATACTTAAATCGTTTGAAAAAACATTGTTATTTCATATTTGACGTCCGAACTCCAGAAACACATACATTTTTTTTTTAAATCTTGTTACATTTTCAAACTTTAGGTATTATGTATATTTAGAGGGTTAGTTTTCTCAAAATTTTAACTAAAATGGTCATTTACAGTTATCGTGAAATAAAACTGAATTTTGAATTTTTGATTTGCAGGGATAGTATGTTATGACTTATATGAGAAACATTGTAGTAAATTATCAAGCTTTTTGAGGAATCTTAGATTTTTATTCATAATTATAAAAAAAAAAAAAAACAGAAAAAGTAGAATAATTTAAATGTCCATAAATGCTTTAAAAAAACTCAAAATATTTTAAAAGTTATACCCTGTAGTCTGTACCTATAGGTAATACTGATTAAGATATTTGGTTAACATTTCACGAATACAACATTTTTAGTTTCTTAATTACAACAAAATAGCTAGTTGCATTCAAAATATTATAAACTATTTTCTCGGAATACAATTTATTAAAAGATCTACAGTTTGTAATTGTAGTGTGACACTAGGTCACTAGATATTTTTTTAAATGTACCATTTAATTTTAGTACAGACCACAGTACCACACAACATATTTTGTACTTATAAATAGGGCACGCACAGTTACTTTTATAGGGATTGGGTTTAGGGAATTGCGATTATATTAATAAAATATTATGATACGCTATAATATAATATAATATAATAAACACCCAAAAACCTCTAATTTTACATTGACATTTAGACTAAAATAATGATACAAGAGTATACGCTACCTATTTATATATATAAAATATATATTTATAATTTTAATATACATATAATTACTAATTACTATAATATAATATATAATAATATTGTTCTTGAGTAAATAAACTGCCTTTAATAATTCTGTTTGCTATTTTTATTCGATGACAAAATAATAGATAATCATATCATAATGATGTTATTATTTTCACAATGAAATAATAATGACATTTTTAAATTTTCTTGTTGCTCTTAAAATAATATTATAAGTGCATTGTAAATAAAACGATACTATAATGTTTTAACAATAATAATAATTACGTTATAAAAAAAATAATAATATAATATGATTTTTTTTCCATTACTCGAATAATATAAAAAATGTAACGATAATTAAATAGTACTATAATATTTTAATTATATTTTTTTTTTTTTTTTTATTAAGAGAAAAGCCTCGATAGCGTGACCATTGGCTTGTTTTTACATCAATGAAGACTTAAATTAGATTAAATTAAATTGTACAGTTCAGTATCTTTTAAAAATAAAATTATATTTTGGATGGATTTTTCGTCCGGGCCCAGTGCGTCGTGAAGGTGTTCAGGTATGTTGAATTTTTGGCGTGCCGCTTTTGTGTCTCTGCATTCGGTGATGATATGTTTGATTGAGGTTGGAATTCCGCATGTAAGGCATATTTTTGGTGACTCTTTTTTCATGAGGTGGCCATGTGTGTGATGTGTATGGCCTATTCTGAGGCGATTGAGTACGACTTCCTCTCTTCTTTTGAGTGACATAGGGTTATTCCATTTTTCGATGGTTCTTTTTATCTCATTTAATTTACTATTCATTTTGAGCCATTCTTTTTGCCAGATATTTTTGATTTGGTTGTATATAATTTTTTTAATATCTTTGTCGGATTTGATATTCCACACAGTTAGTTGGTGTGGGTTATTGGCTTTTTCCTTGGCAAGTAAGTCGGCTCTTTCATTACCGGTTATTCCGCAGTGCCCGGGGATCCATGCGAAGATTAGGTTATCGTTAAATTTATTAGTCAGGTTAATTATTTTATTAGTTATAACATTTTTGTTATTAATATTACTAAGACTAGCTAGAGTGCTCATGGAGTCTGTCAAAATTATGAACTTATTATTATGCATATTGGCACTTATTATATAGGAAAGTGCTTTATATATAGCTAGTGCCTCAGCCGTATATATACTACAGTTATCGGACAACCTTTCAGAGAGTTCGGTTTGTAAGAAAACTGCAGCAACACCCACCCCTTTGTCTGTTTTTGATGCGTCGGTATATATATGTATGTGGTCTGGTAATGTGTTTATTAATTCATAGAATGCATTTTTGTATGTAAGATTTGTGGTTTCTTTTTTGTTGTAAATCGCTATCGACATGTCAAACGAGTATTTTGTCGTTGTCCATGGAGGTTTTACGGGTATTTCTCTCGTCAATATATTTCTTATTTCTAGTTTTAGTTCTCCCTCTTTTTCTTTTATTCTTTTGTACATAGGTTGTGTTAATTTTTTGTTGTTGTTAAAGGTATTTTCGAATCTGCTATTGAATACTGTGGAATACGTTGGTTTGTTCGGGTCGGTTGCTATTCTTACTGCGTATTGCAACATAAGTTGATTTCTCCGATTATTGAGTGGTTGTTCTCCTGTAATGTTGAGTATGCTGTTTATGGGACTACTTCTAAATGCACCAGATGCCATTCTTAGGCCAGCATTATGGATAACGTCAAGCATTGTCAGTGCTGAGTTTCTAGATGTCATATATAAGGGGGATCCGTAGTCCAAAATTGATCTGATTAGTGAATTGTAAATGTTTATTAGGGTTTTAGAGTCTGCTCCCCATTTCGTACCTGACAGTACTTTGATAATGTTTAGTCTTTTTTTGACTTTGTCTTTTAGCTTTTTTATGTGTGTGGTCCAGGTAAGTTTTTCATCGAAGGTAAGACCAAGTATTTTTAAGTTGGTTTTTTTTAAATTTTTTTGTGTGAAAATATTATGAACTGAGATTTTTCTGGTGCAAATTTGAATCCTGTATTTTTGCTCCAATCGTTTAACGAGTTGGTGTATTTCTGTAATTCTTTTCCTAAAGTGTCAATACATTTGTGTCGAAAGAAAATATTGCTGTCATCCGCATATATTGTGATTTTTCCAGGGGTGGGTATAAGTTTAGATAAGTCATTTATTGCAATTAGAAATAATTTTACACTTATGGAAGAGCCTTGGGCAATTCCGTTATTCAGGTTATATAAGGATGAATGCTGTCCATCAACAGCAACTTTGAATGTTCGGTCAATAAGGAAATTATGTATGAAATATAAAATGTTACCTTTAACGCCCCAGTCTAGTAAGATTGAAATAATCCGATATCTCCATGTCATATCGTACGCTTTTTGTATATCGAAGCTTACCAGTCCCATGTATTGTTTGCATGCAATTGTTTCACAAATTTCAGTATCAATGTTTACAAGGCAGTCGTAGGTCGATCTGTTTTTCCGAAATCCAAATTGTTCTTCGGCGAGAAATTTATTTTTTTCTAGAAACCAGTTAAGTCGAACGCTGACTATTTTTTCGAATATTTTACTCATTGTGCATAGTAGCGATATAGGCCTGTATCCTTGTACTGCGAATTTATTTTGGTTAGGTTTATGAATTGGGATAATGGTAGCTTGTTTCCATTTTTTTGGGAACTTGTGTTGTGTCCACATTATATTAAAAATTTTGAGTAATGTAATTTTTCCTATTTCGGGTAGATTTTGTATAAATATGAAGGGGATGTCATCGGGTCCACAACAGTTGCTCTTCTGTTCATTAATAATGTTGTCGAGTTCTTTTCTTGTTATTGTCAAATTTAGGTTTGGTGTATCAATATGTTCAACAGTAGTTAGTTCCTTAACGTTTATATTTTGTTTTTCGATTTCGGATTTGTACTTTAAGAAATTTGGATCAAAATTGTTGTCATCGCTTATTTCCTGAAAGTATTCTCCTAGTGCGTTTGCTATTTCTAACGGTTCTGTAATAATGGGTTTATTATTATTAGTTCTGAGTAATTTGATATCCGTAGATTTTTGAACTCCTTTTATTGATTTTACTTTGTTCCACACTATATTTGGGTTTTCTAGGCTGGTAATTGATGACGTGAAGGATTTCCACGAGTTTGTTTTACAATTTTTTATAATGTATTTAGCTTTAGCTCTTTGTTTTTTAAGTTTAATAAGATCGATTATGCTTCTGGTTTTTCTAAATTTATTTAAGGCTTTGTTTTTGATTTTAATTATGTTTTTACATTCTTCTGACCACCAAGGTACAGGCTTTTTGGTTCCGCTGTATTTATTTTTTTTAATTATATTCATTCCAGTGTTATGAATTATTTCTGTAAAGATATCAACTATTTCGTCTATGCTATTATCATCTATTGGAAGGCATTTTTCAAGTTCAGATTGGATTGTATTTGAAAATAATTCCCAATTAGGTGTTTTTAAGTTCCATTTCTCTTTGGTTTTATATAATAAAGTAGAGTCTCTGTTATGGATTTTTATGATAATGGGCCAGTGGTCACTGTTATATAATTCTTGTTCCACCGTCCAATCCAGATTGGTTGATAAATTTGCGGATGAAAAGGATAGGTCTATGGCTGATACTGATCCATTGGCGGTATTAAAGTGCGTAGGGCTTCCGTCGTTAAGTAGTGTGATGTAGTTATGGTCAAGCATTTTTTCTATTTTTTTTCCTCTATTATCAATATGCGTGCTTCCCCATAGAGTGTTATGACTGTTAAAATCACCAGTTAGTATATAGGGGCGTGGTAATTGATTAATTATATTTTCTAGATTTTCGATTTCGAAATCATGTTGGTTTGGAAGATATATGTTACAAATAGTTATTTTTTCTTTTATGTGAACAGTTATTGCTGTTACTTCGAAGTTGGAGGTGATATTAATTTTATCGGAAGGAAAGGATGAGTTTACGTAGATTGATGCGCCTCCGCTGGCTCTACCTCTGACAGAACGGTTTTTTGAATAACCGATGTAACCTTTAAGTTCTGCGATGTGGTTTTCGGGGAAGTTTGTTTCTTGTAGGCAGATTACTAAGGGAGAGTATTTATGAATTAATCTTTTGAGATCGTCTATTTTTTTGTAGAATCCATTAATATTCCACTGTAGTATATTATTTTGAGCTGTATTTGTTTTGTTTAACTTAATTTTATGCATGCTAATTATTGTGTTTGGTATAGATGAGGGTGTTAGTTGATTATGAGTGTATTTGGGTATATATATGTTTATATATATATATATATATGTAAGATATTGTTATTTTGATAGAGTTAATAGCTAATCGGTTGGGTTATCATTGGATAATGAGTGGCCTTCCATATTTAAGGTAGTTCCTATATTGTGTTCTACATTAATTGATTCAAATAGTTTGTTTGATAAGCGTGTTAATCTGTTTTTCAAGCCTTGCGATTTAATTAACGGCCTGATCAACTCAATTGTGTTAAGTAAAGTTTTGATATCTGTTCCGTATTGATTGCAGATATCGATAGGGTCTGAGTTACCTTGCATATTTATTATTATGTTCTTAAGTTGATCGAAATCTATATTTATGTCTTTATTATTATCGAATAGAATTCTAGCAGGTTCAATATGAGTGTTTATATTTTCAATGAGCTTTTCTGTTGAATTTGATCTTATTAATGTTTTGGATTTTTTGATGATTTGATCTTTTTGGATTTTTGTTGCAGTAGCTACAGTAATAGATTGCTTTTTTTCTTCGGTGGTTTTTGTGCCGGTTTTATTAATTACACTAATTGGTTCTTGCGTGACATTGGAAGTGGTGGAGTTTGAAGCCGCTCTTTTAATACCTCCTTTATCGGTTGTTGTCATGGTCTGGTCTATTTCCATTTCTAAATTGTCATTATTAATTAGGTCATTATTTCTTGCATTTTCCGTGAGTGTATTTGAATTTGTGTTATCTATAAAATTAATGAGGTCAGTAGGTTCACTACAATCTTCAATGTTGTCGGTCTGTGATTCAACGCTAAAAGGGCATTTTGAGGCTACATGGCCGGTCATTTTGCAGCTGAAACACGTTACTTGATCGTCGGAGATGAAAATACGGTGATTTGTTCCGTCATAGTTTATGAGTATGGAGCTCGGCATTTTGGGTATATCTTCGGCTTTAACAAATAGTTGTCTTCTAAAACTAAGTATGTGGGTATATCCTTCAAGTTGTATACCGGCTCTGAGGCAGGTGATAGGGCTAGAGGGGATAATATTATGGTGACGTAATGCTTCTAATATGATACTATTGGGGATATTATTATATACATTTGCTAATATGAATCGCTTATCTGGGTTGTATAAGTGGCGAATAAGAATAGATTTATTTTGAATTTCAATTGTCTTATGTTTAGTTATAAGCTCGTTAACTAACTCTTTGGAGTTTAGGAATATGCAAAATCTTTTTTTTGAAATTCTGGATACGGAGATTATATTTTTGGGTTCAACGATGTCCCCAATCTTTTTTATATATTCTATTTGGGACACTTCATCTACTGCATCGAATACAATGGCTTGTTCTTTTTTTGGATATGAGCTGTTTCCTAGTGTTTCGGCGAATGTAATTGTTGGATTAAAGGTGGTGGTGGTAGTTGATGGTTGGAGCTGTTGTTTCTGTTGGTTGGATGCTATCATATTATTTTTGATTGTATTAGTTGTAGCTTTTGAATTTTGAGACGGATTGTCCTTTGATTGTGGAATTTTTGAGGTATTAACCTGTAGTTTGTTAGGAGTTGTTCTAGTAGGTGGGGACATGTGCTTCGGTGAAGCGGAGTTTCCTTGGATAGGAGGGGGCGTACGATGAGTAAAACTCATTTTGTACGGAGGTATTTGAAATTATAATTACGTTATTTAATTCCTTACCTTGGCCCGTACATGTTGGTTTTATTTGTGGAAGAATCTGATAAACCGTCGTGATGTAGATAACGCACTAAACTTTACTATACACGACTGTCGCTATCGGAGTGTGCCACGGGACTGTTTAATTATATTATTTTATATTATTTTAGATGTAATGCATTAATAATATTTTAGTATTATTATCATAACATTTTTGCTATCTGGGCTTAGCACAATTTGAAAAAAATCATTTATAATTTTCTACTGAACATTTTGAGAACCATTGTTATTTATTCCGGATTATAACGGTCCGGGAATTAACATTCCGCAACTTTACGTTCCGGATAATGACGGTCCGGGATTTTAAATTCCGGAATTTTACGGTCCGGATTATTACGATCCGGGACTTTACATTCGGAATTATACGGTCCGGGAATTTACATTCCGTAACTTTACGTTCCGGATAATGACGGTCCGGGATTTTAAATTCCGGAATTTTACGGTCCGGAATTTTACGATCCGGGATTTTACATTCCGGAATTTTACTGTCCGGGAATTTACATTCCATAACTTAACATTCCGGATTATTACGGTCCGGGATTTTACATTCCGGAATTTTACGGTCCGGATTTTTACTTTCCGGATTTTTATAGCCCCCCGTAAAGTATAACCACGATATTATATAAACTATTATTATTAGTAATAACATCATTAGGCGAAAAGTATTTAGAACAAATGTACTTTAGGGATTTT
The DNA here is from genome assembly GCA_027580255.1 of Therioaphis trifolii. Taxonomy (NCBI): domain Eukaryota; kingdom Metazoa; phylum Arthropoda; class Insecta; order Hemiptera; family Aphididae; genus Therioaphis; species Therioaphis trifolii. The sequence goes on from JALBXZ010000162.1 coordinate 48,841, forward strand.
AATTGATTGTTTATATTTGCATGAACTGCTAATACCCAAGCCACTTTATTATATTCGTAAACTTTAAACAGTGTAACATTTTTATGGCCTTCATCACTTTTGCATCCATTTATGGAACATTTACGTATAAATTTACGTTTTGGTGGCATTTTGGGACTTTGTAAAAAAAATAAAAATATATACAAATATGGGACACTTAAAAAACAAATTAAACACAATGTGTATTAAGTAAATATTATAATGTAAAATAAGTAAAGAAAACCTAACTTTAAATATTAATAATTTGATTTGTAATTGGAGGGAAAGTCATGAAGTAGATATTAATGATTCCTATATGTAAACCTAGATAGAGTGCGATTCGCTCTTGCTGTCATCTCCGGGATTTCCACCCCGCACTGGCCCCTACTCCAAACCTTAACCGGCCCGGTGATTAGGCTTTCGTTTCCAGTCCATACTATCTTAGTCCGTGATTATATCACAGAATAAATGAAATCAGAAGCGTCACCTTTGATAACGTTACATTGCTCTTATGGGAAAATGAAAAAACTGTCCGACATATTGGAAAGTGAATCAGTGTGACCATGAAAAAAAAATCTTAAAGATATTTAAGTTATTTACGTTTCCGAACATATTTACAAGCCGAAATGTGATATCACTCTAATCAATTATTAAATTAAGATACATTAAATAATAATTTCTATTTTGTGAAATTCATTGTATAATTTAGATTTTATATTGTGATGATTCATTAATAAAGTTGTTTAAATTAATTTAAAGAGAACGTACAACCAGCATTTATTTTTTGTCTATGCATTTGTCGAAGATTGAAGTTATAATGTTCGGAGTTTTATATTTTTCAAAAGGCAGTAATTTTGTCTGTTGAGCAATATTTTTTACAAAAACGACGTTCCTTCGGAAGTAGCCTTTATTTTTAAATTTGTTATAAAGTGTTCATACTCTCATAATCAAACATTAATAACAGTCAAGTATTCAATGACATCCAAAAATTAACAAATAATTGAAGGGCTCTGTGCAAGAACCAGACAGCTCCATATTTGTTGAAAACTGTTTTTATTTTAGATTCTAGTAAAGAAAAATAATGTCTATAAATCTGTGTTTTTTATTATAAATTTTTGTTTTTAATTCTAATTTGTTTTGTTTTAATATTTATTGATACTTAATAAAATATTTGAAAGTTCACTCAGGTTTCATTTTTATTTTCCTAAATTAATGTTTTAGTTTGAGTTTTAAAAGGTTTTATAAACAATTAGGAAGTTAGGAATAGAAACCATTAAACAAATTTATTTTGTTTCCAAAATATTTAAACTAGTTTTAAAGTAATTTGTATGATATTTTTTTGATCTATCATCTTTATCAAATCTTCAGTTTCCTGAAAATTTTTAAAAATTGGAGCTGTCTAGTTCTTGCACAGAGCCCTTCAATTGTAGTATGTCTGTTGTTGATATCTTTTTTTTCTTCTTTTTAATAAAATAAAATCATTGGACTAATCTTGTTCTTTTTTTTTATGAAATACCATAAAAGAAATATTTGATGGTTAATTGTATGTTACCATTATAGGTACGGAAATTAATATAAATAAAGAAAAACAAATACAAATAGATTTTACTTGTATAATAAATTCATTTATTAAAATAATTAATAATTATAAATATACATTAAGAAGAATAACAAATACAAATAGATTTTACTAGTATAATAAATTCATTTATTAAAATAACAAATAATTATAAATATACATTAATAAATAAAATAAAAGGAAAATGCATGCATACATACTAAACTTTAAGTACATGTAATACAAAAAAATTTTATTATACAATAAACATTAAATAAACATGAAGGTTAATTATCTATAGAATATGAAATAGTCGATTAGCAATGTGAACAATTTAAAATTGTAAAGAGAGGTTTATTTTAAAATGTACCCAACTCCCTAATTCTTAATTTATTAATTTTTTTTTTATAAGTCTTTAAATGGATTTTAGAAAAATTTAGATGTAGACTTGGATAAAATAATATACATTACATATTCAGAAAAGCAAACAAATGTGAAAAACTACATTATTATTATCAGTCTATGTTCTAATGAATGATGGTACATGACCACTAGAATACTAGTAGTGATTTAGATTTATAGTAAGTAGGATACACATAAGTATACTTTGTCATAAATATATTATGTTTTACAAGTGGGTAAGAATGGCTAATTTTCTATTTTTTAACTTTTTTTCTGAAATTAAAGATCTATTTAAAAATTTTATTGCTGAATAAATTCTAAATCTGATAAATAAATTAATTAAATAAGTTTTATTGAAATATTTGCAAGGATGATTAAAAGGAACATTACTAATATCTATCTTCAATTTGCCGCCAACACCGTCATCGTAAGAAATGGAAGGGAAGTTATGGATGAAAATATTTTCTAATTCATATATGAAATTATAAAAGGTGTCATGGGGCATCATTAAATTACCAAAAGTTAAATTTTGACGAGTAGGGTAAGCTTTAAAGTAACATAAAAGATTTGAATGGTCTAACTGCTTTTGATGGTGAGCATAATCACTACAAACCTGACAATTATGATTTTCTAAACATTTTTTCATTAAATAGCCACAAACGTAAGTGAATGCATTACGTTCTGGAATGTTAAGTTGTCTGTAATCAACTATACCAATACTTATACATTTACATTTAAAAAGATTTTTATCAGATACATCAAAATTAATAATTTCTTTAGGTTGGGGTAACTGTGAAACTAAAATTTGATCTAAATCTTCAATGCAATTTGCACCTGAGGAATGCTTGAAATAATTAGCACAAAAATGTTTTTTAAAAGACCGAGAAAAATCAATTGGTGTAGGATTTGTATTATTACCATGTTGTTGGCGGAAATAACAAAATAAATTTTCTAAACAATCTTGATTTAAACGTCTAGTGTAAAGGACATAACTTTGATCTTTGGTTGGATTTAAAGAATGCCACAACATTTTTAAAGAAGATATTGAAATTAACCAACCATTAATAAAATTCATTCTGTGAGTAACATCTAGTCCATTAAATTTAATGATAACTCTTATATTTCTAAAAACTTCAGCCATTTTATCTAAATGATTAATTTGTGAATGGGTATATTTAAATGGTATATTATATTCTTTAAGATTGGGAGTTTTTGATGAATTAAATATATCAAACAATTTGTCCATATCACTGATGAAATTAATAGTAGATTGTGCAGAAGGAGGTAAATTCCAGATGATAAAGTTACAGTCATACCATAAGCTAAACTGGAACTGAAAATTTGACTGGCTAAATATACACGCATTTTTTCAAAAGGCCCAGGGTGAACATGTGAATATTTTAATTTTGGAGCTAATCGAGGATTACATTCAGAATCATAATTATAAAAAGAATCAAGATGAGTTTTAGTAACTATGAAATCATTTATTTTTAAGTTATGTTTAAAGAACATGTTACGTGTAGATTTTAAAAGATGAGGTGGATCGAAAATATAAAAAATTTGTTTTCCTTCTACTTCAAAAAATGGCTTGTCTGGAGAAACATAAAAGCTTTTAGAAAAATTTGCAAAATTGGAGCCTTGATCAGTAATGAAAGCACGAATATTAAGTTTTATATTTTGGAGGCGACAAATTGTTGATATAATGATATCTTTAAGATCAATACCGGTACAGCTACTAGAGACAAGAAAATAAGCTATTGGTTGTTTCCAATTTTGATTTATTCCTCTAAGCATGAGGACTAAAGCATATTTGGCAGGTTCATACTTTTTATGAGAATTAGATTCATGAAAACCTATAATCTTATCTTTGGAAATGTTATAAAATAGGTTTGTTTTTAAAGCCATTTCATCGGCACAAAGTATGCAATCTAGCGCATTTGATTTAAAATTACTAATTTTAAAAGATACAAAATTAAAAAGAAAATCATTAAAACCTGGATTTATTTCAAATTTTGAAGTTACTCGTTGAAGGGTTCGAACAGTAGGAAGGGAAAGTGGATTTTGCAACAAATTGTAAACTCTTGGTCCTAGAAAATAAATGCTTAAAGCGATTTGTTTTATTTCATTAGAGTACCTGAATGCTCGGCGAGTTTTATCTTTATTTCGAATTTGAGATTGGATTATCATGAAGAGGGTGGGGGACAAGAGTTCTTTACATACTTCAAGGCAATTTTTCAATTTGTTACTTGGTTCGTTGGCTATTTGTTGATTCAAATTAATGATGATGTGTTCCAACTCAGTCCGAATCCGTTCACTTTCTTTTAGTTTCTCTCGTAGAGCAGCTTTTCGGGGAGTTTTTGATGTGAGATGACCAGGTGTTTGAACGCCCATGACACTAGATGTAATTCCCGTTGATGTTGATGCATCTGATAAACTTGGAGAGTTTATAGATAAGCAAGTAGATGAAACTGTAATCATATTTGATATTTTTTTGTCTTAATATTAAAATTACTTTAATCCTAGAGACAGGAATGCACTTAACTTGTGGTAAATATGGTGCGAATAAGCAAAACAATTGTCAAAATATGCACCAAAATGCACAAATAAATGCAAAATATGCTCAATTACATTTCTTTTATATCTAAGTATATTTATAATAAAATATTATATGAGACGTACCAGGTGTAGAACATGATGAATGACTTTCGTGTACTTCGATATTCGTTACTGGTTCATTTACACACTGCTTACTATCAACATCAAACAATGTTGGAATTGCATCTTTATAAAGTTGATTTCTCTGAAAATTAGAAAACATTTTACTTTCAAAATGTAAAGAACATAAACGATACTTCTGGTTGGAACCCAAATTGGAGATTGATTTAAGTTCATCACATTTGCTGTTCTTGATCCAAATTGCTGATCTGACCGGATCTTTAGGAAATAAAAAAAAACTAAGACTTTCCTTATCTACCATTAAGTGGCTTTTACAGTTAGTTGTATAACATTTTGCGTATTGTTTAGGACGTTTATGAATATAAAACTCTTCCATTTTGCTGACGCAAATAAAAAAACAAAATAATAAGAAAAATGAAATGATTCACGGCGTCTCGTAAATAAAACAAATATTGAAGAAATATATATATATATATATATATATATATATATTATCTTATATTATTTAATAACAAACTATATAAATATATACACAAATAATTAATGCAAAATAAAAATGTGGTAGGTAAGTATAAATTCAAAAAATGTACGAATGGCATAAAATCCACATCCAACTCGTACAAGCGTCGAAAGCAGAGAACCTTTGTGTTCCTGTCGACCTGTCGCCGCGACCGATGACCACGACTTGTCGTCCCGACGCATTTTTTCTGATGTGTTTTACTAGACGCGACATGTCGCTGTGGTTATATTATCAGTTCGCTTGCAAACCTGTCCAAGTCAATACAAGCGTGTTCAGGTGTAGTAAATACAAATAAGTTTAGTTAGTTAATACAGTTTTGTTTAAATTATTATGGATCCATTTATTGAAGTATGCATTAATAATAATGACATTCTGACATTGTTATTGGATGAAGATGACGAAGAAGATTTTATATTTTGCCATCAGTCAAAAAAAAAAAAGAAAATAGATAATATGTTAAGTATCGTGATACTGAAGGTTTTTACGAAGTATTAATTAATAGACATTTAAAAAATAATGCCATCAAATTTCGCGAATTTTTTCGAGTTAATATTGAGCAGTTCGATTATCTACTTTCTTTGGTTGGAAATGAAATAACTTTACCACCAAGTAATAGAAATAAGAAACCAATTTCAGCAGCAGAAAAGTTAGCAGTCACTCTAAGGTAAATTTCTAATTTCTATTAATTTCTCATAAATTTATTTTAGTGGTTTTGTTTACATTCTTAATAGATATCTAGCTACAGGCGAATCAATGCGTTCACTGTCATTTGGATTTCGCATCAACTATAGTTACATTAGTGTTATTATCAAAAAAACATTAGCCGCTTTAAAAATCAAATTAATTCCAATTTTTATGCCTGATTCAGAAACTATCAACTTTACATCAAAAGCAGCTGAATTTTCTTATAAATGGAATTTCCCAAATTGTATTTCGGCTCTTGATGGGAAACACATACGAATTCGTTGTCCCAGTAAGTCCGGATCTCTATATCATAACTACAAAGATTTGTTTTCTATAGTTCTTTTAGCAATGGTAGATGCCAATTATAAATTTGTCGCTGTTGATATCGGTTCCTTCGGGAAAGAAGGAGATAGTGGCATTTTTTTAAAGTCAAATATGGGAAAACAAATCCTAAATTGTTCATTTGGGTTTCCAGAAGAAAGTGCACTTCCTGGGTCAAATAAAGTAGTACCTCATGTCATTGTGGCTGATGAAGCGTTTCTGTTGGATAAAAATATTATGAAGCCCTACACAAGAAAAAGTGCCAACCACGATAAAACAAAAGCTATTTTCAACTACAGATTGAGTCGAGCACGTAGAGTGACGGAAAATGTTTATTAAGCCAAGTTTTCAGAATTTTCTACCTACCAATAAACTTACAAACAAGTACATGTGACGATCTTATATGGGTGGCTTGCTGTTTGCACAACATGCTTAGAGAAGAATATCTGGAGAAAAATAAAAATCAATTTTATGAATTTGAACTGGAAAAAGCGCCTCCTACTGACAATATTATTTCATTTTCACGACCTGGTGGTTTCTCAAATTCGGAAGGTTTTGGTGTAAGAGAAACATTCAAATCATTTTTCAACAATGAAGGAGCAGTATCATGGCAAAATGATTTACAACTATAATTGCGTTTAATGTTTGAATTTGTGTACATATATTTATAAAACTACCAGTTTTATTAATCAAGTACGTAATCTTTACTATAGTCTATTCAAAATAAGACCAGGCTACGGCGGCGACCAGATCTCGTCGGACGGCGGTCAGGCTCCACCTATTTTACTGATAACGTGTACTGACGTACGTATGTGACTATGTGGTGCGTGACTGCGCGAGTGACGGTACGGAAAAATACATCGCGACGTACCGCTCCGCACTCCATCTGTTTCAGAGTATACAATGCAATCTAAGTTATTTGTTCAGGTCGCTGGTTTACGATAGACTAATTACGTCGCGGCGGTCGCCTTAGCTGTCGGGCCGCGGCGGCAAAGTTCGAGGTCCGTGCTCGTTGTGAAGCCACGCCCATGCGCACAACTTGGACGCCGTAGCCTGGTCTTATTTGGAATAGAGTATAGGTACCTACCTACATTCTGATATATATATATATATATATATATATATATATATATATATATATATATATATATATATATATATATAATATATAACAAATAGTATATATTTTTTTTATTATTATTACCTGTTTATATTTTACTAAACATTGAAAAAAAAAAAAATAATATCTACCAACTATTGTTCGAAATAACATGTATTATTCCATAAAATAAATAATATTTTTAAATCAGTAAATATTTTGTTTATTAAAATAGTTACATAGTTGCATCATCCATATTATATAGATTAAATGGTTAGGTTAGGTTATGTTAAATGGTGAGCATGAAGTAGTATCCGAATATACACTTGTTGATGGAGATGATTGATTCGTAGACAGTAAATACATGTTTTCTGACGGAATGTGAAGATGATGAGGTTGGTGAATAGTTTGAAATTGAGAAATTGGTTGTTCTTGTATTAAATATTTTTCCTCCAACTCGGTCATTAATGCAAATATTTTTTTTTTGCTTCAATTCTTCCCTTACTCGGAAATTTTTTAGCTGTTATAGCTAAATCTCTGAAAATGTTTCGCCAGAACCGCTCCTACGACTTTGGTGGTCGGCGGCTCTGACTCGCGTATTATGGGACCAGGTCACTAATATAAATACTTAAAATAATAATAATAAGCATATATTGTTACACGAACAATAGACAAGATATATAATAATAATATGGGCGCCCAGAAACAACCACTAATACTAATAACAATAATGACATCAAAAAAAAACCTGACAAAAGATAACAAGAATAATAATAATGATAATACATGTAAAATATAATATTACGAATCACGTGACCCAACACTGCTATTGGGCACAGCTGATATTGCTTCCAACGGGCGGCATCCTCGTGATAACGACTCGTCACTGTGTTGAAGGCAGATGACAGCGGAAAAACCCGAACCTCGTCAGCCAGTGAACAATCGGCCGGCGGCACACGCACGACGACAGGAGAACAAGATCGGCGGCAACGCACAACGGCGGGAATAGAACCGGCGGCAACGCACAATTGGCGGCCAAACGCACAACGGCGGGAATTGAACCGGCGGCAACGCACAACGGCGGGAATAGAACCGGCGGCAACGCACAATTGGCGGCAAAACGCACAACGGCGGGAATTGAACCGGCGGCAACGCACAACGGCGGGAATAGAACCGGCGGCAACGAACAACTGGCGGCAAAACGCACGACGGTGACAACTAATCAACCGGCGGCAACGCACTTAAAAAACGCGACGCGATGAAATACAAATCTAGACGGCGTCGGCGATAGAACGACGTCAGACGTTTCCAAAACCGCCAGAACGGTTGTCGTAAGCAGACTAAGACTGCGAGCACGGTCGTCATATGGATACGACCGAGTGTGGAAGGGAAAAAGAAGGTTCTCGAACGAATTTATCTGAAACGGTCGCCGATAGCCGATAAGACGATAACGGTGGCTCGGAGCTGTTTGTCGCGTCTATATAATATATTATATTATAATTATAATATAATTAATATAATATAATATTGGTGGTGTTTGGGTGTTTGGGCAAAGGGGGATATGTCAAAAAATGCGAATTTGGGGCTATAAGGTTAAAATATTGAGAAAAAAATTCTTTACGTTTGGGCATAACGGGATTAGTCATAGGATGATATTTTAATATTAATATTCACATGTGAAAAATGGGATTAAATGTAATTGAAGTGATTTAGTTTGTACAAAAGAGGATAACTCACTTATCACCTATTTACACATGTTATATTTATGTGCATAATGAGTCAAGTTGACTTATCCTCTTATGCACAACAGATAAACCGACTTAACTCGATTATCAGAATAATAATATGACACTTACCATTATTATTATTATTTTAACACTATAGGTAAGTGGTAATTATAGAAATCAAACTAATATAGTAAAATATTTTTGTATCTTTTTGCTTGCAATACTGATTATAACAAATGTTAAGAATTTTATTTGTTATCACTCTTATCACGTACATTTTTTTCATTGATCGAAATACGATTGTAACAAAATACAATTAATTTAATATATTTTAATAGCAATGTATCTAGTCATGTTTTAATAATATTAAACGTTGTTTTTTGTTAAATTTATTGTTAACTGTGTTTTTTATTTATTTATTTTATAATGCAGAATAAAAGAGCAAGGAGACTTGTGTCTCTTGTTCAAGTAATGTCAAAACCAAAAGGTAATTTTTATTTATTTTTCAATAATGTTATTGAAGGTTACTATTTATTCAATATTTTATATTATTTTTCATAAACAAATTAAATTTAAACAATGTGTTGTTTTCAATTTGTATACAGAACAAAGTGAATCAAGTAGTAATTCTGAAAATGACAGATATTCTGATAAATCATTTACTCTCGAAAAATACAGTGATGACCATTACTCGGATGATATTTCAATAACACCAAATAAAAAATTTAAATCATTAGAATCAGTAAGCAAAGTATGTATCTATAATCAAATCTTTGTATTGTCATATTTTATCATATAAGTTAACAATTTTATGTTTTATATGTAGAGTCCAGATTTGTTTAAATTACAAAATATGGTTGAAGAATATGAAGTCGAAGTTCAAAATGAGAATATGGTTGAAGAATATGATGTCGAAGTTCAAAATGGAAATATAATTGAAGAATATGAAGTAGAAGTTCAAAATGAAAACTTTGTAGAAAACAGAAGTAATGAGCCTGTGATAAATGAAAATGATGATGAACTGGAGAAAAATCAAGAAGGAATAGGTAATACTTTTGAAAATCATAGATTTAGAAAAGAAAAAAAAAGTCTTAAAGGTAAAAGAAGAAAATTTCGAAAAATGAGGTGTGTAAAAAGAAATCATGGTGAAGAGTATCAGACTGAAAAGGGAAAAACTATAGCAGCAAGAAAACTTAAAGCTCTAGGAAATTGTAGAAAAAAGTGTAATGAACGATTTAATGATAGTGATAGACAGTGTATTTTCGACGAATATTGGTCTTTGGGTTCTCATTCTCAAAGAATGACATTCATAAGTAGTTTAATTACAAGTGATGAAAAAAAATGTGAAACAAGAAAAATACAAGATATTGAAAAACAGAAAATAAGAATACTGAGTTACAAATACTTTTTAAAAATTAATGGAAAATTACACGAAATATGTAAAGTTTGTTTTTTAAATACATTTGATGAGACAAAAAAGTTCATAGAAAATTTGCAACTCAAAGCAAGATCTAGTACATCTGGATCAATTCTATATGATAACAGAGGTCACCATCCCCCAAGTAACAAAATTTCTGAAAATAGATTGGATAGTGCTAAACATCATATTTTATCAATTCCAACATATGATAGTCATTATACACGACGAGATACACAAAAACGATATCTACCTTCTACTTATTCATTAGCAAAAATGTATTATGAATACAAACAAAACTGTGACAATCCTATTAGTCGCACTATATATGAGAAATTAGTTCATGACTTAAATATTTATATAAAAGCTCCTAAAACGGATACATGTAATACCTGTGATAATCTTAATATGAAAATCAGTCTAGCCTTTGACGAAGAGAAATTAAAACTACAAGATACTTTGATAGAGCACCAACTTTTAGCAGACCAAGCATATTCAGCAAAAGCACAAGACAAATTGGAATCAAGAAATGACCATACAAAGAAAACGTTAACTTTTGACTTACAACAATGCTTACCCACCCCACAATTGGATACCAACGTTGTGTTCTACAAAAGGCAACTTTGGGTTTATAATCTTACGATACATGATTGTGACGATGGCCAAGCCTATTGTTATATGTGGTCAGAAGTTGATGGTGGTAGAGGTGCAAATCAAATAGCATCTTGTTTATCGAAACATATTTTAAACAACATTGATCCTCAAGTGTCTCAAATTACATTATACTCTGATACGTGTGGGGGTCAGAATAAAAATACTCATTTAGTAGCAATGTTCATGTCAATTTTAAAAAATCATCCAACCTTACAAATTATTCACCACAAATTTCTATTAGCTGGTCACACAAGAATGGAGTGTGATAGTGATCACGCTTTAATTGAAAAAAATAAAAAAAAGTCTAACATTTCGATTTATCATCCACATGATTGGCTACAGTTAGTTCGTCAGACAGGTAAAAAAAAACCATTTAAAGTTATTCAAATGTGTCAAGATGATTTCTTCGATTATTCTGCATTATTCAACACTACATTAAAGGTTAAAAATGTAAAAAACAACGATGGGGAAACATTTAAATGGAGAAAGACAAAATGGCTTCAATACACAAAAACAGATCTTGGTATTTTACAATACAAGGATACCTTAGATATTTTAAAACCATTTCAATCTATTCGACTATTAAGACATGGACAAGCTCGTGCTTCATTTACTCCTCCTCAAAGTTACACACAACCATTACCAATAACTGAAGCAAAGAAAAAGGACTTATTGTCATTACTTCAGTTTATTCCTGTGATTTTTCATGATTATTATAAAAATTTATTGACTGATAAAAACCAAAGAGATGTATTAATAGATTTGGCTGATGAAGAAATTGAAGAAGACTGAATAAAAGTTTTAATAATTTTATTTTATGTATTGTTAAGTATAGTAAAGGAACTATATTTCGAAAATAAATTATGTTATTATATTTTTAAAGTTATTAAATATTTTAAGAATGAATATATTTATTTTTTTTTGTTTTTTTATTAAGAGTTAAGAAAAAAGTCTATTTTGTATTTTATAAATTGTTTTGTAATAGTAAAGAAACTATATTACCTATGTTATCGTATTGAATTTTGAAAAAAATACGTTATTTTAAAGTTATGTGAATAACAAAATATTTTTAATTAAAAATCATTATAAAATTGAATTATGAGTTATGTCAATAAAATTTATGTGCAAAAAGGGATAAGTCAGAAAAAATTTAGTTTTTGTTATTGTATTATGATTTTTTAACATAACTATTTTAAATATTTTCTTCAAATATAGAAATATAGTATTAAAATAAGTTAAATAATAAGTATGTTTTTTTCCATAGCAATTAGCCAAAAATATTTTTCTTAGTAAATTTTCAAAGTTTCAAATTCATTTTACCAAAAGTTGCGATTTTACACTTATCCCCCTTTGCCCGAACACCACAGATATTTATATTATATTATATTTAATTATAATTATTATATTCAACAGAAAAACATGTCAATTTCGTCTTATTTTTCTTCCGCCCTCGTTAAAAGTTGCTCATTGCGTGCTTGTATTTTTTTAATTAATTCATTTCGTTCGTTGAAGATATTGTGCAGGTATATATTTGGATTTTTTAGTTGGCGGTGTTTCAGTTGATAAACTATTTTCTCTGTCACTAAAAACCTCGTCATTTTTTTCTTCATCGTGAGTGGTATCCATTTCTTGAACCTCGGTGACGTTGGAAGTTGATCTATTAATTTAAAATAATATAAATAAAATATTCATAACATTTTACAATTATTTTTGTTTTTAATTTTGTTTATTAGTGTGGGTATTTATTTTTTCCTCGAAATGACGACGATGAGTCTATAAATATTAAATATTATTAAAAATGTTATTTATATTACCTATTATATCCAACAGGATTACAACTGTTATGTTTTTAAGTTTGTATAGGATAAAGAAAGTAAAGTGGGATCTGTATGGGGTCTGATAGATTATCATTTTTTAGGTACGTATGTTTTACTAAAATATTTTAAGTTGACAGAATTTGAAAAAGAATTAATTGTCAAAATTTATTATTTTAATTTTAACAACATAAACTACATCATAATATTGCAATTTTTATTTTAAATTTTGGAAATTCATAAATATTTTAAAAGTTTTGATAGTTTCTTCTCTTATATTTTAATTTGCTGATATACATTAATTACTATATTGACTATTACGTCAAATGTACTAATATTTTACACACTGCCACACGGTACGTGCCTGCTGCCACATGTTCTTGCAGGTCGAATCACGGTAGCGACAGGCGCTCGCAAGTCAAATCGACTATGGTTTCAAATGTGTTTTGGTATTGGTAAACATTTATAAAAAAAACTTAAATAAATAGAATATTTCAAATGCCTATAATAAGCTTAAAAATTAACGAAACATTTTGAAAAGAAAATGATGTGAAGACAATGTTACTTTAAACAATGATTTTTTTTTATAATGGTGATAAGTACAACTTATGATAAATCTTGTAAACAATTTTCAAGATTTTTTTGCGAACATTTTGGCATCAACAAAAAAAAATTGAAATTATGCCCCTTTATGTACATAACATTGTTACTCTCTTGAACTTTTATAAATTAATAATACTTAATAATGTGTAAAAATCGGGTTAAAACTAAATACCTATTATTTCATACGCTCGCTCATATTCAACTCGATCCAAAAAACAAAGGTGAGGTGCCAAGTTCCATTTTTTTTTAGTCGCTGCTGATCATGTTCCCGGCTTTCTCTTATTTCTGGAATATGAATCACGAATATTCTTCCAGCGCTTTTTTGTATCGTCTACTAAATTATCAAATTGCGTTCAAGTAATTACATACAAATTGATTATGTTTTGATTTGACATTTTTTACTTACCAGATTTTCCAATCTTGAGGGATATTTCCTTCCAGATACTATCTTTCATAATTATGTTTTTGTAATTAGTATCGGCTAAATCATATAAAATAGAATTGGCCTGTACTTCTTGAATAAAAATTTCATCGTCCGATGGAGAAATTACTAATTTTGACGCCATAATATGATAAAAATACAATAAAAATAAATTTGTAACCATAGGGTCGTCGCGACGTGTCGCGCGGTACTGCTTCCGGAGCAGTAGTGTCGTCGGTCGCGGCGATAGAACTTTGGGTCGCCGCGACCTGTAGCGACCTGTCGCGTCTTGCAAAACAGTTGATACTATTTTCGTGTACACAGATATTGACGACATGTCGCGCCTTGGAAAACGTACCTTTAACAAACAAAAGAGCTGGTAGGTGAGATAATGGCGGTGCAAGTTCGTATTTCGTCCCTTCGGTCTTCGTACAAGATAATGGTGAAGAGTATATTGAGTTTTAAAGAAACGATAGTTCATATCTTCAGTAAAACGATTCTGTGCAAAACTTCAGTGTTATATTATATATATTATTCCCATTAATATTAAATACTTATAGCGTATCAAATGACTTTAATTCTTTGTAATCAAAGGTTCTACTATAGGTGGTACTTGGTATATTATTTAGTAATTTTTTTTAATTCAAAACTTGATATATCTCATATGTATAATATATTATATGTATATATACATATATGTATATAAAATATATTATATTATCTATGTAAATAAACAAAACGCTCTTTTGTATATTGTATTAACGAAGTCTGGAAGAATACAAATTATTTCTGTGGCTAATTCATTAAAAAATCTTAAACTCTTAATTTGTTGTTTAATATATTTCATTGTTTTTACAGTAATATAATTTATAAAAATACAAATGGTCTTTTTTTATATAATTTAAATGGATATATTAAAAACATAAAATTGATAAGATATTATGTGGATGTTACATCGTTAAAAGATCCAAAAGGTTATGACAGAATCAAATTTAAAATATAACTTGTTGGGACCCATTTAAGTATTAATGGCGTATAGAAGTCAAATAACGTTACGAGATCCGATATTTTTTCCATATCGATATAAATAATTTAATTATAATATACTCTTGAATTTTATTTTGATCTTTCTCAAGATTGTATGGGTTTTACCCAATTTCTAAAGGCCGCTGATGACACGTGTTACAATGAGGTTTGTTATCGGTTATTTTATTTGTTATAGCATTATCAAAATTTAAAATGAATTAACCTTATGAGATCCTGTAAACTGTAATAATATTATTTTTAAATAATCACTGAAAAAGGTAAACATTTTTCAGTTGTGTGGTAATTTTAAACGATTACAGAGCATTTGTTACGTGTTACTACAGTTTGGTTTTGGTGCTCGTTACTGGTGTAACGAATATGATTGAAGACTTAATTATATTATATTCTATTTATTTTATAAAAGAAATATAATTTTACTGTTCAATTTTGCGTGTTGTTCTTTTTGACTAATTGATTGGGCCGGGAGCGTATAGCGTTAATACGCGCACACCGGACACCGTTTACTTCGTGCGCACGCACCACCTACTGCCTATAACCGAAATTGTCGGCCACACCGTGTGTATGTGTGTATACGTGAATGTAGCTCAGTCAGAGTGGTTGGGTTCGCCGCGCAAATCTGACGAGCTACGTGGTGATGGTGGAGTGTGTATGATGTGTATTCGTGTGTGTGTGTGTACTTAAAAACTAAAGAAAAAGGTAACTACTTAAATAATAAAATGGTAAACAAAATATGGTAACTAGTGTTGCTGTATTATAAATATGAATAAATAAACAATTAGCCACTTGGCTCCAATAATAATAATAATAATAATAAAAGTATAAGAGATAAGAATTCACAGCAACACGGATAAATAAATAAATAAAATAATAATAAATATCGGCCCTTCTGGCCCAACAATAATTAATATGTAAAAATAAAAAAAATTGCCTATTTGGCACAATATATAATTTAGCAATAACAATAAATAATAATAAATGGATTAGGTAACTATGGTAACTGTGGTGTGATGTGTATAAGTAGGAACTATATAGAACAACTGACTAGAAATTAATAATTAAGTTAATGGAGTAGGCAGATAATTAGTATCTCGTACTACGAGTCTACGACGGCCGACTATTAGAGTCGGGCGTCGCAAAAAACAAACAAATTTAAATTAGTATTGAGTTGTTCTAATAACTCACACACACAAACACACTAAACAATCAATAATATAAAAATACAATAATAAAAAAAACTCACAGTTGTCGGTGCGCAGACTGGCCAGCCGCTACCTGTACCTACATCTAAATAATAATAAAAATATACAAAATAATATTTATTACTCGCGGCGATTAGCGCCTATGACAATAATAACAAGGGTAATTCGTACCCGCAGAAATAACAATAATAAAACCCAGCTATTGGAGCTGGTACAAAATATAATAAAAGAAACTGGCGAAAAAACACGCACACGTACTCAATACGGCGGTTGGGACTTAGTTCGCATTAGGCGGACGAAACAAGACAGAGAATACGGGGCACGAAATATAATTCACACACGACACAATTTAAATAATCTTATATAATATTCACAACACAGATAACATGAACTTAAATCTACGGTGTTATGTAATGCGTGTGTGTGCGTGTGTGGCCGACCATTTTAATTAGGCCAGGCGACCTAATTAACTAGATTATTGTTGCCGTTTTCGGCGGCAACACTAATAGTAAGTACCTACGTGTGTAATTACCTATGTAATTTCTTGTGACCGTGAAAAAATATGAATTCGCGAACAAAACAATTACTTTCTATGATTCCGAAAAATGAAAATGAAAACAGAAGAATATTAAGATCGGGTCAAAGTAATTTCGGTAAGTATTATGTGTTTAAACATTAATTATTATACATTTTAAATGTTAAACTGCTTATGATCTAAAAATTGCCCTATTATTTTGGTAGTTAAAATATCAACTAAATCGAAAAAAAATGTTAAAGCGAGGATAAATCCTAAGTATGAAGAAAATTTAGTGATTAAGATGAATACTTCTTTAAATGAACAAGGTAATATGTAATTTTATAAAGTTTTATTCAAGTACCTAGATCATTTACAATTGACATTTATTTTACTATTTTTATTGGAACAATTCAAAATCGATAAATTTATTGAAACTATTGCATCAGATGTGCCTAGTAAATTTTTTTTTGTTCAATTTAGTAGACTACCTAGTTCTCTGTTTTTGAATTAATTATATTATTTAACTATTTATTTATTAATAATTTTGAATTCTAATTTTCAACTTGAAGATATAAGACATTGGTAGGTACATAGGTAGATACATTATGTAAAATCTAAAAGTTTTACAATTATGTATTTCTACACCAATTTATTTTTCACTGAATTTTAATAAATCATAGTATGTACATTTGTCTTCACCTAGGATAAATAGGGATTAGCTCAATTAGATTAGGAATTAAATTAGAAATATTGAGTTAATTGACCATTTAATTATTTATTTTAGTAGAACCTACGTGTATTCAAACATAATACAAAAGTAGATGAAATAAGATATTCACAGGTACTTAAATTGTATAGTACCTACCTAACTAAATTTTAGTGCATGTAATTTTTTTTAATAGTAGGTAGTAGAGATATCTACCCTGCCCGTGCCCGGCTCGACCCATACCGGGCTTGGTACGGGCCGGGCCATAATTTAAATATTACGGGTTGGTTATAGATGGGATCGTAATATTATTCATTGGGTCGGGTCGGTCAAAAATAAAACTTATTAATTTAATTCGTAACACTATGTGATCTAGGTTATCTAAATTAATAATAATAATTGTATTCCCAGACTGTATGATATTTATAAATAGATCACTGGTAAAAACCAATTATACTACTTTAACATGGTCAAAAAAAATTACAAACGGGCCTGGTTGAGTTGGACTTGAAAAAATTACAAACGGGTCTGGTCGGGTTGGAATTTGAAAAAATTACAAACGGACCGGGCCTGGACGTCAACAATTTATATGTTAAACCTATGGGCCGGATCGGGCCGAAAAAAACGGCCCGTGCTGATCTCTATTAGGTAGACATGACTTAATGAAAGTTGTATTGTATGTTTTTCAAAACTGTTTTGTTCAACATATTTTTCTACTTATTTTATACATTTTGTGTAGTACAATAATTTAAATTACCTCTGTTATCATTTGTCATTATGTCTTCAAGTACTTATAAAAAATGTATATATTTTCAATTATTTATTAATTTTTTCAAACAATAAGTATTTTAATTACTACAGAAAATTCAAATTTAAAACAAAAGTAGTAGGTATGATTTTTCTAAATTCTTTTGCAAATTGAAAGATTTTTATTCATATTTTTAGTCTTTACCACTGAAGGCAATGGTAGTCAAAATTATGATACAAATTTGATTAACGATAATGTTATTATGAATTTAGAATACTTGAATTTAAATCTAGAAGGTACTATTTATGAAACATCATTATTTGAATTTAAGTTTATTTGATGATAATCATTATATTTTTAATATTTTTAGCTTTAACTTCTGAAGTAAATACTGGTCAAAATTATGATATAAATTTGAATAATGATAATGTTAATATGAATGTAGCACACATGAATTTAAATCAAAGTGGTATTTACTATTTAAAAACACACTAGCTGCATTTCAGTTTTTTGTGATAGTAATTTTATTTTTAATATTTTTAGCTTTGACTCCTGAAGTAAATACTGTTCAAAATTACGATACAAATTGGAATAATGATAATGTTAATGTAAATGTAGCAAATTTGGATTTAAATCAAAGAGGTACTTTAAAAAAAAAAAAATACTGGCTGCATATTTTCAGCTTTTGTGATAATAATTTTATTTTTCATATTTTTAGCTTTGCCTTTGACTTCTGAAGTATATAATGATCAAAATTATGATACAAATTTGAATAGTAATGATGTTAATGTGAATGTAGCAAATTTGAATTTAAATCAAAAAGGTAATATTTAAGAAAAACTGTTGCTACAATAAAATTGTATTTGGTGATAGTAATAATTTTGTTTTAATATTTTTAGTTTTTACCGTTGAATGTAATGCTGTTCATAATTATGATTCAAATTTGATCAATGATGAAAACACCCTTGTTAATGTAACTGTAGACTACTTTAATTTAAATCATCAAGAAGGTAATGTTATTTAAAGTTATTACATGTTATTTAATTTTTTTTTTTACATGTCAATAGTGTTTTATTTTGATATTTTTATAATTTCTGTGTTTTTTTTCTAAGTTTACTGAATTGATAATATTGTTTTTTAATTTTAAATCATCTTAATTTTTTTTGAATAAGTAATTTTAATAGATTAATATTTTGTTGTCTTAATTTGTAATATTGATTTCATTGTTTCTGATTTCAAATGTTATATTTATTTTTTTGTTGATGACTTTTCATATTTTGATTCTATCGAAGTCAAAAAACATAGGTATCTGGGTTTGTGTCATAAGAAGTGTACTACATTGGAACCATTGATTGGTATCAACAAAGAGAATCTAGAAAGTTCTTTTTCAGAATGTGATTCAGGAGAAGAGTACTTTCCTCCTGATGACCTACAAAATATTGATTTAGATGATGAGACTTTAAAAAATGTCAGATATTGACTTAAATTTGATTAATGATGATTCAAAATCATCCACTTCATCTGATATTACTGAAAAATAAACCCAGTCAATTCTTAATAAAGAAATAACAGATATGTCCAAAAGTACTAAAAAAGGATATAATTTTTTCGCTGCTGTTGAAACTTTGAAAAAGAAGCTGATCGATGATAAAAGGTGTTGAGATAAGACAGACTGTTGCATTTTTTGTGAACAAAATGTCACTAATTTTACAATGCATATCTCTAGAAAACATTCTTCTGAAATTGAAGTTGCTCGATATAATTCACTTCCAAAAGGGTCTGAGGAAAGAAAAGACCTTGCGGATGAATTACGTAAACTTGGTAACTTTTTAAGTAATGTTGATGCTAATCAATTATTGAAACCTGTAAGACGACCAAATTTATATTCCAAAATTTCATCAACTGCATCTGAATTTTTATCTTGTAAACATTGCTATGGATTATTTAAAAAAACGTATTTGTACAGACATGAAAAAATATGCAAAAGCAAGAAGATCAATCCAGTTGGTAGAAATAAAGCCCAGAGTGATGCTCAAAATATACTTTTGGTGTTTGTAGATAATGACTCAAAATTAGTTTACACAAGTTTTCCCCAGAATGGCAGCTGATGAAATTTCTAAAATTGCAAAAACTGATAATTTGATTAAAGCATTTGGCGCAAGATACTTAAGAAGTCATCGTGAAAAACATTTAATTAATGTATTCTCTCAAAAAATGAGAATTTTAGCTCGTTTACTTATGCACATTAAAATAGAACAACCATCAATTGTTTCATTAAGAGATTGTTTAAATCCAAAATACTTTGAACTTATAGTAAAAAGCACAAAATTCATAGCTGGATATGATTCTTCTATTGATAAATTTGGATCTCCATCAGTTATTCTTAAAATAGGAAATTCATTAAAACAATGCTCTGACATCGCTGAATGCGAAATACTTAAAAATAGTGAAAATTTAATGCTAAATGAATTAATGAATTTAATGCTAACCGGTGGGTCACAGTGTTGTAGGCCGATTCCCTGATATTATCCTATGTTCATCATTTATAGAATTTATCGCTATATATGTTTCTTCTGAATATATAATGCAAATAGACTCATGAAACTTAAAATGAGTTGGAATATATTGATACAGTTTCCATTTCGCAGATTTTTCATTGATAGGTATTTTTATTTTTGTTAGAATTTGTAATTTAGAAAATTGACATTCGGTGATAGGTAAATTATAATAAGTAGGAAAATTGTCTAATGGTGTAGTTAATTCATATCCGTCTTTTTCGATTGCTTTTTTTTAATTTTGTCAAGTCGTTATACAGTACTTTTGATTTTATAATCCTTGATGGAATTTTATGTAACTTACAGTGTACCTAAATGAATATTTGTATCTCATTGTTAGTAAATTTTTGGATTACCGACATTAAATTATATATAATTTCTTGGATACCTTGAATCATATTTTCTTGATTTGTTTTTTCTAGTAAGTTATTAATTTTTTCTTCATTTATACATTTTGAAAAACTATCTTTTAATAATTTCATATTGTTTTTTGTGTTTTTAGTGTATTTATTTAGTTCTGTTGTTACATTAATTAAATCTTTATGGTCCGACACAAAGACGTTTTTAAATTTGTTAATTTGTTGATCTAACAATTCTTCATTAGTGTAAAACGTTTTAACTGTTTTTCTGTTGCGATATTACAACAGAAGTTATATAAATCTCCGAAAAATTGAATTCCCCTTTTAGATCTACGACTACTTAAGAGGATGTCAGCGTAAAATAAAACGTATGCAACGCTCAAGAGATGGCGTTGAATTCCATATCGTCGCCGCCGCAGCAGACGGTGACCACGCCCAATTGTCTACGTAATGGGGTTCGCGAGTCATAATTGCGGGAGAGGCACATTATTATTGTATTGACATTTGACAGTCGTAATCAGTGTTGCCAGGTTTGGGGAAAAATCTCCAAATCTGGGGAAATTCGGAGTACCTGGGGAATTGGGGCGAAACACTTATAAATCTTGACAAAATGGGGATAAATTTGAAATTTTATAAACAGAATTATTATTATCTCAATCGCATACCAATTTATCACTAAAATTTTCAAATATATCCAATTCTAGTTTAAATTGTATGATAAAAAGTTTGACCCCCCCCCCAAAGTACCAATCACGGTTGTAGTCTGTAGATAGAACACATTCTATCAACAACCGTGGTATCAATTGACAACCATAGATAAAAAATGATTATAGACAGAATGATAGTACAATTTCAAAAATAGTCAACAACACGATTTAAGATATAAATAAATATCACAACCACAAATGGCACAAATTTACAGAATGTTAATGTTGTTTAGTGTTTAGGTTGTATATGACGCAACTATAAGTATGGATATTGATTACCACACTGATTCGTCGGATGATCAAATAGAAGACACTCAAATCGCTCCATCAACTTCCAAAAAATACTACGACCATAAATATAATTATATGTGGGAAAAACAGGAACAGTTTAAAAAATGGATTGCCAAAAGTACAAAAGGTGAATTATATTTTCATTGCAAAGCTTGTAATCAAGATTTAAAAGGAGGATTGTCGGCTGTTAGAAAACACAATATTTCAAAAAAACACATCACAGCTGTGAGTAATGTAAAAGTAACATCAGTATTTAACATGAAGTCGGTTATTCAAAGTAAAAACTCGGCAAAGAATATTAAAACCGCTGAGGTACGTATTGCTGCATTTATCGCAGAACACAATATACCAATAAATTCCACTGATCATTTAGTGACATTAATAAAATCTATTAAATTAGATGCAAATGAATTAAAAAAGTTGACATGCGATCGTACAAAATGTACAAGTATAATTAATAATGTGATTGGTAAATCTGGGTTTGAATTGTTAATTGAATCTTTGAAATTAAATTCATTTTCTCTTTTAATTGATGAGTCAACAGATCTGAGTGCTATAAAACATTTAGCATTAGTTGTTCGAACATGCATTGATTTTAAAGTTACTGACAGTTTTATTTGTTTACTACCTTTAAGTGATGGTTCTGCTAAAAATATTTATAGTGTCATTGTAGAATTTTTTACCAGCAATGACGTACCGTTTATCAAAAACTGTATTGGTTTTGCTGCTGATGGTTGCAATGTCATGCAGGGAAGTAAGAATTCTGTGCAAGCTCTGTTCAGAAAAGATATACCAAATATTTTTATCATGAAATGCATCTGTCATTCTCTTGCTTTGTGCGCAGAGTATGCCTGCCGTAAATTACCCGATGATATAGAAATATTAATCAGGAATATTTATAATTATGTGCAACATAGTTTTAAAAGACAACAAGAACTTAAAGAAATTCAACAATTATTTAATTTAAAATTTCATAAAATGCTTCAACTCAGTTCAACAAGATGGTTAAGTTTATTAGCAGTGGTGAAGCGTATTAATGAACAATATCCAGCATTAAAAGCCTATTTTAATGCACAAACGTTTGACAACATAGAAAAATCTTACAACATTACAAATGGTTTGAATAATCCAATAAATAAGTTATATCTAGATTTCTTAGAATTTATCTTACCTACTTTAAATGATTTAAATCTTGAATTCCAGTCTGAACTTCCTAAAATATATCTTCTATATGACCGTATGGCAAATGCTTATAAATTTATTCTACAATGTTATATAAAATCAAGTGAATTAAATAATTCTGACATTTCGCTATTACAATACCGTAACCCTTGCAATTTCTTACCAGATGACCAAAAGTAGCTATAGCCATTTCACAAAATACTTTTAATTCTTCAGATAAAAAGCAGTTTGTAAAGTGTTGTCTTGATTTTTATTTGGAATGTGCCCACCAACTTTATCTTCGTTTTCCATTTAATAGTAGATATGTTCTTGGATTAAAACATTTATCTTTTTTAGACCCTAAAAAAATATCTAATGTACAATCATTAGGAATTGTTGCTTCTTATTTTTCAAACTTTGTTGAGAATGTCAATGAACTAGACAGAGAATGGCGCCTACTGATCTCAAGTGATATAGACATTAGTTTGAGTGCAAATGAATTTTGGGTGAAATATCTTAAACAAGTTAAGGGTGATGACACTCCACTTTATCCACAGTTATCTAATTTTGTAACAAATTTGTTAACTCTTCCACACAGTAGTGCTTGCGTGGAACGAGTATTTAGTGCAATAAATAATAATAAGACAAAAACAAGAAACAGGTTATCCTCTGAAACATTACAAGGTATACTACATACAAAACAATTAATTTCTGATCAAAATAAAAATTGCTATGACTTAAATGTTACAGATGAACTATTAAAGTTACATTCTAACAATATGTATTCCTAGGTATTTATTTGTATGCATAGGTATATGTTATAAATATACAGCATTAATTAATTACAAGTTTTTATATAAGTAGATATTATCAACTTAATTAGTTGTTAATTATAAATTGTTATTTGTTAATATAAAAGTAATTATCTGCTTTTATATTTTAGAATTATACATAATTAATGTGAACAAAAAGGACTGACATTTATTTTTATGATATGATTTCATTTATATTGTTTGTTTTATGAGTATTGAACTCCTACTTGATAAATTGTTTTTATATATTAAGATTTATTTCTTAGTAAAAAAGTTAATGCTTTTATGTATTTTATCATTTTACAAAAGTCAAAATGTAAACAAAAATGACTGACATTAGTTTGTAAATTTGCATATGGTATCATTTATATTGTTTGTAATTCGGGTGTTGCTAGTTTTTATAAATTTATATTTGTTAACATAAAAGTAATTATTTTATATTTTAGAATCATGTGATCAAAAAGGACTGACATTTATTTTTATGGTATGATTTCATTTATATTGTTTGTTTTATGAGTATTGAACTCCTACTTGATAAATTGTTTTTATATATTAAGATTTATTTCTTAGTAAAAAAGTTAATGCTTTTATGTATTTTATCATTTTACAAAAGTCAAAATGTAAACAAAAAGGACTGACATTAGTTTGTAAATTTGCATATGGTATCATTTATATTGTTTGTAATTCGGGTGTTGCTAGTTTTTAAAAATTTATATTTGTTAACATAAAAGTAATTATTTTATATTTTAGAATCATGTGATCAAAAAGGACTGACATTTATTTTTATGGTATGATTTCATTTATATTGTTTGTTTTATAAGTACTCAACTCTTACTTTAATAAATTGTGCTTTATTTATTTTATATTTATTTGTTGGAATAAAAGTTTATGCTGTTATAACTTAACAAAATGTGAAAAAAGGACTAATTTTTTGTTATATTTATCTTAAAATTAATTCTTATGTATTATAATAATTGTTGTTGTGTCTAATTAACCTCTAAAATCCCAAATCTAAACTAAGTATCTCCCATAATTAAGCCAAGAACAAAATTGTTAACTTAAATAATATATATATATATATATATATATATATATATATATATATATATATATATATATATATATATATATATATATATATGATAAAATAATATACCTATCGTTTAATTTATATATATAATTAATAATTTCTTAGGTTCTAATATTATTTAAAACCAAGTTACAATATGTTATCACAATTTTTTTTACTGATATCTATTTATGTTTACTGATTCTTAAACAATTTCAAAAATGATTATTTATGTACAGTCACACTATTGAAGGTAAGAAGTTTGGTGAGTAGGATATTAGGTAATATAGCAATAATGCTGTTATTTAACTAAAAATGTTTGCTGAAACATTTTTTGAGGATTTTAATTAAAAATCTGGGGATAAAAAAAAGATTGTTGGAGATTTAGGAAACTTTTATCACGCATTTTTGGGTAATTTACAATTTTTTACCGGGCAACACTGGTCGTAATGTGTTCTTCCATAAGGACGTCATACCCGCATGTGTTATCTCCGTCTTACACACGTACGACATGCCAAATTTTTCGTTCACTATCTGTGTTCTATCGTAATAAACCAACGTGAGAACACAGATATTTGTTCTTACCTAAAAGTTTGATAATAAGCCAATTCACTCTAATATCAAAACTGTTAGCAAAGTACTGAAACTGGTGAACGAAATTTACCATGTCATACGTGTGTACGATGGAGACAGCTTACAAAGTCCTCTTAGCTATTTCGTTTTTACGTATGGTCGATAAAAAAATTGTGTCTATATAATTTTTTTATTTTTGTAATTCTGTCAGTTCAATTAATTAGTAATCTTTATTAAAATTTAAAGTTGTTTGACCCTCCTATCCCCCAAAGAATGAACTATTTTTTAGATCCCATTGATAGTATAATACGCGCATTATTTTGAGGTAATAATAAATGATGTCATGAGTTATTCTGCTAATATAATAAAACAACCAATACAAAAATTACTTATTTTTTAGTAGGTATATATATGTAGGTATAAGGTATAACTTTTTAAATTCTAAATTATGATTATACAACATTACAATATTTCATTAAATATCAACAACTTAAAAACAATTAATAAAAATTTAAAAAATATAAAATGGTATTTGATATACTTTCTCAGCACCACACTGCAGGAATCTAGTTCAGCTATTTTCTGTAATATTAGAGGTAGAGTTACCTTAAAAAATTATAAAAAAATTTTGAATTATAATTTTGATTGATAATATGCTAAGTAATGAAATATGTTTCATTATATTGTATTTCTTATTTGTTGAAATAAGCTGTATTATTATTACTAAGTAGTAAATAGGTACTTGCTGTACCCACATATTATACCTACCTTTTATTTTTTTTCTCGTTTCCTGTTCTCTCAAAATTCTAATTGGTTCTCTTATATCGCTTACTAAAAGACGTTTTCCAAATAGTGGACTAATCAATTCAGGTAATAAACATTCGTTATAAAATCTAATGCACAGATGTATTGCAGTGAATAAGTGTATTAATTAATTTACTAATATTTATAGTTTTCATTACTTACAAATCTAATTGCAACTTTATTTTAGTGTTCCAAAAGTTGATATCATAAAAAATAAATATATTATAAGACCAATTATCTGTGAATTTAAAAAAGTAACATTTTGTTCTTTTTGTAACATGCAACTGAGTTTTAATTTGATAGTAATAGTCGTGGTTGGTTTTTAATGTTACACACTTTTTGTCGTCAATTTGGCAAAATGATATCTATAAAAGTTTAAAATAATTTTTACTCATTTGTACTTACCGAGTAATGTCTTATATTCATATTAATTTGAAACTACTGAAATTAAATAATTATTTCATTGACATACTTTTCCATTTTTAATAGCTTCAAATATATTGAATTCAGTTTTAGCAGAAAAGGGACATTTAATTTCAATAATTGAATCGTCTCCAACAAGGCCGTCTATTTATAGGAAACAATTAATGTATATTAAGTAGGTATTGACGTAATTATTAAAATTCACAATAATAAATTAGTGTTATTTTATATATTATATATCTATTTGATTACCTGGACTTGCTGCTATATAAGGAACATTTTCATCCACACACAAACCTACAGGTTTAATAGTCAGATTAAAAATTTCTTCAAACTTTTGTTTGGCCACAGTTTCCATCACACGTCCATACTCAATAGATTTGATTTTATAATTTAATTCTCCATATAATAGTTCGTGAACTGTTTTTTACATGATGTATATGGTCGCATTTTAGAAATTTTTCCTACTCTAGAAGCAGTTATTCTTTTTCTCCTTTCCGAAAACCATAATGGAGATTTCGCTTGTTCTCGTGTATCTCTTTCTAAATTATCTATATTAAATAATGATAATGTTTAAATAAATTATATTTTATTGTATAGGAATTTCATTGTGTCTATTACCTATATCAATTTCTCTTAATTTGTTTATAAAATCGACTTTTTGTTTTTCTTATTCTTCGGGGCATATATCTTCAGGCAATTCTTCCGCCAAACCATAGTGTTCGTCTGGACCCGATTTTGTATTCCTATTTTTTGAGATTGTTGGAAATAATTCCCTCCTCTTTGTATTGTTTAGTCTCTTCCTATTGGCATCTTTCAAAAATTGTTTTCCAAATTGTCCTAAAATAATATATAACATACGATTTTTGATAATTATATTATGTTTTTAGTTAAATAAATTTGTAATATATTATTGTTCAAGAAAAACCTGGACTTTTAGTAGTGATATTTTTCATTATTGCTCTTAAATATTGTTTAGAGTTGAATGCAATGACCGCCGCTTCAACTCTTGCATTGTAAGCATTTCGTTGTGACAAATTAATACGCTTCCCACCAATATATTTATTTATTAGACTATTAAATTGTTCGCATATATTATTGTCTAAATCCAAAATCAAACTTTTAGAATTTATAACTAGTCGATTGATAATAGTGTTTATTTCTATCATCATTCCGCAGTTTTCTGCACGTAACACCAAATTTTCACCCACCAGTGTTTTTTTATTACAAAAGTATATATCACAATTTGCATGTTGTCCCATAATATGGTATGGAGTATTATAAACATCTTTAGCTAAACCTTTAATAATTATACAAAATAATGCCTACTATAAATTATAAGCTATTATATTTTAATATACATCTAATTATCTATGTCAAATCTTCTCTAAAACCACCTTGTTTCTTATAATATGTTTATTTATATTTATACATACTTAATATTTGCTGTGTTTGTGATACATTTTCATTTTTTCTATATCGTATAGCTCTTACAATAGCAGTTCGAAATCTCATCAGATGTTGGAGAATGAATTTCCTTAATTCAATCGGATAATTCGTTTTTTTTTGCTATTGCAGACAATTTTTGCATATAATTCCGCAACATATGATTGCGGCACTCAATTTTTTCTACCAAAAAATGAGGGCCGTAAGGTAAAATCTCTTTTAACCGTTTGGTGACACTGCTGTCACCGTCGCCTAAAAAATGAGTCATAGGTACATAATTATAAATGTTGTTTTTGGTGCAAAATAATTAAAAATATTTTAGATACTATGCAGGTGGTACTCACCAATTAATCTTTTGAATTTCATATCATGTAAATCGACACTTTTTAAAAAACCTTCTGCTACACCATCAGCTTCCATACCTGTCGCTGATTTTGTCCAGTTGAGAAAACAAGTATGGTCTAGAGGTGTTACATTTTTTATTTCAGCTCGATTACAAATTACACAATAGCTGTTTCGTATGCCAATAAACAACACTTTTTTTGTTTTAAATCCAATAATAGTGGCCTGCATTTAAATTTAGTTCATGTTTAACCTTAATTGTTATATTAATATTTAATATAATAATTTAATTTGAAAAATAAATTTAACTTAATGATTTAGTTTTCTGTTTATTATGATGAGTATATGAAATTAAAACTCTATGTTGTCACTCAAAAAGTAAAAACTTAAAAAAATATAAGAGTAAAAATATTTAAAAATATAATTTTAAAACAACTTGGAACTATGTAAAAAAATGTTTTCAAAAACATGATGACTTTTTGAAATAACGAGTGTTGTTTGATAAAAGAATCACCCTGTATAGCTTACCACTCCAGATAATGAATCATATTTGGTCTTGTAGCTTCGCTTAGACCACTGGCCATCAGCAACTACCGAGCAAAACGGTATACCATCAACATCTATATCTCCAGCTTCTATAGCCAATTGTCTTTCCTCTTCTCCAGCTTTCCGAATTTCGTCCCATGTTAAATTGTGAATATTTGAACTTAAATCTTCATGTTGTCTACTAAATGTAGAATTCGCCATACATGGTATTTCTAATGCGGACGATAGTTCAAATAATTGAGTTTGACCAATTCCTTTAAAATAAAAAGCTAAAATGAATTCCATAACATTTAAATGGCAAACTATATATAAAAACTTTGAGTCACAGAATAAATAATATAGGTAATATAATATCATACAAATGTAATATTTTTGTTTTTTTTTTGTATAATGTTATACTTTACTACTAATAGCTGCATTGAACAATATTATTTACGTAAAAATTTCCGATTTTCTCTTATTTTCTTTTGTTTTTCCTGATTCTTTAGCAAAGTACTGCAGTGCATTTTTTAACATTTAACTTTTTGGTTTAATCGTGAAAAAATTACCTTCAGGTTATTTATAAAAAATTTTAATTTAATTATAAGTTTTCACGTTTCAAAGTTATAATATTGTACATAAATTATGGTATTTACTTATTGTGTTCTCAAACACGGATTGTAAATATCAATAAAAATAAAAAATAATAATAATAATAAGTTGATACACACTTTTACTTTGAACTACACCTAAAAAATACCTATTTTTAATAATTAATAATTATCTTACCTATTGCAACTGTACCATTTATAACAGCCTTGTTTATAGGAAGGTAAGTTTCATTAATTGGTTCGGAAAAAATAATAGTATCAATTTTGCACATCTGACACTGAAATTTAAATTTTGAAAAAAAGCCACATCGTTTTTCAGAAACAAATACCATTGACATGAATGAACAATCGAGTCCTTCGTTATGTGTACTGTTTTGAATTAGTTTAAAAATATGGTTAATATCTACTATTCGTCTACCTGATAACGAGACTGTATGAACTCTATGTGAAACAAATTAAATTATAACAATTACAAAATTAATATTTAGATTTTTCTATATATTATACATACTCAAAATTATCATTGCTGACTTCAGTTTGTAAATTAAATGATTGAACATCATTGTCAGAAATCACATTTAATGTGTCCTCGGTAATATTTGTATGTATTATTGATGAATTATTCAACAACAAACTCTCATTGTGTACATCGGATATATCCAAATTCAATGATGGTTGACAACTAATTGGGGAGTTTTGAGGTGTTGACGTATGTCTGAAATGTTATCGTATTGCTATAAGAATATCATACATCAGACCGAATTTAAAATGATGCATGTATGGCTAGGGTTTATATGCAATAAAAAGTCGTAAAATATAATTAAAGTATATCTTATACTTATATAGAAAAATTTTAATAACAGCAAATGTATAGACTAAATTAAATGAGCTTAATTATGAGGTTGAGTATTCAGTTGGCTAAATAAGTTTGTCCAATCCGGTCTCCTGGAGAAACGCAAATATGTCAGGTGATGGCAAGATTGGTCCAAGTATATCGTAACAATCGCTGGATAAATGATTGTGGTTCCTTGCGTCGAGGTATGCGATACATTCCGTGAGAATGTGTTTTATTGTTAGTGTGACCCCACATGTCGTACACGAGGGAGGCTCATCTCGGGACATTACGTATCCATGGGTTATTCTGGTGTGACCTATTCTTAACCTGTTGATTATGGTCTCCTTTTTCCTGTCGCGATGATTGTTAGGCCAGTGGAGAATAGTTGGTTTAATTTGATTGAGTTTAGTTTTTTGTTTCGCCCATGTATTTTGCCAAGCTTGTATTGATATATGTTTTATTGTTCTTATGGTATCTTGAGAAGTAATGAGAGGAGTGATGTCTAGGGAAGTTGAGGAGGCTGTATGCTTGGCTTGTATATCTACTTTTTCATTGCCTTCAATTGAAGAATGGCCAGGTATCCACATTACTTTGACCGCGTTCCCTTTGGAGAGATGGGAGGAAATGAGGAGGTGGATTTTCTTTGCAATGTCATTAGGCTTATGTGTGTTTGCTATGCTAGAAATTGCACTTAAGGAATCACTTAAAATAATAAAATTTTGATTTTGTTTTCCAAGAGCGTACTCAAAAGCTTTTAGAATGGCGATTGCTTCAGCTGAGTATATGGAGCATTCTGTTGGAAGTTTATATGTTATTACCTCATCTTTGTATATAATGGCGATTCCCACATTGTTTTCCGATTTTGAGGCGTCAGTGTAGATTTCAGTATAGTTTGAATATTGCGATATTGTGCTCTTAAAGTTTTGGATGTATACCTGTGAGCTGGTTGAGTTTTTAGGAAGTTCAGCGAGACTGGTATCAATTATATTCGGAAATGGTGTCCAAGGAGGGATGACAGGAAGTTGAGATGTTAAAATATTTTTTAGATTGATATTATTTTTTTCAACGATTGCTAGTAAGGAAGGGTAAGAGTTAAGAGAAGATATCATTCTGTCTCTGGCAAGTTTGGTAGCGAGAATCATTGCAATTTCTTGACGTTTTATATCAAGAGGCATTATGTTGGCTATGTTGAGTAAATTATCAATAGGGCTGGACCGAAACGCTCCAGTTGCAAGTCTTGCTCCGGCGTTATTGATCGTGTCTAACATTTTTAGGGCATTTTTATTAGCATTGATAATGAGGAAAGCATTGTATTCGAGTTTAGATAATATAAGGGATTTATGTATGATAGATAGAGTCGAAAACGATGCTCCTTAGCTTGTATGGGCTAACATTTTCAATATGTTTATTCTTGATGAGCAGGCTTTTTTTAAATTTTTTATATGAGGGATCCAGTTATTTTTTCGAGTCAAATGTAATTCCTAGTACTTTAACTGTGTTATTATTGGGAATTAGATAATTATTCATATTAAGTTTTAATTTGTTTTGTTTCCTTTTCCTTGTGAATACTATGCATTAAGATTTGCTTGCCGAAAATTTGAATCCAGTTGTGAGAGACCATTCGTGGAGGTTATAAAGTGTTTTTTGTAAATTTGACTGAACGGTACAAAGTTCTGAGCTTCTGCACAAGATATTAAAATCGTCGGCATATAATGTGTATTTAACGGGGTTGGTTATTGATTTAGTTATATTGTTTATGGAAATGAGAAAAAGTGTGACAGATAATGTTGACCCCTGTGGCACACCATTTTGTTGGTAATAGTTTGATGATAACCGCTGATTGACTTTAACATGAAATGTTCTATCAGACAGGAAATTTTTTATAAAATTAAACATGTTTCCCATAGATAATATTTCTTTGAGATACGTGATAATGTGTGGTCGCCAGGCAGTATCATATGCCTTGGCTATATCAAGGCATACCATTCCCAAAATTTGATTATTCTGAAAGGTATTTTCAATCTCAGATTGGATTTTCATTAATGAGAGGTGTGTACCACGATGATGCCTGAAACCATTTTGGTCTGGGCTTAAGTAATTTATTTTTTCAATGAACCACACAAGTCTAAAATTAATTATTTTTTCCATAAGTTTGGACATTGTGTTGAGAAGTGAAATAGGGTGGTATCCAGATGTACTAAATTTATCTTTTCCTTCTTTAGGGATGGGTATAATGCAGCTGTGCTTCCAATTAGAGGGAATGATGCCGAAGCTCCATATTAAATTAAATATTTGAAGTAGGTATGTTTTTGCATTCTTAGGTAAGTTATGAATAAAGGAGAAGGGTATACCATCGGGTCCAGGACTTTTGCTGTTGCATTTCTGAAGTGCTATTTCGAATTCAGAGGTCGTTATTGCTGAGTTGATAAGTGTTTGAACGCTATTATCGTTCTGACATATGTACGTTGTGTCTGGACTATTTTTTTCTTCTTTATTTTTTCTGAGAAACTCTAAGTCGTAATTTTCATCGCTACTATTGTCAAAAAAGGAATTGGCTAATTTATCTGCAACGGCTTGGGCGTCTGTGATAAGATTGTTATTTTCTAGTATATCTAACGTCTAAAATAATTTCTAGGATTTCTAGAAATCCTAATGATGGGTTTATTATTATTATTTTTTTCAAATTAAGTATATTAAAAATACTGTTAAAAAAAGCTTAAAAATGTTATTTAAAGATCCTCCTAAAGTCATAAGTTATATCAATTAAAAATATAGAACGTACGTAGTCACAATTTTTTTATAGACATTTTAAGCTAGTTTTTTTTATGCAATTGGATATTTAAATGAAATATAACGATTTTAATTATATTTATGAAATTCAAATATATTATTCGTGGGTATTAGATACTTAAACTTTATTATTATAACCTACTGCAGTAATATAAATAACAATAGTAAAGTAAATTACTATACTAGCAGTATAAAATATATATGGGTAATCAAATATATTTGGTAATGTAGACTGACAGCCTTTGTTCAACATCGTTTTTCGTATGCAATGATTTACCATTGAATTCTCTATGATATACAATGACAAGGTACACAGACACCGAGACACCTATCTACTTTACAGTAGAGTGGATACCTACTTCCCCCCCTTTTTTTAAATTGTATGAGTATTTTGACAATAATCGATATTGTGAAATAAGAATTTATCTATAATATGTATATTACTATATTAGTATATTTATAGATTATATAATATACTTCCAGTATATTATTATTATTTTATTCTTACGCAGTATTTTGTATACTGTCTTGAGATTGAGGTGCTTCAAATACCTGCAGGGTACTTGAAGTTGACTTGTACCTAGAACATATTCTATTGTATAATTTATTACAGTAATAATAATAACACTTATAGAAATATAGGATAAACTAATAAACACGTTTAAACAAATTGTACAGTGCACTGTGTAGAACAGCAACAATTACCAACTAATCATATAATAAACATATAATATTTTATTTTTCGTCCCGCATTCATAATAATATTATCATTTATCATAGTAATAATTATTAATATTTAGTTTATAAATAAACATCGATATGCCACAGCGGCGGATTGGCCCACCGGGATACCGGGAAAGTTCCCGGTGGGCCGGTTGTCGTATTATAACTCTGGGCCGATGTATATTTTGGATTAAAAATTATTTAATAAAAATAATTATTTTAAATAGTTATATTGTATTTAATTATAAGATAAGATTGTTATAAAAACCTAGAGTAAACGTGATGTAAACAATTCTACAATCATTAATTATTCTATGAATAATAGCTGCATAGTTAGTAAACGAAGGTAAAATGATAAAAATGTTTTTATATTATTTATCTATTCTGTGGTAACATGTTCGTGGTAAATGATACAGCTGTTTTGTTGATTAGTATGAATTATGATTAGTGATTACAAATATTTTTTGTAACAGTTGTTGGTTTATTGATGTATTTTCGGTAATAATATTGAAATACGGAGAACCACTGGTTTTCCGTTATCGCGCCGCCGCCGTCTCAATTTATCTGACAACGACTATAATAACTTATTTTATTGTTGTTCATTTTTATATTATATTTAATTATCATATTAACTGTCATTTGTGAAGTGAGAACTGTAGAACTCGTGTAGAACGCTTTTCTAAATTTTTAATGCCTTTTTAATTACTTGTCCAAAAATTTATAAACTTTTTAGTGATCAAAATGCTTTGTATGTTGAGGTTTTAGTATCTTTGTGTGATATTGAAGATACAACTAAATATTCACCAGACATAAGATCTAAAGCCAAAGGATTAAAAGAATCACTTCTACAGTATTCTACTTTACTAACTGCATTTTTATACCTAAGAATTTTCAAAATTACAACTCCTTTGTCCAAATATTTCCAAACTAATGGCATGGATATACATAAATCCCAGCAAATGGTGAATGGAGCTTTAGAACAGCTTCATCAAGAGATGACCAAGAATTAAAAACTATTGTTTCAAAATTTATTGAAAAAACAAATAGAAAATTAGAGACTTTGGAAGATACTGAAGACAAAAATTATGATTTATTAATAGAAACTAGTTTACCACAATTAAGAATTAGAAAAAAAAACATTTTGAATCAGTTGAAGATGATCCTATTAGCGATCCATATTTAAAATTCAAAGTAGAAGCGTACAATGTTGTAATGGATGGGGTAGTTAGTAGTATGGAAAAAAGATTTATATCAACCTCTCAGATTTACACTGATTTATGTGACCTATTAATTTGATTATGGCCTAATAATGATAATATAATACCATTGCAAAATTCGTCTTCTGCCTGTGTTCTTATAGTGTCAGCGTTAATTTCGTCTATATCTTTCTCGTATAATATGTTTGATATATTTGTTGAATAAACGGGGTAACGTGAGAGACAAACTGCCGCCGTGTTCCATGAACCAGGGCGCTGTTTTATTTCTAGATCAAATTCTAATAATTTAAAAATGAATTTTGTTATACGGGCAGATGGATTTTTCATGGTTTGATAATATAGTAGGCTTGAGTGTTCACTAAATACAGTTATTTTTCTACCAATGAGGTATTCTCTAAAGTAATTAGTGGCAAATACTACAGCAGACATTTCTAATTCTGTAGTGGTGAAATTTCTTTCACCCCCTTTTAATTTTCTAGAAGCGTTCAAGTATACCAGATAGCCCCTCTAATGAAGCGTCTGTAGTTACAAAAACAGGATATCTGTCTTTGAAGTGTGCCCTAACTGGTGCGGTTGTTATCGCCTTTTTTAAAGTCTCAAATGATATTTCTTGTTCGTTTCCCCAAATAAATTTATTTTCTTTTTTTGTTAAATTAGTTAGTGGATTTGCAATTTTTGCGAAGTCTTTAATATATTTTCTGTAGTAACTGGTGAGCCCAACAAAAGCCCGTACATCTTTATTTTTTTTTGGTTTTGGAAAATTTGCTATTGCTTCTGTGTTCTGTGGTAACCTAACCAAAGGTTTTAGTCTAACTTTAGAGACTGTGTGGCCGAGTAATTCTATTTCTGATTTTAAAAAGGTGCATTTATTTGTTTTTAATTTTAAGCCGGTTTTTTCTAGTTTAATGCAAATTTGTTCCAATCTTGTTAATGCTTGTTCCAAACTGCTTCCAAAAAAACATATGTCATCTAGGTATGCTATCATGGTTTTATACAAATAGTCGCTAAACACGTTATTTATGATTTTTTGGAAGATTGGGGCTGAATTTTTAAATCCTTGCGGAATCCTCTTAAAATTAAATAGTCCAAATTCCGTAATAAATCCTGTCTTATCTTGGTCCACCTGTTTTATCGGGACCCGAAAATAACCCTGGGCCATTTCTATCGTAGAGTAATATTTGGCACCTTCTAAACTTCTGAATAGGTCTTGTGATCGGGGTATTGGGTGTTTGTCAGCGACAGTCTCGTTGTTCAGTTTTCTATGACTTCTACCAAGAATCTATATTCACCTTTCTCTTTTTTTGGAATTAAGAATACAGGTGCCGCGTAACTGCTTCTACTAGGTTCAATAATGTCCGCGTCTATCATTTGATCAATTAATTTTTTTAATTTTTCCCTTTGTGACGGGGAAACTCTAAATGGTGGCTGAAATATGGGTTTATCTGATTTGAATTTGATTTCGCACGGTTCTAGGTTAACACAATTTATATCTAGTGGGTCTGATGTGAATAAATGTTTATAGTTGTTAATTAGTTTTAAGGCTTCTTTACGTTGTTTGTTATTTAATTCTTGAGAAATTTTGATTACGTTCCCTTGTTTATCGGTGACTTCATTAATAATTTCGTCGTCATAATATGTTTGATTAGTAGTATATATTGTTTCTACTTTTATATCTGTTAATTCTTTCCTTATATTTGGTGCGTTAGTTTTTACAATATTTGCTATTATCATTCCTGCAGGAATACTACTGTAAAGATTAGAAAAATTGTAAAGGATTATACCGTCTTCTTTATTAACAATAGGCGATTCTAATGTTAAAAATTTGTTTTTTCTTAATCGTTCAATTGGTTCTATTACGTAACTTGTTATTTAATTTCAAGTTTTTATCTTTGAAATTGATGATCAGGTTATTTTTTATGTTGAAATCGTTTCCCAGTAATATTTTGCAATTTAGTCCTTTGATTACGTTCGCTTCAATTGAGTACGAGTTTTTATGTATTTTGACGACTAAATTTATTTTGCCTAATAGTTCTGGTTCGGTATTGTCTGCCCCTGTTATTACAATTTTTCCTCATTTTTAACAAGAGTCATATCATTAATTAAAGAAAAATCTATGCATGAAATATTAGATCCGGTGCATAGACGTAACTAGAGTCATTAAATAGAGTGGGCTCAAGCCCATAGTTAAAATGTTTAACAGAGGGAAGGGGTTGATTGACTACCCTCACTCTTAATAAACAAGAAAATATATTAATATTATGAATACCAAAATGTTCAATAAAGAAATACAATTTAAAATATTCGTCAGCAAACTACATTTAATATAAAATAGAATTTGTTTATTATAATTGCATTTTTCTATCTTTTTCTGCAAATTGGTTAAGAATATCATCATTTTTAATTTTGTTAGATAATTCTCGCTCAATGTTAAGAATACTTAAATTTGTAAATCTGTTTTGTGACATATTTGACCTTAAATATGTATTAACTCTCCTCATTGAGGAGAACGATCGTTCACACGAAGCAGAACCAATTGAAATAGATAATGCGACATGCAATAATTTGTAAACATTTGGATATGTGTCATATTTAACAACAGAATGAAGTATCTCTCCTTGAGTTAGAGCTTCACAGTTAATTTTTTTGCTTTCCAAACAGTTTTTGGCTACAGTAAGTTCACATTTTAGATCAGTTTCTTCAATTTGTAACAAAGACTGAAATAAATATTTTAATGATAAAGAATCAAACACAAAGGAAAAATTGAATTACAAACCTTATAATGATTGATGAAACAGGAATCATTTTCATAATGAAGATATAAAAATGTGTCAAATGACTTAGCAAATTTTAGGCTTTCAGTAGAAAATCTTATTTTCATTTTCATAATTATAGCATCAAGTACCGGGAAGTAAGCATTTAACATCCAATAATCTTTGACAGTTCTTACACCTTCAATTACATTTTGATTATCTTCTGCACCTGTTGTAGTTGTTACTACAAAATTACTTAAGGAGCTTGGTTCTTTTCTCTTTCTTTTTGAATCTGAAAAAAATATTATTACATTTTTATCTTTAGTAAATAAAATAATCAATAATAATTATGATACAAGACATACTACTTTCAATATCTTTATTGTTTGCTAAAATTGCTTTTAACCTACCTATTATTTTATTTGACAGTTAGGAGGTAAAAATTCTAAATGCTCTAAGCTTAAGGCACATGCTGCTACAAAATCACATTTGATTAATATTTCCAAAATGGATGGATATAGTGCTAGCAAAAAAATTGGTAGTATTGTGTGTCAATTATCAAATGCACACAAAGAATTTGTTGAAAAAAATAGAAGTTATTTGAAAACACTCATAGATATTAATGTAATAATATTTTTTTCAGATTCAAAAAGAAAGAGAATAGAACCAAGCTCCTTAAGTAATTTTGTAGTAACAACTACAACAGGTGCAGAAGATAATCAAAATGTAATTGAAGGTGTAAGAACTGTCAAAGATTATTGGATGTTAAATGCTTACTTCCCGGTACTTGATGCTATAATTATGAAAATGAAAATAAGATTTTCTACTGAAAGCCTAAAATTTGCTAAGTCATTTGACACATTTTTATATCTTCATTATGAAAATGATTCCTGTTTCATCAATCATTATAAGGTTTGTAATTCAATTTTTCCTTTGTGTTTGATTCTTTATCATTAAAATATTTATTTCAGTCTTTGTTACAAATTGAAGAAACTGATCTAAAATGTGAACTTACTGTAGCCAAAAACTGTTTGGAAAGCAAAAAAATTAACTGTGAAGCTCTAACTCAAGGAGAGATACTTCATTCTGTTGTTAAATATGACACATATCCAAATGTTTACAAATTATTGCATGTCGCATTATCTATTTCAATTGGTTCTGCTTCGTGTGAACGATCGTTCTCCTCAATGAGGAGAGTTAATACATATTTAAGGTCAAATATGTCACAAAACAGATTTACAAATTTAAGTATTCTTAACATTGAGCGAGAATTATCTAACAAAATTAAAAATGATGATATTCTTAACCAATTTGCAGAAAAAGATAGAAAAATGCAATTATAATAAACAAATTCTATTTTATATTAAATGTAGTTTGCTGACGAATATTTTAAATTGTATTTCTTTATTGAACATTTTGGTATTCATAATATTAATATATTTTCTTGTTTATTAAGAGTGAGGGTAGTCAATCAACCCCTTCCCTCTGTTAAACATTTTAACTATGGGCTTGAGCCCACTCTATTTAATGACTCTAGTTACGTCTATGCACCGGATCTAATATTTCATGCATAGATTTTTCTTTAATTAATGATATGACTCTTGTTAAAAATGAGGAAAAATTGTAATAACAGGGGCAGACAATACCGAACCAGAACTATTAGGCAAAATAAATTTAGTCGTCAAAATACATAAAAACTCGTACTCAATTGAAGCGAACGTAATCAAAGGACTAAATTGCAAAATATTACTGGGAAACGATTTCAACATAAAAAATAACCTGATCATCAATTTCAAAGATAAAAACTTGAAATTAAATAACAAGTTACGTAATAGAACCAATTGAACGATTAAGAAAAAACAAATTTTTAACATTAGAATCGCCTATTGTTAATAAAGAAGACGGTATAATCCTTTACAATTTTTCTAATCTTTACAGTAGTATTCCTGCAGGAATGATAATAGCAAATATTGTAAAAACTAACGCACCAAATATAAGGAAAGAATTAACAGATATAAAAGTAGAAACAATATATACTACTAATCAAACATATTATGACGACGAAATTATTAATGAAGTCACCGATAAACAAGGGAACGTAATCAAAATTTCTCAAGAATTAAATAACAAACAACGTAAAGAAGCCTTAAAACTAATTAACAACTATAAACATTTATTCACATCAGACCCACTAGATATAAATTGTGTTAACCTAGAACCGTGCGAAATCAAATTCAAATCAGATAAACCCATATTTCAGCCACCATTTAGAGTTTCCCCGTCACAAAGGGAAAAATTAAAAAAATTAATTGATCAAATGATAGACGCGGACATTATTGAACCTAGTAGAAGCAGTTACGCGGCACCTGTATTCTTAATTCCAAAAAAAGAGAAAGGTGAATATAGATTCTTGGTAGAAGTCATAGAAAACTGAACAACGAGACTGTCGCTGACAAACACCCAATACCCCGATCACAAGACCTATTCAGAAGTTTAGAAGGTGCCAAATATTACTCTACGATAGAAATGGCCCAGGGTTATTTTCGGGTCCCGATAAAACAGGTGGACCAAGATAAGACAGGATTTATTACGGAATTTGGACTATTTAATTTTAAGAGGATTCCGCAAGGAT
>JALBXZ010000163.1:0-89377 GCA_027580255.1 Therioaphis trifolii
CCCCGAAAAAAAATATCTGGATACGGCCTTGTATAAGATATATACTATTTTGGCCAATGAACTTACTCTTTTCAGTAATAAAACAATTACACAGGTGCAAAAGAACATATCATTGTACAATCAATATATTC
The DNA here is from genome assembly GCA_027580255.1 of Therioaphis trifolii. Classification (NCBI taxonomy): domain Eukaryota; kingdom Metazoa; phylum Arthropoda; class Insecta; order Hemiptera; family Aphididae; genus Therioaphis; species Therioaphis trifolii. Next base: position 132 of record JALBXZ010000163.1, read on the forward strand.
ATCGTTTCTCTTAGAATCTATCATTCAAAAATCTCAATTCCATTGAATCTTCGTAATATTAATTATTATTATTCTACAAATTTTGAAAATATAAGGATATAATTTGTGTATGTACGCAATAAGGCTCTTAAAGACTAATAATTTCGATTAAAAAAAAAAAAAGCCGATAAGATAATGGTGGTGGAAGTTCGTCCTTCGTCGCTTCGCTCCTCGGACAAGATAATGGTGAGGAGTGTATAGCACTTTCTATCATGGGATCACCTGGTTTACGATAGTTTAGTTGTATGGTACTTTACATTTGAATGCAATGATAAATCATTGTAAGTTAAGTACAGGATACAGTAGTTGGGTGGGATACACGAGATGCATTGCTAGATTAGGCATTATTGGATAGATTTTGGAATTATTTTATATTATAAAAAAAAAAAAAACGATTCTGAACGAAGATGAAGATGTCAGCCTTAAATTGTAATATATATTTTATTTTAATATCCTAGATTGGGTTAAATTTACATTTGTCTATTCATGTGACTTCTGCTCGTGAGCATTGGACAAACCAGGATGTGCATAGATAGGGCGTAGGTAAATACCATATTATTTGCCTAAATGCACTATCGTGGCGGTACCACCCGACCCCGCCGTCCATATATGCTGAATGCTCCGTGGCTACGTCTATTTAAATATTAATAATTAATAATCTTCTTATACTATAAAACGTGTTGGTAAACATAACCCTCAATTTTACTACTATTTTTTAAAGGCCGTTTTTTCCTTTTTCATATACTATAAAATTCCGTTCTTTTTTGAAATATTCTGTCCCCGTCCTTGGACGTCGTTTTACGCGTTCGCGCGCCCAAAAAAGGTCCATTTTTCATTTTTCCTTTTGAAAAAGAAACGTGCCCCGTGATCGTTTCCCGCCAATTCGCACTACTCTATGTCGTCTGTTGATAACGCGGCCCCGTGTATCGTGATAACACGTTGCTTTTGTCTTATATTACTTTCGTCGTAATAATTATATATTAAAAACGAATAATTCACTCTACTACTCGAGTTTTTATCGTGTATTCGTGTTTTATTATACGTTTACGCAAATTTACGCGAAAAAAATTTACGCGTTTTTGTAGTTTTTTGTTCGTACCACTATTGTTATTATTATTATTATTGTTATTATATTATATGTGTATACTACTCGAGTTTTATCGTGTTTTGTACGTTTTTGCTATGTTTTTTTCTTAATAAAAATGTTTTAAACTACTATTTAGTTTGTAATCCTATATAGTTAGTATCCTATATATCCTATATAATAATATATTATATGATTTAAACGCATTACGTTTGACCGTGTATCTTTTATACAAAGTGTACTCATATAAGTGTTTTGTGACTTTTTTGTACCTCTAGAGTACTCGAGAAATAATAGGTACTCATTTGTATTAATATGTAGTTTCATGCTGCCCACCGGTTATCATATTCATGATAATAAATGATTTAGGTAAGTACTGAAAACTGAAATGTACTTTGACAGAATCGGTCTTGAAAGTACTAGGCCGGTGCAAAAAATAAATACAAATACTTTCTTAATAAAACAGATATTCTATGTTCTATTGATATTTGTTGAACTGATTTCGGTAGATAGGTAGTTATTATAGATAGGTATTAACACCGTGTTCCCGGATTATTGACTTTTACAATTTATTATATTATAAATATTCGATTATTACACTTTTGATCCAGAAAATACTATAAAAAAATTACAAATACTGTCACATAATTATATTATGAAATTATTGTATTATTATTTTCAAAACATTTTCCATACTACGAAATTTATTTGACAGTACCCCTAATTGTACAATTGTATTTGCATGTATTATGACTGTTGAAATTCTCTTAAAAACAAATGAATATATATTTTAAAATGATAGTAAATATGCAAATAGTTAATTGTCTGTGTTTGTCGATTTTAAACTAATACTTTTACAATGGTAAAAGGCAAATTTTAAATATTTTAAATATATGCCTACCATAACCGTCTGCTAATCAAAAGCGTTACAATAAATAATTACATTATTTTAACCAAACTAACCACTGATTTTGACTGTGGTGAAATGCATTTACAAATGGTTCAATGCCATCATATTATTTAAAAATACCAGTCATATATTATCACATTTATGTACACATAATATTGTTGAAATACTCTCATTTCTCCAACATTTCTAGATACTTATTGTTTGACTTCAGTATAATACTCATTCCTTTTTTCTATTTTCATAAAATAGAATTACAATGAATGATGTTACAAAAAAAATAGAAACATATGTTTAAAAAGTTAAATACATTTGCAATGTTATGTGTCATAAACAATACCTACTTACTTTTGAATTGGATACTTTAATCTCAATATAATATATAAAATAATTTCCTCTCTGTTTGTGTTCATACATATTATGTCTTTTGATAGTATTAATATTATTCAACTATATGTTATACAAAATAGTTGTTTTTCTTTTATGATATTTTAAAAGTTAAAAAGTTATTTTATTAAGTCTTCTTATGGAACACCGACCACTTTTTCCAGATTGTTGGTTCTTTATTATTATACACTTACCGTCCATAGCTGCCTACATCAGATTACCTTCAATAAATTACCTATTCGCCTTTTCAACAATTTTCACACATAGTCAGTAAACCTTTTAACTACTACAATCCGACCAGCAATTACTACAGCCTTCATTTGATTTTATTTTTTAAAGTATATAATGTTAATGAACATATTTAGGATGTAAGGAGAAATAAAATGATTATATTATTTTTTTGTTGAACGAAATATAAACAAATTAAATATATTTTAAATATTTTTATTTCAAAAAAAAAAAACTCAATGGTTCATCTGTAAAAAATTTATAAATGTATGCATTAGAAAATTGAAATTGATTATCATTACTCACTACTTACAAATCTATTTTATCTTCAAAATCAGCTGAAACAAAAAAATAAATGGGTATAAATACTTAAAAGTTAGAACAGTTTCTTAGAACAGTCTCTGTGGTAGTTAAAATAATTATATATTACATTTTGTACATATTTATTAGCATGTCCTCTGTATCATTTTTTTTTTCTTTTGGTGCAGGTGGTGGTGGTGGTGGTGGTGGTGGCGGCGGACTTTTACGGTGTTTTTCTGGTTGGATTAAATAAAACTATATATATATATATATATATATGTTTTAAAATAATAATAATGCTTAAAGATGAAAAAACATTGAAACTTACGGGGACACATTCGGGCCACGTGGCCAGTTTTTTTGCATATGAAGCATTCTGAAAAAAGTCAATTTAGAAAAGATTAGATACACCTTATACTGTTGTATATCGGGTGGCTACATTTTTTTACATAAGAATAGTTGCATACAATAATACAAAAAATGCATTCGATTTATTTTTTCATTTAAAAAACTTACTTCTTAATCGCCGGCGGCGATTTTTATGGGGGTGGTTTTGCCCACCCCCATAAAAGTTTTGCACTTTATTAATTACAATTTTCATTCTGCATTTTAGAAAACAAAAAAATTAAATAAATTACGTCTAAAAAAAATGGTAAAATAATTAATAATAATTTTACTCACGTGTTCGGTGAAAACCTCATTAATAAAAAAAAAAAATTATTCGTTAGACGATTTTTCTTTGGTCTAAATGTATGGTTTCCAGTGTTGCCAAACAATATTGTTATTCACTTTATGAAAAATAATACATTTTGTTTATATTTGTATTAAAATACAAAAATAATGAAACGTGTAAAGAATAATGGAATTTAATTATTTTATCATACTAAAAAATTATTAAGTAATTTTTATAATATAAATTGAAATTAAAAAGCTAAAAAATATGTACGTTTGATTCCTCCCACAAACGTGTCTGCACTGTTGCTTTTTAATAACAAGACGTACTATTTCTGTTTAACGCGCTGAGCTCTATGGTTCAAAGTTCAGATGGTTATTTATTTTCCTGCTGTTTTTACATGTAAATTGTAATTTCGTAGATGCGGGTTTTGACTTTTGTTGGTTAGTGATCAGATTTCCGTGGTACTGACAACTGATCGCTTTTTTTTAATTTTTTCGTTTTACACTTTTATTTTCTATATATCCGTTACAATTATGCCACAATTTTGTTTGATTTGTAGACAGGTTGATGGTGGTTACTCGCTACACCGGTATGTTAACAGTAATCGCGCGATTACAACTCTTTTTTATACATTTCTTATGATACGGTATTTTTCAGATTTCCACGTGCGAACCCCGAGCGTCATGAACTTTGGCTGAGGTACGTGGAGAGATTTGGCGTTCTCCGTGAATCCGTGCAACCCTCTTCAACAATATGCTCTCGACATTTTGCGAATGCCGATTTTTCAATTACGGCTAACAGGCATCGTTTACGTCGTCATGCGGTCCCGACGATAGGAATTGTAAGTTCACAAATTTAATTTATTACATTGTGTATATTTTTTCTTATTATTGTTTTCTGCAATATTTTCACTTTAAATATTTTTATCAATTAATATACTATTACGTGAATTATTTCATTTTGTTTATAATATACAATTTTTTCAAAGCCGTCGGAAATTAAATATTTATTTTAATTTAATTTTCAGCCAGCTATTGATGCCCACGAGAACGACATAGTCGTCGAACTTCCGGAGGTCATTGAAGAAGAAGTGAATGTGGACAACGTCGAAATGGAAGTCGTCGAAATAGGACTTGAGGACTTGGTAATGCCAACTGAGGAGCCTCGAGTTGTTGCTGAGGAGGTGGCAGATGTCAACGACGATGACATCGAGGTCGTAGACGTTCGATTGGCAGATGTCCCACCCCAGGTAATTTATGGTACAAAATATTTATCTCCAGCATGTAGTCAATTCAGTCACTGTTTTATAAAGTTTTATTATTACAATGTTTAGGTTCATATATATATATATATATATATATATATATATATATATATATATATTTTTTTTTTTTTAGAATGCAAACAATATTATTATGATAATAATATTGATTACACAATACATAATATATATCATGCATAATGATAGCACTGTAGGTATTGTTAGGTTTTTAATCCAATTTCAAATGTCACAGGGTATTTAAATTTTGAAACAAACTAAGTATATATATTTGAATTTTTTTTATTTGTGCCACTTGGTATACAGAAAAAAAACAACGCCAAGTACTAAAGTATAAGTACCTATTTCATATTATACCGATTGTTTTGGTACTTCATTGTATTTTAAAATGTCAAATCTAAACACAAACATACAATTTTTTTTTTCTTACAATGTTCCAGACACTGTTGGGTTTATCTGTGTATTTATATTGTCTGAACACGTTATGTTTAACGGTGTAAAAATATTTTTTTTATACAAGTACGCTTTACAAATGTCAGTTTTTTTAATTTTAATTTCTAGAGTACTCAATATAAAATAGGTACCTATGTGTATTTGATCATTTTGTAGTTTCATCCTACAATTATTTTTTACCAATTTTAATGTATTAACACAATATTCTCAAATTATTTAAAATTGAATTATTAAAATTGAAGTACATTGAAAAAAATGTAATAATTAATTATTAAATTATCGATTATTTACAGATTTGTTAAAGATGATCCCGAAAACATACAAATAATCTCTTTAAAAAATTAAATATTATGAAAAAATTGTTTTATTTTACACTTTCTGTTTCTTTTATGGTTTAACAGATTTATATTTTTCCTCTGGAATCAGATAGCATTTTTATCTTGGTAGATTTCCCATCAGCTATATTTTTAATGGAAAACTTTAAGTCAATTTTTTATTTTCTTCTATATAAACCTTTCAGTTCGGATTAATAATTTTTAAGTAAGTATTTGATTGTTAAGGTAACTGATGTAAAAGTCAATATTTACATTGTTTTATTATTATATAGATACTCTTATTTTCATATTAACTCAATAGGTATTTCAAAAATGACGTTATTTATATATCGTATTGGTACTTCGTTGTATTTTAAAATTACCATTTCAAATTCTTTTTTTTTTTTACACTGTTGGGTTTATCTGTGTATTTATGTTGTTTACATAATTACTCTCTTTTTTAATTGCTTAGCAATTATAGATTTATGTTTTTTTCCGATAATTCATTACTTGCCTATGTTATACTATCTAGGTACCTTTATATATTATTATATACTTGCAATTTCGAATGTTACAAGGTACCTATTTAAAATTTGAAACAGACTAAGTATTTTCTATCATGCCGCTTATAAAGCATAAAATGTAATAAAGTATTATTAAGTCTTTTTACATTATCAAATTGTTCACATTTTTTGATGTCCATATAGACAAAAAACAAGTAAACATTTTAACACTGTATTTTTATTTCACTGTACATACAGGTAGAAAAAAATTTTTCCCAAATTTTGTTTCCTATACTTTATGTAGGTACATGAATTCTGTCCCAAACACCGATTGCATAGGTACCTAATTGTTATACCTAACAATAATAAATAAAAATAACATTATACGCTATTTTCCTAACATTAAAGGGTATAAGGCTACCATCTATATTGGTTTTACAATTTTCATACAGGTTTTCAGATAGAATATGATACAGAATCTGGATCTGGATGTAAAATATACAAAATATACCAGGCTTTGTTTTATTTCTTTTAATTTTTTTTGGCACATTTTAATATTATCTCTTCAAAAAAACTGCAACCATATCTGAGTTTATGGTATATTTGTAATAAAAAAAAAAACATAGTTTTATTCAATTTTTCCAATATGAAAGGGCAATTTTAAATTTGTGCCTATAAATAAGTGACTTTGAATTACAATATTTCATGTTTTTTTTTTAAAACTTTTTCATGGGATATCTAAACTAACCGCAATTTTTATTAAAACTTCAAACAACTATAGAAATCATGATTTTTATTTATTATTTAGGGTGAAATAGATGGGGACATGATAGAAGTATTGTCAGAAGTGGACGACGAGGTCAGTTGACGTGAAAACTAAAACAAATGAAAAATAAAAAAAAAGCTTATTTAAATATGATTTTTAATTAAATTAAATTATAGTTTGATATTGACGGTCCGCCTGCAGCACGTGAGGTGTTGATTGTAGATCGACCAGCTGGCGTGCAACACGAGTTACCACGACGATACGACGTAGGCGCGTTGGATCATGTATGCTCGCACTGCAGCGCGCGTCACTTCATGTGTGAGCGCACCACCGCTACAGACAGACACTTCGCTACGTGTTGTAATAACGGTTTAATGACCGTTACCGGTAATCGAGTTTTGCAACCTGCACCAGAGTTATTAATGGGTTTGTTGATAGATGATTCACAGGATGGCAGGAATTTCCGGAACGAATTCCGTCGGTACAACAATTCTCTGGCGTTCGCTGCGTTTTCCACCGATCTAAACCAACGACGGTTGACCGGCGCGGGTCCAAGGGTGTTCTCCGTACACGGACAGGTGTATCACAGGATCACCAACGATGTTGTCGGAAACGATGACAGGCAGCCGAAATACTGTGAACTGTATTTCGTCGAATCGGAGACGGCGAACCGTATTCGAATGGAACAACAGACGAATCAGCACAGAGTGTCGGAAAACTTGATGGCTTCACTGGACGCCATGTTACGTGAAATCAATCCTTACGCACAGGCTTTTCGGTAATTAAATACAATAAATATTAAATATATTAAACAAAATATATAACACGAGAGCATTGTTGTTATTACGTTGTAGTAACATGCGTCAGGTGTGGACGGCGGAACGAGAATCCGCCGCAGCCGACCCTGAGAGGGAACCAAGAAGAGTGGCCATGCATTTCGTCAGCGATCCAAGCAGAGACCGGCGTAGGTATAACGCACCGGCTCCAAACGAAGTAGCAGTGGTGTTTGTCGGTGATGACGGTCGACCGCCAAGAAACGTCGATCTGGTTATCTACGACACGAATCCGAATCGACCGGGTTATCAAAGGCAAAACATACCGTCCGGATCGTGCCACGCGGACCCAATGTTGTACCTGCTGTTTTTCCCATACGGAGAGATAGGTTGGACATTCCACTTGCAGCAAGAGGGCGTCCGTCGAAACCGAGTGCGCACGCGGAACAGCATCCGAGAGTTCGCGTGTTACCGTATAGCAATTAGATATCGTGGAAACAACGATATTAGACACCCAGAATTTAGTCTTTTACACGGCGGTGGTTTTCTGTTTCAGCAATACGTGTGCGACCAGTACGTTCGCATGGAAGCGAATAACTTGAGGTACGTGGACAGAAACCAGGCCCAGCTGTTCGCGGACGCGTATCAAGGTCTTATGGACCACGTTAACCAACAGCACGATTTGAACGCGCCGGAGCTCGAGGCCGCCGGTCGTAGAGTTGTTTTGCCGTCTACGTTTGTCGGCAGTCCCCGTTACATGAAACAATGTTATCACGACGCGATGGCTATAGTGCGTAAGTACGGTAAACCCGACCTGTTCATAACGTTTACGTGCAATCCCAGGTGGCCGGAAATCCAACAAAACCTCGCTCACGGGGCGACGGCGAACGACCGACCCGATCTGGTGGCCAGGGTGTTTCACGCTAAACTCGCGGAGCTCATGCGGGACATAACGAAGAACAGGATATTCGGTAATGTAGACGCGTATGTTTATACCGTTGAGTTTCAGAAACGCGGTCTGCCGCACGCACACATAGTGGTAGTTTTACAGGAAGACTGTAAGTTTCAAACTGCGGACGACATCGACAACGTTGTTCGTGCCTATTTACCAGATCCTGCAACCGAGAGGCGGTTACACACGGCCGTATCGTCACACATGATTCACGGCCCGTGCGGACCATTGAACCCGAACAGCCCGTGTATGGTGGACGGCAGTTGTTCCAAGAAGTTTCCGAAAGAGTACAGCGAAGAGACTCTGTTCAGATCGGATGGCGGTTATCCCACGTACCTGAGACCCGACAACGGATCCGCTAACGTTGTACGAAACGAACGAGGCGAACCTGATGAAAGATTTCGTCGAACGTTTCCGAGACGCTGATCGCGCCCGGGCGGCGTGTCTGGACGCCATCGGAGATCTATTACAGGCTCGCGGAAAAACGTTAACCGATTTCGGCCTGCCGCTGCCGGACGTCACGCTGCTCGAAGCCGAACCGGACCGAGGCGTGTTCGACGGTGTGGACGCTGCAGTACGTTGGGTTCGACAGTTGGACTCGCTCAACGGAGAACAGCGAACGGTGTTCGATCGCGTAATGTCGGCCGTCGAAGACCGCCGGGACGTCGCGAAACTGTTCTACGTAGACGGACCCGGTGGGACGGGAAAAACGACTCTGTACGGTTGTCTGATATGGTCTCTTCGCAACAGAGGTATGTCGGTGTTGTCCGTGGCTTTTACAGGAATCGCGGCGATGCTCATGGACGGCGGAATGACGGTGCACTCGACTTTCGGATTGCCGTTCGGGACGCTGACCGACGATTTGGCGTCGTCCATCACCATGCAGTCTAACCGCGCGCAGAGAATACGGGACGCGGCACTCATAGTCTGGGACGAAGCGCCAATGTCGCCGGGAATGCAACTCTCCGTAGTCGATCGGTTGCTACGAGACGTTATGGGATCGGACTTACCGTTCGGCGGTAAACCCTTTTTGTTCGCAGGCGATTTCCGGCAGATATTGCCGGTCGTCCGCCGAGGAACGAGAAGCGACGTTGTCAGATCGTCGATCAAGTACACCCGTACGTGGCGGCTCATGGAGCGATTCAGTCTCACGCGAAACATGCGGGCCGACGGCGACGCGGACTTTGCCGCCTGGCTACTCAAACTCGGTAACGGCGAACTGTCACAGGTCGACGGTGTTCCGGACACCGTATCCATTCCTCCGGGAATGGTTTGTGACGTACCGGATCTGGTGAATTTCGTTTATCCGCGGCGAATGTCGTTGGCTAACGTCGACGACTTTGCTCGGAGAATCATTCTTTGTCCTAGGAACGAACATTGCAGACAGGTCAATCGCGACGTGCTGAACGCGCGGGTCGTAGGTGACGCCAGGGTCTACACCGCCATTGATACCGTGGTGGTCGACGATCCTGACGAAGTGGCCAATTATCCGACAGAGTTTCTCAACAGTCTGGAACCGGACGGTCTTCCACCGTACAAATTGGTCTTAAAAGTCGGCGCCGTCGTAATGTTACTCCGGAACCTCGATCCCAAGAGGCGACTCTGTAACGGTACGAGGTTGGTGGTCACCTAGTTGCGGCGACACAACTTCAAAGCGAGGTTGTTGTCTGGTAAAGGCGATGCGCAAGACGAGGTAATCGTTCCGGCCATACCGCTCACGTCCAGCGAGGAAGACGATCTACCTTTTGTAATGCGGCGCGTTCAATTTCCCGTGCGGTTATCGTTCGCCATGACGATCAACAAGTCCCAGGGCCAAACGTTTGATCGAGTCGGTTTGTTGCTACCGTGTCCGGTATTCACACACGGTCAGCTGTACGTGGCTTTTTCACGAGTCAGAAACTCGGGTTCCATCAAAGTCGGCCTGTGTGCAGACGACAAAGGCAGGTTTGTCACCAAGAACGTCGTATACCGAGAAGTGCTTTAGACATATGGATTTAGCCATTTATTTTAAATCAGTTTATGGTGTCAGTCGAATGACTGGAACCAATTTGCTAGATGACCATTATGGTCATCGGGGCATGGTGTCAGTCTTCCTATTGGAATAGTGACCCAAGGTGTCAGTCTTCCTAATGGAATAGTGACCCACGGTGTCAGACTGCTCTGCAAAATAGTCTGAAATGCAATTCTACCTGGTTATAATGTCCCTGATGTATATAGATATACATACACACACACACACACACACACACACACACACACACACACACACACACACACATATGTATATTTGTATACATTATACAGTAGTAGTATTCACTGGTAAAAATTGTAAAAGTTTGATAATAAATCTCAACGCAATCCATTTTTGATTTTTATTAATTTTATAAAACTTTAGGACATATTATGAAAATAGCTAATGAAGTATGTAATAAAATAATATATAAGATAATAGACATATTATTAGATTTATTTTGTATTAATAAACTAAAAGTATGTCTCTTAGATAGAATTGATAATTTCAGACCATTATGCACTGAGTAGACGGGAGCCATTCAGACCGGTCTGCTGATGATAACAGTAGACAGGATCTACCATAGACAATATAATATGTATTTTTATCTATAATTTATTTAAATTAGTTTAAACAAAGTACATAAGCCTATAAATCAAACACATATATCACAAAAAAAAAAAAAAAGAAGAAAACAATACCTTATGATTCTTTAGAATATGTATAATATATACTTAATTTACATTACACGATATTGAATGGCATAAATAATTTTAAATTATCTCTATACATACATACATACATAATTCTATTGTCTCATGGCATATTTCTGATTGGAGAATGGCTAAATGGACACATATGGTAGCATCTACTTCCGTATATTGGAAGGAGGGTGCGGAGAGAATGTTTGACAACCTCCACGTGGTTCTCTCTGGATGCGAATTCGCTTTTATGCGAATTCGTAACTAATGTCAAACATATTATAATTGTTTTAATAATAGCAGTAGTTATGATGCAATAACATACAGAATTTTATTTATTTTACATTTCCACACACAATGACTGTATCACATCTATGATATTTGAAATACCTTATTATCCCTCCGTTTAACCAAGCCCGGATTAAGGGGGGGGCCAAGGGGGGCACGGTCCCGGGGCCCATTGATTTTGGCCATTTTGGGGGCCCATCTTTATCCCCGAAATATATATTTTTTAACGCCTTAAAAACAGTTTTTAATAAAAAAAAAAAATTATTTTAGTAGGTAAATTATTATTAATAATTATAAAATAAAAATGTTTTGTATCACGAAAATAATTGATAACAATATGATGTATGATGAGGTCACAGATTTCTCTATAGAAGTTTGTGGATAGTGTATAAAATGGGAGTTAGTGATAATCTTTATTATCTATGATTGTACGTAGTACGTGGTAATAATTGATATTAGGTATTTTTGATCTATTGTGTGTCCAATCTAATATACTATTCTTATCTATGGAGATATTATAACTAACACTAAAAATAGAATTTGTAACTCCGGCGTTTTCGTGCAATCGTATGGTGATTACAGACTAAGTTTTTATAACTTATTAGTTATTGGACATTAGTTTATATTCAATTACTTACCTAATAAACAATTATAAAAATTAAAATGAGTAGTACCAAAAAATATCTAAGTGGCTCGGAAAAAAGAAAAAAAAAAGAACAGGAGAGACAATTTACCTCAAAACTAACTAAAATTAAAGGTTTCTTCACAGCTTCAAATTCCGGTAAGTATGACTTATCAAGATATTAAAATTATCATACAAAGTATTAGGTAGTAAATTAACTTATTAGTTACTACAACTTGCATATTTAATATTTCTAGAACCTGTTACTTCAATTGTTCCAAGTGATACTCTTGACTTAGTTTTAAAAACTGATGATCAGACATTAGTTTTACCTCATCTGTTACCTAGTTCAAGTACCTTTACAGAAATTGGTAAGTATGAAATATTATTAAAACATTAACATTCTCATACAATGTATTAGGTAGTAAATTAACTTATTTGTTACTACAACTTGCATATTTAATATTTCTAGAACCTGTTACTTCAATTGTTCCAAGTGATACTCTTGACTTAGTTTTAAAAACTGATGATCAGACATTAGTTTTACCTCATCTGTTACCTAGTTCAAGTACCTTTACAGAAATTGGTAAGTATGAAATATTATTAAAACATTAACATTCTCATACAAAGTATTAGGTAGTAAATTAACTTATTTGTTACTACAACTTGCATATTTAATATTTCTAGAACCTGTTACTTCAATTGTTCCAAGTGATACTCTTGACTTAGTTTTAAAAACTGATGATCAGACATTAGTTTTACCTCATCTGTTACCTAGTTCAAGTACCTTTACAGAAATTGGTAAGTATGAAATATTATTAAAACATTAACATTCTCATACAAAGTATTAGGTAGTAAATTAACTTATTTGTTACTACAACTTGCATATTTAATATTTCTAGAACCTGTTACTTCAATTGTTCCAAGTGATACTCTTGACTTAGTTTTAAAAACTGATGATCAGACATTAGTTTTACCTCATCTGTTACCTAGTTCAAGTACCTTTACAGAAATTGGTAAGTATGAAATATTATTAAAACATTAACATTCTCATACAAAGTATTAGGTAGTAAATTAACTTATTTGTTACTACAACTTGCATATTTAATATTTTTAGAACCTGTTACTTCAATTGTTCCAAGTGATACTCTTGACTTAGTTTTAAAAACTGATGATCAGACATTAGTTTTACCTCATCTGGTACCAAGTTCAAGTAGCTGTACAGCAATTGAAAAGTCTGATTTGTTGACAGATAAAATTGCTGATCATGAGGAATATTACAAAGATCCATTTAAGTGGCCAAAATATTTGAATAATAAATTTATAAGTTTCTGTCTCGATAAAGGACCGACTTTTTTCCAAAATATGGATACCAATTTTAGGCAATCAGCACGTATTATATCAGGTAGATACCAATATAGTAATATATTATACCTACAACCTAATATACATTAGGTAATAAGTAATAACCAAATATTTATCATATTGTTAAATTAATTAATCAAATATTGAATAATAATAAAAAAAATAGTAATACAATTTACCTATAGGTTTTAGTATAGGTTTTTAATTTATAAATACTTCATAGTACAAATTGTTATGCAATGATATTTCTATTTTTTATGAATTAAAATTTAAGTACCACTGATATAATAAATAATGGTTAAATAATTGTAATACCTGCATAAATATTAAAAATTGTATCACATACTATACCTATTAGTTCTCTATTATTATTATATTTTTATTTATTTAAGTAGTTTTTCAATTTAATAGCTTGAATTGTATTTATTATTAATTAATATTTCAGAAATCAACCATCTTAAATCATTAACATTTAGGTAATAACATTTTTTGTTTTTATTTATATACTATAGAAACTGATCACACAAGATATATTTCTTCTGCAGTTTTCTATAGAAAGCTATCCAATGGAGAGAAATGTAATAGAAAATGGTTGCTATATTCTCCAAGTAAAGGTTCCGTATTTTGTTTTGTTTGTAAATTATTTGGTTCACTTCGAGATAATCCTTTTGTAAACATTGGTTTTGATAAATGGAAAAAAAGTTATAGAATTGGTGAACATGAAAATAGTATTGCACATCGAGAAGCTACAACAAAATGGTTGATACGGACAGATACAACTAGATCAGTTAATACAGAATTGTGTCGACAAATATCTGTTGAAACTGAATACTGGGTTAATATTTTAAAAAGAGTGGTATCTGTTGTTAAATTTATAGCTGCTAGAGGTTTACCGTATCGAGGGGATTCTGAAATAATTGGAAACAATAATAATGGCAATTATCTTGGCATATTGGAATTAATTTCAGAATATGATCCATTTTTGAAAAATCATCTGGAAAAGTTTGGTAATAAAGGAAAAGGGCACCCATCATATATTTCAAAAACTATTTTCAATGAAGTTATACTTTTACTAAAAACTGATGTTATTTGCTATATTACTAATGAGATAAAAATATCTAAATACTATTCTATTATAATGGATTCTACTCCAGATTTATCAAAAGTGGATCAAATGGCTATTGTTATTAGATATTGTACAAAGTCAGATGTACAAGAAAGATTACTGGAATTGGAACCTATTGAAAGTCATACAGGTCAATCAATTTATGATGTTTTAGAAAAATTTCTTTTAAATGTTGGATTGAATATTGAAGATTGTAGAGGACAATCTTATGATAATGCGTCCAATATGAGTGGCAAGTTTAAAGGATTGCAGGCACATGTCAAATGTAAAAATGATCTTGCTGTATATATACCATGCACAGCACATTCATTGAATTTAGTTGGTGTTCACAGTGTCGATTGTTGTGTCGAGGCAGTAAACTTTTTTGGCTTTTTACAAACATTATATAATTTTTTCAGCAGTTCTACGCATAGATGGAAAATACTTACAGATAATTTGGATACAAATGATAAACACCGGTTAATTACACTTAAATCGTTGAGTGGTACTAGGTGGTCGTGTCATTCTGAAGCTTGTAAAGCATTAATTGGTAATTATGAAAAAATCCTTGAAGCTCTACAAAAACTGTGTGAAAATGTTAATGAAAATGGTGAAACAAAAAGAGAAGCTACAATATTATGGAAAAAAATGTTAAAAAGAGAGATTGCTTATCTTACATTATTATGGAGTGATATATTGGAGAGAAGCAATAAAACTTCAATTGAATTGCAAAACAAACACTGTGATGCATTAAAAGCCGTCAACTTGCTAAAATCATTAAGGCATTATGTGTCAAGTTTAAGAGACTCTAGTGAGATTTATGAAAATAAAATCATACATCTAAGTCAATATGTTGGCAAGACGTACAAGAATGAAACTGAAAGGATAAGAAAAAAAAAGTATCCTGACGATAATAGTGGTAGTAAAAAAGAAATTATATATAAAGGAAAAGACAAAATGAGAATTGAAACTCATTATGTTATTATAGATAAATTTGTTTTAGAACTTGAAAATAGAATTTCTGCATATAATTATATTTCTACACATTTTTTATTTATTACTAGATTAAGTTGTCCACCAGATTCAGATAGTGCAGTCCAAGAGAGCATAAAGAATTTTATTTTCACATATAAAAATGATGTTGACGCTTCACTTGAAAATGAAATTATTCAATTTCAAAATTTTTTAAGTTTAAGTAATGTATCATTTAATGAAAGTGATACTTTTAAGTTATTAAAATGGTTTTATGATAAATCATTGCAGGATGTATTCCCAAACATTTTAATTGCTCTTAGATTATATTTAACTATCCCAGTGGCCAATTGTTCGGCCGAAAGAGCATTTTCCAAACTAACGAGAATAAAAAATAAATATAGAACAAGCCAGACTCAAGACAATTTAACATCGTTAATGATATTACATTCAGAAAATGATATTTTGCAATTAATAGATTTTAATGAAACATTACAAAAATTTGCAAAAGAGAAAGCAAGAAAAAAATTAAAGTTATAAATCTCTAGTAACCTATAAATTTATGTTTTAAATATATATATATGTAATAATGTAATATATTATGTATAATAATTAATAAAATATAATATATTTATCAGTCTTATATTTATATATATATATATATTTTGTATAGTACAAAATTATACAATAACAATATACAGTCATTACTCATTAATATGTACCTAGTGATAAAATTATTTTGAAGTTAAACTTGAAAGGGGGCCCACTGTGTATGGAGTCCCGGGGCCCAATTGATCCTTAATCCGGGCTTGCGTTTAACTTAAAGCGTTTCATTATTATAGGTACCTGTTTGTTGTGATTTTAACTCATTAATACTACGGTCGCCTTACAAAAATAATACACACAATTCATAACAACGTTAAAAAATTATATTAATTGTGCATAAATAATTTTTTTCAGAATCTGATTGTACTTATTAACTGCTGTATTCAACTACAATACGTTATCGAGTTGTCACAATAAGAGCTTTCCACGTCTAAAAAAACTAATTGCCACAATACTATCAATGTTAGGGTTATTGTCATAAAAAAAAACTGTATATGTACATGTATAATTTTTTTTCTGTAAAAACCTTTCAATAAATACTGATTGATATTCCCAATTGTAAATTGTAGTTAGAACTATTATGTGAAAATGCTATAGTAAATACTCAATTGACCCGTACCTTATCGGCTTTTGTCTATGGTAATATACATTTACAATAAAAATGATTTTCTCTTAGCAAAATTGGGTATAAAAATGTTCAACAAAATGGTTAACATGTTAGTTCATAATTTTGATTCAACTTGCATCTCTTTGCTTGATTTTATATAAAAATAATATACATTAATAATTAAGTTGATAGTTACTTCCATTGCCCTTATCCAACTCACATGAATAAATCTAATCAAATCTGTTTGCATTTACTGTTTGGTACTGTAATTACAGTCAATTTATACAAATTTATTTATTTATGTTTATTGTGGAGCACTCAAATTTTCTTACGGTGAGTAAAAATAATGTTCATTACATCAACTGAGCTTTACAAAGAATTTTATTAATTTAGGCACATTCATCATTTTTAAAACACTGTTTTATTTACACTTTCTATTTGAACATTTCTTTGCATTTTATTTTATAATTATCATAAAAATATAAAGTTGATCTTTTTCAACTATAATAATGTTTAAACAAAATTTTTTGCACGAATTGTGTTCACTAATTATTCACATATTATTATTTGACTCTTTCTATTTCTTTTATATAATTTATATATTAAATCAGATATCGTCTTAATTATTTCTTCTGTATATAAACCATTAAGTTCAAAATAATAATTTATAGGTCGGCTTTTGTCTTTTGGCGTGAAGATTTGACCAATGATATCGGGTACCTACACATCGGACATTTCTGCTGGACCTATTATATGCTACAAACACACTGTGTATGAGTAACTAAAGGAAATTGAATATTTATACTGTTTTATTAAATAGAAAATACTCTAATTCGACTCCGTAGGTACCTATAATTCGAGTGGTACAGATTATATCAAAACACAAAATGTATGTAACAGTACCTAATTCTAGGATAAAATTGTAATTGCATGAATTATGACTGTTGAATTTCTCTTAAAACACACTCTTACATATTATCATGGTAGTAAATATGCAAATAGTTAATTATCCGAGTTTGTCGATTTTAAACTAATCGAAATACTTTTACAATGGTAAGTGAAAATTTAAAAAATATACCTACTATAACCGTCTACGAATCAAAGCGTTATAATAAATAATTATATTATTTTAGCTGAACTAACCACTGATTTTGATTGTGGTGAAATAAATTTACAAATAGTCCAACGCCATTATATTATTTCTTAAATACCAGTCATATATTAATTAACATTTTAATTTGGTTATTTGATGATAAGTTGAAAATGTGAAATACATTTGCAATTTTGGGTGTCATAAACAATACCTACTTACTATTAAATTGTATACTTTTATCTCTTAAAATATAAAATAATAATTAATATAAAACAATTTCCTCTCGGTTTGTGTTTTTTGATAGTATTATTATTTTTGATGAATAACACTAATAACATGTCTGATTCGACACAAAGTAAAAGTATACCTATATTATTTAATTATATTATATATATATATGTTATACAAAATAGTTTTTATTTTTTTCAATGGATAAAAAGTTTTTAAGAAAAACGTTTCTGCTGTACCTATTATATTATGTAAAATTGAATATTTACACTGTTTTATTCAATAGAATACTTTTAGGTACCATAGAATTATAAACTACTTACCATGAAAGAATCTACTTACCATTACATTGGATACTTTATCTCATTAATATAATTTGCCCTCAGTTTGTGTCACCAAAAATGTTCATACACATAATATGTTTTTCGATAGTATTATTATTTTTTTAATACTCAATAATAACATGTCATACGTCGTGTCTTATTCAACACAAAAAAAGTATACGGTATACCTATATTGTTGAATTATTTATACAAAATGTTTTTTTTTTTTTTATTTTATGGTATATCCGAATGCATTTTTCAGATTGTAGATTGTAGTTAGAACTATTATGTGAAAATGCTATAGTAAATACTCAATTGACCCGTGCCTTATTGGCCTTTGTCTATGGTAATATATACATTTACAATAAAAATGATTTTTTCTTGGGAAAATGGGTATCATATATTTTGACCAGACTTATGTAGCTATTCAAAAAATGTATGAAATGTTAGTTCATAATTTTGATTCAATCTATAGTAATTTATTAGTAAAAAAAAATGTTCATTATATGTTCACCTTCATTTTTAAAACACTGTTTTATTAACACTTTCTGTATGAACCTTTTGTTTCATTTTATTTTATTATCAAAATATATAAAGTTGATATTTTTTCAACTATAATAATGTTTAAACAATAGTTCACTAACTTATTGCATTATTAGTGTCTTAAAGTTTTTTTTAAGTAAGCTTGGTTTAGTTGTAGAAATTTTCATAACAATTATTATTCATTATTCGACTACATACAATTATTATGTGAAATACAAAATATTAAGAGGTTTTTAGTGCATATTTTTTTTTTTTAGATTTTGTTAAATTTTTTCAAGTTAAATACTTATTTTTCATTTTTTCGTGCCATTTATAGCGCATATTTTGGAATTTTTAAGTGCATAACTTCAGAGCCCTGAATTATGATTCTTTAGAAAACACTAATTGTAAATTGTAGTTAGAACTATTATGTGAAAATGCTATAGTAAATACTCAATTGACCCGTACCTTATCGGCTTTTGTCTATAATATAATATAATGTATATAATGTAATATACATTTACAATAAAAATGATTTTCTCTTAGCAAAATTGGGTATAATATATTTTGACCAGACCTAAGTAGCTGTTCAAAAAATGGTTAACATGTTAGTTCATAATTTTGATTCAACTTGCATCTCTTTGCTTGATTTTATATAAAAATAATATATAATAATAAGTGAGTTGATAGTTACTTCCATTGCCCTTATCCAACTCAAATGAATAAATCTAATCAAATCTGTTTGCATTTACTGTTTGGTACTGTAATTACAGTCAATTTATACAAATTTATTTATTTATGTTTATTGTGGAACACTCAAATTTTCTTACGGTGAGTAAAAATAATGTTCATTACATCAACTGAGCTTTACAAAGAATTTTATTAATTTAGGCACATTCAGCATTTTTAAAACACTGTTTTATTTACACTTTCTATTTGAACATTTCTTTGCATTTTATTTTATTATTATCATAAAAATATAAAGTTGATCTTTTTCAACTATAATAATGTTTAAACAAAATTTTTTGCAGAAATTGTGTTCACTAACTTATTGCAGTATTAGTGTCTTAAAGTTTAGTCGTAGAAATTTTCATAACAATTATCCACCCATGTAGAATATAAACCATTTTTGATAGTGGTGAAATGCATTGGCTATGATGTGTAAGACCTTTAGGTATTTAGTATTTATAAGTAAGTTTTCAATATTCAATATCAACTTTTAGACATAACCCATATACGTGAAATCGAGACGTTAAACCTAACCTGTATGCTACTTTCGACGATGTCTTGGCCGAATAAATAACTAAATAGCTTTTGTTTCCGAACCGACTGACCAGAATTATTCTATACGTCACTCCAATACACCAACCTCTAGACTTATCCTACACGCGTTCGATCTAGACGTTAAAAAAACTGTATCCTACTTACGGCGGCGTTCTCAATAACTCAAATATTAAAAATATCTCAAAATAGTTTTTTTTCCGTCCCGACTGACCAGAATTACTCTTTACATCACTCTAATAACCGACCTCTAGATTTATCCTCTATACGTTCATTGTATAAATGTGTGTTTTCAAAGAAAAACCGTATCCTACTTTCGTCGGTGTCCTGGCCGAGGAGCGGAGCTCCTCGAGCTGAACGCTTGGTATATATAATGTAAATACATTGATAATGTATCATTTTTGATACCGATAGTAGTTTTACAACGGCTCCTATTTTCCTCACTCTAATAAACCGACTTCTAGACACAACCCATATACGTTAAACCTAACGCTTTTCGCGGCGTCCCGGTAAAAAAAATTGATAATAAAGCGGAGCTCCTCGAGCCAAACATTCGGAATGACTCTCCCGCTTTTCGCAGTGTCCTGGTAAAAAAAAAAATTGATAGTAGTTTTACAACGGCTCCTATTTTCGTCACTCTAATGAGCCGACTTCTAGACACAACCCATTTACGTTAAATCGAGTAGTTAAACATAACGCTTTCGGCGGTGTCCGTGTAAATAAAATTTATCATGTTTATACTTTTGATCCCGAAAGGCGTTTCACACCGGCCACTGAGGTTCTGTAATTATTCTATACGTCACTCCAATACACCAACCTCTAGACTTATCTTACACGCGTTCGATCTAGACGTTAAAAACACTGTATCCTACTTACGGCGGCGTTCTCAATAACTAAAATATAAAAAAGATAAAAAATATCTCAAAATAGTTTTTTTTCCGTCCCCACTGACCAGAATTACTCTTTACATCACTCTAATAACCGACCTCTAGATTTATCTTCTATACGTTCATTGTATAAATGTGTGTTTTCAAAGAAAAACCGTATCCTACTTTCGTCGGTGTCCTGGCCAGTGTTGCCAACAATTGATACTGAAAAATGGCTTAAGTACTACAAAAAAACAGCTAGATCAGATAACAAATGGCTAAATATTTTTTTCGCTAATTTTGTTAAAACAAAATATAAAGAATAAGTGTTCCAATATTTGTTGAATTAATAATTTGGGATGTGAGGAATAATATAATTGTGTATTTCAACAAATGTATTTAAAACCATATTTAATAATTAATTAACTTCTTAAAAGAATTATCAATGAATTAAAATCTTTTTTTTCTAAGAATCAACATTAGTAAAATTTAGGTATATTGAATATATATATACCTATTTTCATAATTACCATTTTCATAAATTGATTCAGTATAAACCGTTTTTAATACTTTAAGTTTACATTAACTGAATCAAACAAAATAAAAATAGAAAAGATAAATGTAGTACTACAGTAGTAGTTATATATATATATAAATATAAATATATATATATACCATCAAGTGATCAATATATTATTTATTTAAAACATAAAAACCAAAAAAACAAAATAGACTAGCCCTTCAGTCTTATTAAGTTAATTTATATAATATAGTAATTAGTAGGTAAAAATTAAACTTAAGTAACAGATTATCTTCATAACAAATTATCAAGTGATAAATATATTTGCATTTATTAAAAAAAAAACAGACTAGCCTTTCAGTCTTATAAAGTAAATTTAAGTTATATAGTAGGTATAGTTAAACTTAAACAACATATTAACTTCATAACAAATACATATCAAAAACAATAACAAATTAAATTACAACCTTTTCAAATAGACTTTGGTTTATATATACCACATATTGACTTGTCTCATTTTAAATTTAAAAAAAAGTAAGCAAGACGACAAATCACTTAATTTTTGAATCATTAAAAATAGTTTAAAAAATATTATTAATAATATATACTTGTGTAAATTAAAATAACTAAAAATTAACAAATATATTTATGAGAATTAGTTTAAAAATTATCAAAACTAAGGAAAAATACATGTTTACAAACTAAAAACAGAAAGAGGGTCATCTACATCATTTTCATTTTCACAGATATTAAGGCTTAGTGGTTCATCAGATGAATAAGTTGAAAGTGTTCCAATTTTTTTCAATACTAAATCAGGGATAACATAATTAGAACAGCACATTTTTTTTCTTTTCAATCCAGATCTTATAGTAAGTATAGAGTCAAGTAGTTTTGAGGACATTTTATTTCTTGTTTTAGTTTTTACCAAGTTCATCTGACTGAAAAGTCTTTCAACTTCTGCGTTAGACCATGGAAGAATTAACATTTTAATAGCAAATGAACTTAAATCTTTAAATGGATAATCACCTGAAGCATTTTTGAAAACAGATACTTCATGCCAAAATGTATTAGTTTTATTTGTTTCTTGCCAATTTATACTTGTTATATTAATCCATTGATTATTAATTTTGTCAATAACAACATCATCAACTTTCATTAATTCTAACAAAGGGATTAAATTATCCTTATCTACTTTTAAAGTATTACTAACTGATAAAATGGACATTTTTTCTAATATTTCTATATTTTTTGGCAGCCTTTGTTGAAACTGCTTGAGAAGTTCAATAAGAAAATGTATGCATCTTTGTCTTAATATTTGTTCTTCTTCAGTTTTTAAACTTGGAATTTCTTTCAAGGCTTTTTCAAATCTATACCCTAGATATGGTTTAGGATGCAGGTACTTATTCTCAAATTTAGTTTTTATAGGATTAAAATTATATGAAGGATTTATAATTTTCTTTGAAATTGATTGCACTAAATTTGATAAACTTGAAAGTAATTTATATGAATCAGCTGAGTTGGATTCAAATGCCTTATTTACAGT
Source organism: Therioaphis trifolii (assembly GCA_027580255.1). NCBI lineage: Eukaryota > Metazoa > Arthropoda > Insecta > Hemiptera > Aphididae > Therioaphis > Therioaphis trifolii. The sequence continues at coordinate 23,446 of JALBXZ010000163.1, forward strand.
TTGAACTTCAAATAAAACTGGACTTAAAAATTTCAAATATGCCAAATTGTGTTCATCTTTATACAGGGTATATAGAATTTCAGCAGAATAACATTTTTCTTTTGTTCGAGCTATCTGAAAAAGTAATTTTAATTCATCCCATTGTTCTAAAATACGATTTATTGCAGATTCAATGGAAAGCCACCTAGTTCCACATGCTTTTATAATTTTTAATGGATTATGTCCGTCATTAAGAGCTTTATACAGTGTTCTATATTCATTTTGTCTTAAGGTCGAATGAGAGAACCAATTATATGTTTCCTTCACTAAAAAGTCAATATGTCGTGGCAATGCATCATTTGCGGCTGCTGATACAGCCAGTTGCAATGAATGACAAACGCAAGGGACCAATATTAATGAAGGAATATGTTCTTTAAGTTTTTGGTGTACTCCATTATTAATACCAACCATAACACTTGCGTTGTCAGTACCAATCCCAACAAGTTTTTTTAAAGACAATCCTTTACTTTCTAAAGTAATTTTTATAGCATTAGTTATAGATTCTGCATCACAATTTGAAATTTCCACTAGAGCTAAATAAGTAGAAACCACTTCACCAATTTCCTTGTTAAAGTATATAATAGTAATTCCCAAAAATTTCTTTACACTTATATCCGTAGATTCATCAATAAGAATACTAAAATAACCATCGCCAATGCTCTTTAAAAGGTCAGCATTAAAATGTGGGGCTAAGACATTAAGTATAATATTGGTACATTTTGACCTATGCAATTTCAATTCGTTAGCAGCATCACTACCTTTAAATTGTAATTTACATAGCACACCCAAATGGTCGACAGGTAAAATTGAAGTATGTGCTGCAATAAATAAACTTAAACTACCTTCGACAGAATTTGATTTTGATGAAGTTTGTGGTTTCACAAATTTTGATAATTTAGTCGATGAAGAAAAAGCTGATGAAGCTGAACGATGTTTTTTGGTATTTAAATGTTGTGTAAGATCATAATTCTTTGCAATTAAGTCGCACTTACAGTATTTACACCTGGCCTTTGTTACATCTCCCTCAATTTCGATGATCCAATCTTTAAATAATTTATTATTTAACCATTCTTTACGAAATTTTTGAGTATATTGCGGTTTACCCATTGTTACGACTTGAACAAAAGTACAACAAATTGCAAACTAAAGACTGTAGTCTGTAATATAAACAATAAAGTAAACTAGGTACTAGACACAACTAAATAGTAAATACTCAAACTCAAATACGTATAAACATTCTATTCGTATTATATCAATAATCATAATTCATAGTTCATTTTATCTATGTTCAAATAATGATATTACCACAAGTTAGATTATGTCATCTGTGATAATATGGTTGAATAATAAATATTCTAGAAAATTAAGAAATACAGACTTAATTTGGTAAAAATGCTAAATTTATGGCTACCTGCTAAACGCTATTTTCAGTGGCTAAAAGACTTTCTAAATATGCTAGTTTTAGCCACAAAAAAGCTAACTTGGCAACACTGGTCCTGGCCGAGGAGCGGAGCTCCTCGAGCCGAACGCTTGGTATATATAATGTAAATACATTGATAATGTATCATTTTTGATACCGATAGTAGTTTTACAACGGCTCCTATTTTCCTCACTCTAATAAACCGACTTCTAGACACAACCCATATACGTTAAACCTAACGCTTTTCGCGGCGTCCCGGTAACAAAAATTGATAATAAAGCGGAGCTCCTCGAGCCAAACATTTGGAATGACTCCCGCTTTTCGCAGTGTCCTGGTAAAAAAAAAATTGATAGTAGTTTTACAACGGCTCCTATTTTCGTCACTCTAATGAGCCGACTTCTAGACACAACCCATATACGTTAAATCGAGTAGTTAAACCTAACGCTTTCGGCGGTGTCCGTGTAAATAAAATTTATCATGTTTATACTTTTGATCCCGAAAGGCGTTTCACCGGCAGCTAGTAATATATAAAATCCGCATGTTTATGGAACTGATACACACATTAAAATAACTGGAAATTGGAAGTTAGTAACGTTCTATTCAACCATGTAAAGGTACGTTATACACCTTGTGTTTACAATCAAGATTTTCAAGGAAGAAAATAATACGTAACGGTACGTTCCGATACGTTCCGGAAACGGACTCGAGTGTTCAAGAAGTTTACGATACATTAATCCGATACATATATGATACGTATCTATCCGTATCGGGATTTAATGTCGGTACGCGGAGTACGGTGCGCCTGTTTGCTCGTATCTTTTACAATTTGGCGGGAAATTATTATTATTTAAACATTTAAAAATAGCTTGTTATGTAATAGTATTAGGTTTATTGTATAAATCAGTTTTAACCTTAAACAATTATTTGTTAATTGTAATTTCCTGAACAGGAAAAATAGTGAAGTTTATGATAGTTAGTTTAAGCATAATTATGGAACAGCTAGAAGATGAAACAATTAACATTTATGTAAGTACTACTAATTAAACTATGTGTGTCTATATAGAAAAGAGCACAGAATACTCATAATATTCACTATAATAATGTATATCGGTAGTTTATAGTGTTTATACCTAGTTAATTGTTTTTCGGACATTTCAGAAGTATGAAAGTATTATTGAATATAGTTAGGAAAAATACGCGTTTTGAAACATACCTAGTTGATTTAAATATTGAGAATACTGCTACATACATTTTATTGCTGTCATAAATATGGTTAAATTGTATTTTATTTAGCAGCAATTCAAAAGTAAACAATTCCATTATGGACTAAAATTTAAATCCAAAAAAACAAGTAATCGGAATAATAATAAAGTAATTAAATTGCAAAAATTCAATTTGATGTTATCAGTTGAATTATTGATAAAACCAGAAGAGATAAGACCATAATCGGAACGTCCGAAACCCTCTTTGAACATCCAAATTGTTATACGTTTCGATGTGTTCCGGATTTGTTTTGATACGTATCACTACGAAAAATCGATACGTAACGATATGGTCTTCTTGAAAATCTTGAATCTACCAATATTTTGTATAGAACAGCTGTCAGCTACTGATTATATTATAATAAACTTAATCTATTTAATTATCTTTATCAGCTGTGACATTACATAATATTTTCATTTCTTATCTTTGAATACAACAATTTTTATACATTTTCAACTACAAAATAATTTGCAAATATTCGTGATTTTGACAAATTTAGTCGATTTTTGAACTTCAACTGCTTAAAAAAAAAAATTGTGCCTATGTATTTGAATAATTTTTGAATCACTCTTAGATCAACTTATTCAAAACCTTCTATTAAATTTTCAAGCGATTTGGTAGGGCCAAAAAATTGTTATCGACTTTTATAAAAAAAAATCTAAGAAAAATCGAATTATTCAAATGCCTATAAATAGCTAAAAAATAAACGAAATATTTTGAAAATACCACTATGTAAAGAAAATGCCCATTTAAACATTTTGTAAAAGTTTTAAGTTTCTACGACCTATACTTTTTGAATAAGATCAAATATCAAAAATCAATGATGCTAAATTGTTATTTTACGCGATTATGTGAAAAAATTGTAATTTCAAACACTCATAACAATTTTTGATTTTATTCCAGTGCAAATTTTTTTACAGATAATTGAAGGAAAACATATGTCAAACTTTGTACCGAATTTACAATTCTTAGTTTTGAATACTTAAAATTTTATGAATTTTCAACTGCAAAATAACTTCAAATTTTCGCGATTTTCTACACATTTCGTAAAAATATGAACTTTTTATGCTTATAAAAAAAAAATTGTGCATTACGCTTTGAATTTTTTTTTTATACCGATAAGTTCGACATATTAGGTACCTTGTATTAAATTTTCAAGAATTTTTGTCCAGTCAAATTTTTTTTATCCACATTTTAGAAAAAAAAACAAAGACAAGTTGAAAATTTCAATTGTCTATTAAAAGCTCAAAAAAAGTCTAAAGTTTACAAAAATTGTACTACGTATAGATGATTCCAATATAAACATTTGGTGAAAGTTTCAAGTTTTTTCGACTTATACTTTTTGAATAAGAACAAATATCAAAAATCGTTTAAGGCTAAATTATTATTTTACGCAATCATGTAATTATTTCGTAAACGTTTGAACTTTAGATGCTTATAAAAAAAAATTGTGACTCACGATTTTTGATTTTTTTTAATAGCAATAAGTACTTCTAATGAGGAACCTTGTACTAAATTTTCAAAGTTTTATGGCCAACCAAATTTTTTTTATCCACATTTCAGAAAAAAATAAGTTCAAATTTTCGCGATTTTTCAATATTTCATAAAAATTTAAACTTTTTATGCTTATAAAAAAAAGGTGTGCATTTCGCTTGGAATTTTTTTTTTATACCGATAAGTAATTCTTATGAGGAACTTTATATTAAATTTTCAAGATTTTTTGTCCAGCCAAATTTTTTTTATCCACTTTTCAGAAAAAAAAACTAAGAAAAGTCAAAAATTTAAATTGTCTATAAAAAGCTCAAAAAAAGTCAAAAGTGTTCAAAAATTTTACCACGTATAGATGATTTCAATATAAACATTTGGTGAAAATTTCAAGTATCTACAATTTTTGGTTTTTGAGTAACGGCTAAATAAAAAAATCGATTTCGTCGAAAACGGGTTTTGCACAAAAAGTACCGTTTTTTCCTCATTTTTTGTTTGTTTTTCCCGTGGCATTTGAAAACTTTTGGGAATTTTCACTTGTGACCTCTCTAAGGTACCTCCGATATTCGTTTTGCCACCGAAAACATACCCTGAAGTTCAAAATTGAAGCATTATTTCGAGTAGTTATGGTGTACACAGACACAAAAAAAAAAAAAAAAAAAAAAAAACACACATCATAGTAAAATCAATACATTCTTCACTTCGTTCAGAATCTAAAAATTTTTTTTCAAAAATACAAGGTTAGGTACTTATAAATTCATTACAATAGCTTAATTTCTATGTGTAGTTATTTTACTGAAAATGTTTAGATAATACCTGTGTCTGGATAAGCACATCATGTCCAGATGTGATCATGTCAGATATGAGTGTGGTTACATTCTATCAACCTAATCAATTTGTATTTACCAAGTAACATTTTACAACTAATCAAACTACCAATTAGTTTTCAATAATATTATTTGGATCTTATAAGACACCAATATTCAAACTCATGTGTTTTTCATCATATTTGGGAATCAATTAATACAAACAAATTTTAATTTTGGATCTCTCAATGAATTTTAGAATATAATGTTCTAATAATATTTAAGTATGATAAAATGGATCTCGCATCGTACTACGGATTTCCAACGATAATAATCGGATCATTGGGATCTAATAAGACACTAATATTCAAACTTCAAACTTGTATGTTTTCAACATACCTATTTTGAATTCAATTTATACAAACACGTTTTATTTTTGAATTTCATTATGCAATTTATAATATAATTTTCTTGTATTGTTTATGATGAAATTAATCTCGCATCGTATGACAGATGTTCAATGATAATATTCGGATCTAATAAGATACTAATATTCAGTGTGTTTTTCATCATATTTGAATTCAATTAAAACCAACACAATTTAATTTTGGATCTCACAACGAATTTTAGAATATTATTAGAATGTTCTAACTTTTTTTTTTTGGATCTCGAACCGAAAACACATTTTCAACGATAATATTCGAATCTCATAAGATATCAATAATCAAATTTGTGTTAATTTTTTTATATTCAATTTGAATTTAAAACAATTGCTCATTTACTTAATTTTGACAAATTTTAGTTAAGTATAATGTAATTTAAACGATTATAAAAAAATCGGCTTTATAGATTTGAAGAATTGTTAGAGCAATTTTATTATTCACATGGAATATTTTAATACATTTTTAAGCATTTCTGTCGAGAGAAAATTTTAAATCTCTATAATAATAATTCAAAAAAATCTGAAATGTTAACCCGTGTTTATTCATGGTAATTTCAAGCCTCTTGAATATTGAATTAAACAACAAACAAAAGTGATTTAGTCAAAAAATATAAACAGTTGTACGAGATCCAATTTACACAGATATCGTTGGGCATGTACACAGAGTAGGTACATTACAAACTTATTTCGTAGTTTGAAGAAATATTATAGCAGATATAAGCGATAAGCATCATAATGAAACGTCGACCAAATATTTAATAGATATAAATAAAATAATATAATATGAGTAATTGCGGTTTATTTTCGGCTTGTTTTTCCCGGCAGTGTCTACTCCAATGGTTGATAATGCAATCGAGTTTTATTTGTACATTTTTATTTTAGTATTGTTTATAAATTATATTGTGTATTTACTGATATAGAAATATTGATGGCCTGCGCGTCAAAATTATTTTGTGTTGGATTATTTCTTATCTGACCATTACTATTGTATATTTGTGTCTGTGAAGATCTCTTTTCGTTTTCACTTTTCAGTCTAGTATCTACAAAACCGTCGTAACGAGTTCCATGTCATATTGTTTGACGTTTAACAATTATTATTTTGTTGTTCAACGTATAACTATATTTTAGCTTTTAAGTGAATGTGTTCACAATTATTATTAAGATGTTAACTAGAAAACAAGTTCAATACATCAGTGATCACTATAAAGGTAAGAGTACATTATTTTGATTGTTTATAAAGTATAGGTATTTTTAACAGGGACAGAGTATCTCAAAACTTCTTAGACAAACTAGATGTTTCAAGCCTCTTGTAAATTATATTATATTTTCATGCCATACTAGCATTGATGTAGGTAATTAAAATTTTTGATGGTATACGTTTTAAAATCTTATAATTAAACATCACTCATTTATTCTGTACTTCAGTACTATGTATAAATTTTTAAAATGTAGAGAAGCAGGTAACTGTATGCACACAACCCGCCTTACTTTATTATCCTACTAATATACTTGCTATTACTGTATTTTTACCTATTTGTTCTATAAAATAAATCACAGGTGTCTGTGTATGTTTGGAAATTTTTAGCTTTAAAATTATAATTTAATACCTAGCTTATACATTTCAGAAACAATATGAATATTTTTAAATTAGAAAAATATAAATAATAATTATTTGAATTTAAACTATAATAAATACACTCTTACAATACCTACTACTCTAAATGCCTACTCAGTTTGGCAGTTTTTTTTTTATCAAATCATGTTATTATTATTATTCATGTTGTTTCAGTCATATATTATAAGACCGATATTTATTATTTTTATTGATTATCCTCAAAAAAATAATAACATAAGGTATTTTCGATTCATCCTTTCCCAAGTAGTGGTGTATCTAGAAAGAAGAAAGATAATTATTATTATTTAATTATTAAAGTATATGTATATATATGTCCCTCCTTCTTTTCAAAATTATAGATATGCGACTGACTCCAAGTACCTATATTATATTAAATTATTTGTAGTTATAATCTAATACATAACTGATTTTCCTTTGTATTGCCATATCAATTTAAAAAATGTATGAAATTAAAAAAAAAACCATTCTTAATTTAAGCAATCAAGGCCATTGGGTGATATCCTGGCTGTCAGTGGGCCACTCTGTCCCTGAATATATATGTCTAAGAATACTTATATAATTAATAAAACTATTGTATTTAAATTAGTAATTTATTATTGAGCACTTTAATAATTAATTCATACCAAGTATATTAGTCTTTATTATTCTGTATTAGAATGGATCGCAGTTAGATTTAAAGCTGACAATATATACTACATGTGTCCAAATATAAATAACAAATGTATTAAAATTGGGTCATTTAAATTAATAAAATGGAAAGATGGATATAAATATAAAGCTGAGATTTTAAGAAAAGGAAGTAAGTTTTTTTTATTCTTGCTATTAATTTATTATTGTTTATTCATTTTAAATCATCAATTATTATCTTCTACAACCCTGCATTTATGAATTGTTCTAACAGTATAATATGTTATGATAATATGATTTTTCTTTTAACGGAACATGAAGTTAAATGTTATTTATCTGAAATTGGTGCCGAATTTGAAGTATGTAAAAGATCTTCACATAATGATAACATAACAAAATCAATGAAATCAGATTTACAATCAATTATTTGTACAGGTAAGAAAGTACTAGTTATAATACATTTTAAATTAGTTTTTAAAGGAAAATAGTATACTTGTTTTCTTATGAAATTATTAGATAAACATTTATTATTATTTATTATTTTAAATTTTTTTTAACAGATACTTCTTCTCAAATTTCCCTGTCTAATAATGAATCTGAAATTGTTAATAAAAATCCAGACGATTCATGTATGAACGCTTGTAACGATATAATACCTGTGTGTGATACAGTTGATTTTATTAAAAATAATGATAACAATAACGATACAGGTAAGAATAATGTTAGTTATTGCAATTATAATCATTCAAAAAAAATAAATTTTTCCTGTTTGTATGCATTCAATTTTACATTCAAAATTATATAATTTATGTTTTCAGCAAATATTAATTCTGGAAGTACTGATATTATCTATAAAAACACAGAAGATACAGTTAACTTATCAAATACATTCCATATGACCGAAGAAGGTAAAATATTTAGTTTTTAGTTTTTACTTCTCTAAAATGCACCCTTCTATTGTGCTTATAAAATTCAGTTATTTCTGTTTTATACACACACACACACACACACACACATATATATATATATATATATATATATATATATATATATATATATATATATATATATATATATATATATATATATATATATATATATATTATTATTATTATATAGTATAGATAATAATTCTTTAATTTGTGGATATTAAGTTGGCAAGTTGGCATACCGTATCTGTTATTAAGTTATGCCGCCAAGGATTTACTCATTACGATATTTACCGAGATAATGAAGGTATCATAATTCTGACTAAAAACAAAAAAAACAAAGACAAGAGCAGTAATAATTTCATATTTTAATTACATTTTACAATTTAAATAAAAAAATTTATTTTTATTATATGATATTTTGAGCACTTTTTTATGAAGCCATTTTATAAAGCTAATTTTATTTTTAAGTTCTGGTGGTTTAACTCTTTTAATTTGCATCAATTTTATGATTATTAATATTTTTTAAATTTCCAGAACAATTTTATATTATCCAAAGAATAATCATTAAAATTATACTATGTTTTTTTAATGAAACATTAAATTGAATTTAAATATGAAATATTTATAGTCCTTATCTCTGTGTCAAGTTAAACAAAAATACAGAATTATGATATTTTCAATATTCCATGAGATATTGTAATGATAAATTCTCGATGAGACACATTGTATAGTCTAATGAGTGAAATACTAGCAGTTTTACTATACTACATGTGTGTAATACAGATTTCTGATGTCACTGTTTTGTTCCTTTGATAATATAAAATATATTATTTTAACTTTTTATTTTGTTTAATTTTTAGCTAACTTCAAAATAAATATGTATTTAGAAAACAGCCAGTCATCACATTTAAATTCTGATGTTAAATTTCCAAGTAATTATTATTTAAATAAATTTATTATACTCTTTGATATGTCCTTATAAAATTAATATTTCATTCATATTTTGTTTTTTTATTTAGATTTACGTAACAAAGCAAGACAATTTTATGGTGAGCATAGTAAAAATGAAAATGATAATAACTCATTAAGTACTTATATTGAAGACAATTCAGGTTCTGAATATTATCCATATGTGGATAATTTATCGATGAATAGCTCATTAGTACATGAAATGAACAGCAATGAATCAGACATTTTAGAACAACATCTTCCAAGTGTATTAATTAAAGAAGTAGATGATTCAAACCATCCAAATAAGTCTCATGGATCGGATATCGTACCACTACCTGTAACTACATTATCTGATGTAAAATCATCTGTTCCATTTATATCAAATAATTTTAATTTTAATGGAGAAGTGGAAAAGAGTAAAAAGAAAAATATTACCAATAAAAGAGTTTGGGATAAGACAGACCATTGCCTATTTTGTGAGAACAACGTGACAAATTTTACTAGGCATTTATTACGAAAACACAATAATGAAATTGAAGTAATACGATTTATGGCATTAGCCAAAGGCTCAGCTGAACGAAAAATAGAAGCTGACATTTTGAGAAAGCGCGGAAATTTTTTATTCAATGTTGATGGCAAATCCAAAATAAAACCAGTACGACGTCCTTATGAATTTGAAACCAAAACTCCTTTGGTTGATGATTATTTACCATGTAAACATTGTTTGGGTATGTTTAAAAAAAAATATTTATACAGACATTTTAAAATTTGTAAAAATGTAAAAATTCCAAGTGTAAAAAGAAATCAACCTCAGGCATATGGGCAAAACATGATATTATCATTTACAGAGATGGATGAAGAACTAATAAAAACCGTATTCCCTAGGATGTCTGCTGATAATATATCTTTTGTAGTCAAATCTGATTATTTAATAAAAGTATTTGGGTCTAGATACTTAAAATCACATAAAGAAAAACATTTAGTCTCTGTAGTCTCCCAAAAAATGAGAACGTTAGCTCGATACTTAATTGCTATGAAGCTTGCTAATAAAGAAATTGGTTAACTTGAAGACTGTCTTGCTCCTAAGTATTTTGATTTAACTGTGAAATGTTCTCAACAAGTAGCAAAATATAATAAACTAACTAATAGTTTTGCATCGCCTTCGGTAATTTTAAAACTTGGACAGTTGCTCAAACAATGATGCGAAATTTCTGAATTTATTATCTTAAAAAAAGGCGATGGTATAATAAATAACGAAGCAAAACTAAATTCAGTACAAAACATGAAATATTTGATAGAAAAACAATGGTGTCACGAAATATCAACCAATGCGTCCAAGGATATTACTCAAAAAAAGTGAAATAAACCAGCAATTTTACCTCTAACTTCTGATATAAAATTATATAGGGATCATTTATTAAAAATTGAAAATGAGTCTTACAACAAATTAAAACTTAACTCAGAAAATATACAAGCATATCGTGACCTACAAGGTAGTATCTTAGCACAGTTAATATTACTTAACCGCCGCAGATCTGGAGAAATACAGCGTATGCTTCTTGATACATATGTAAATTCTCCTTCAGAAATTTCTCAAGAAGAGGTTGTACAGGCATTATCAACTGTGGAAACAGAACTCACTAAGAACTTCAAACGCATTGTAATACGAGGTAAACGTGGGAGGGGTGTACCAGTATTGTTTACACCTCATTTACAAAAACGCTTACAATACTTGTTGCAACTTAGAAAAATAGTCAGCTATATTGAGAAAGACAACCCGTACCTTTTTCCATTAACGCAATCTTCGAATAATTGTGTAAGAGGTTCTGATATAATTCGTAAATTTGGAGATGAATGTGGAGCTAAACACCCCAAAAACATAACTTCAACACGTTTGCGGAAGCATGTTGCCACGGTAACCCAATTATTGAACTTATCAGAAGGAGATATGGAACAACTGTCCACATTTATGGGACATTCAATAAATGTGCATAAAGAATTTTACAGGCTCTCTGATAATGCATTTCAGGTGTGTATTTTAATTTGTTATTTTCTATAATTTATGTATTATATTTATATAACATAATATACAAATGTATTTCAATTTGTTTTCCAGGTTGCTAAGATAAGTAAACTTCTGTTAATGATGGAAAAAGGAGAAGGCCAAGAGTATCGAGGAAAAAATCTGGACGAAATTAACATTAATATTGATGATTTATTATCTAGTGAAGACTCAGAAGATGAATTTAAAGATGCACATTTAGATGAATCTTTACAACAAGTCTCCAACAAAGTTGAAAAAAAAATGAATGTTTCAATAAAAAAGAAAATAACTGTTGTGCCTTGGTCAAAAGAAGACAAAGATATTGTGACATCATATTTTAAACAACATATTCTGCTTGGTAAAACACCAAGAAAAAAAGATTGTGAAGAATTGTTAAAATTACATCCACAAATTGTAAAAACATGGAGAAAAATTAAAGACTTTGTACATAACAAAATTAACTCTCAAAATAAAAAATAAAAAACTTATTATATTTTTACATTTTATTATTTTAACAAAATTTGTCTTTTTTTTTTTAACAGGATGTTACTAATAAAAGTATTTTAGTTTATTTTTATAATTAAATTAAAGTTAAAAAGTAATGTTTGATTTTTTTTAATAACATATTTTAATTATATTATGTATAATTTTTTTTTTTTTGTAATACTTTAAATAACAGTCATAATTATATATTTACTCATTTGATTTGAAGTTATTCATTTGAACTATAGTTTTTAAGGTATAATTTCAATTTCTTGGTATTTTCTTTAAATTGCTATATAAGAGAAATTTTAGATCATAGAATACATCAAATTGATCTAATTAAATCATGTTTTAATAATTATGTATTACTTTACAACTATTTATTTTATAAAATGGTGTTTTGAGGACCCTAATATAAATGTTGTGAGATCCGTCCAACCACACCTTATAACAATCATATAGAAAAATTTGGCAACAGTGTATGGATCTAATAAGTACTGTAGCATAAGAATTGGAAACCCAGAGGGGTCTCGTATGGCAATGTTTTTATGTTTTAGATCTCGTAAAGTACTAATTTAATGGTCACACACACTGGATCTCACAAAGATAGGAGACAATTAAAAATAAAATCAAGTGTTTTTGCAATTTTATGTTGGAATCATAATTTATGTATTTTAAAAATATTTTTCCCTGCACTCCACTCCAGAAGTAATGTTTTTAAAGGATGGATTTCGTATGGTTGAGTTTTCTACATGGATCTCTCACTATACTAAATGTATGTGTGTGTGTGTGTGTGTGTGTGTGTGTGTGTGTGTGTGTGTGTGTGTGTGTGTGTGTGTAGTGTATGATCTTTTATGTTATAAAGTGTTGCGAATGTTGCGAATATAATCTATTTTTAAAAATAGAAATAGGCATAATCATGAAATTATTTTTCCCCTACCAAGAGTCTACCAAATACCAATATTATTTAATCATCACAACCCGTCGTCGTCGATGTTGTTGTCGTATACAACTTATTTGTTTTTGTTTTTATTTTCTTGTCGTCAAAATATTTTTTTGTGATTTGTGTCTTTTGAGTTGTGACATTATTTTGAACACTTGAATATTAAATTTAAAACAATGTCCACCAATATTAATTGTTTATGTGGTAAAAAAAGATTAAATTTGAATGACACCAATTGGAGAAGACATTTAACTTATTGTAGTATTGCCAAATTAAAAAAATGTAACGTTGTAAACGATGTGTAGTTTTTTTACTAAAAAACGCAAGATTTATGAAGTACAGGATTCTCCAAAAAAAGGTAACTGTAAATTATTAATTATGACATCTAAATTGTCTCAATTACTTATTTATATTAGATTATTATGTTTTTTTTTTTTTAATAAAAAAGTTATTTAAACTATTTGTTATCGCTTACTTTTAACAAATTAAGTAGTACCTACAATACAATTCACAATATTTAACCAATAAAATCATAAAAAAAATTTTATTGGATATTTTTGGCTTTTTAAATGCACATTTTGAGTTTTTGATTGCATAAAGACATTAGACTTGCATATTCACTAATTAGTGCTTTTTAGAACTGAAAGTCCTCAAACTAGTCAAACTTAATTATAATTATACAATATAAATTCTAGGTACCTACTTATTTGTTTTAAATTTTTACATGGACGACGGGAAAATATCTTCAACAATACATTATTATATTATAACAGTACTGTATTTATTTATAGTTTGCTAGTTTGTTTAAATCCTCTTAACATATCTACATCGTTAATTCTAAATATTTTAATAAATAATATTTGTAAATTTGTAATTAAAGTTAAAAACGAAGATATTCCATCTTCTAGTATTGAAGAAAATGATACAGAACATACACAGCTTAATTATTTGATATGTCAAAATTCTAATTCTGGTAAGTAAATATTTTTCTTAATTAGGAAAAGTGTATTAGTTTTTGGAAAAGCTCAGAGCTTCAGAGTGCATTTATATACTGAATTAGATTATCCAGAAATTATTTACCTTTATGTAGCAAATAATAATTTGTAAAATTAATAATAATTATGTTTTCCTTAATTTCTTTAAGTATGACCTTGTTGTAATTCACATTTGATTGGTATGAATTCGCTTAAGCACTAGCTAATTTTTTCTCACTAATAATAGGCAACATATTAAGTATCTTGAATATTATAAACATAAAAATATCTAAAAAATTAACATATTTCAGTCTTTGTTATTACTTGATTATTTTATTAATTAAAATAAAAATTTCCTTTAAACGGTGTGATCTACAATTTTCTTCTTTTACAACTAATTTTAATTCACCTTTGAATGTTGAGTATTAAGTAATGTAAATTATGATTTTGGAGGTTAAATTTATCACTAAGAATTGAAATATATTTTTATTTCACTAGATGTATTATTCTTGAATTCTTGATATTTAAAAAAAATGAATAGGCATAAATTGTGTGCATACATTTTCCTTGAATATGTATTTTTTTAATTTAGAAGATATTGAACCAGAGCAATTTACTAGAGATTTGTGTGATAGTCGTGAAAGCAGTACAATTTCAAAGGCAACTGAACCGACAAATTTGACAGGTACGTGGAATATGAAAATATTAAACTTAAATATTTAAATTAAATTAATTAATATTTTCTTATAGAAAATTACTAGGTGTATTATTCTTGAATTCTTGATATTTTAAAAAATGTAACACTCTAATTAATATCATTTATTTCATTTTGTTTTTTGATATTAATATGTCATTTTTTGTTTTTTAATCAAATTAAAATACTTCTTTATTTTATCATAGGCAATAATTATGAAAGTAAATTTCCAAACGATCCATCAAAGATACCAGATAATGTTTCCCATACTTTACTTCATTATTTTATGGAAATGGGACCGTGTCAACCTTGCCCTTTTGATCTGCTCAATAATATATATCCAAAATCTTTGGATTCAAGTGGTTTTTCTAGATCATTTCATCAATCATACTTTCACAAATCACTATCAGATGGAAAATTAGTTAAAAGAATCTGGTTATCATATTCACCAATCTTGGATAAAATTTACTGTACTACATGTTCGTACATAAATCGGTTTATCGAAAATAAAATAAAAAATAAATTTGTAGC
This sequence comes from Therioaphis trifolii, assembly GCA_027580255.1. Classification (NCBI taxonomy): domain Eukaryota; kingdom Metazoa; phylum Arthropoda; class Insecta; order Hemiptera; family Aphididae; genus Therioaphis; species Therioaphis trifolii. Next base: position 38,716 of record JALBXZ010000163.1, read on the forward strand.
AAATGGCTCAAATGATTGGAAAAATTTGAAGCGAACGATTGATGTTCATGAATCAATTCCTGAACATTTACAGGCTGAAATAAGTCGGGGCCTTTATATTGCAAATTTACGCTTAGATTTAACTTTACTTCAGTCTGTTAATAATCAAGTTGCTACAAATCGTGAGATTGTTCTAGCTGTAATTCAAATATTAATATATTGTGCTCGTCAAAATATTCCACTTCGTGGTCATGATGAAAAAATTACTTCACAAAACCAAGGAAATTTCTTAGAACTAGTTAAACTAATGAGTAAATATCATCCATCTTTAAATAATCATTTAGACAAAATTATTAATATGACTAAAGATAACCGTTTAACGTTTTTATCTAATAGAAGTCAAAATAATTTATTAAAAATAATTGGTGACATGATACGTACCAATATTCTAGATCAAGTAAAAAAATCTCAATTATTTGCTGTCATAATTGATACTACTACTGATATTTCAAACCAGGAGCAATTTTCTTTAGTATTAAGATACGTTAATGATGATGGTATTATAGAAGAACGATTGGCTGCTTTAGAAACGGCAACTGATGGTACTGGTATGGGACTATTTCATGCTTTTAAAAATATTACTGAAAAATATGGTATAAATTGGCGGGAAGATTTGTGCGCTCAATCTTATGATGGTGCTGCATCAATGTAGGGAGAATATTCCGGGTTAAGAACGTTAATTCAGAAGGAAAACCCGAGAGCTTTATACATATGGTGTTTTGCACACCAACTAAATTTAGTGATAGTCGATACGTGTGATTGTTGTGAAGACACAAGACATTTTTTTGGTGAAGTGCAGTCATTAGTAGCTTACATGCGAGCAAGAAAAATAACAACTGTTTTTGTGAATTGTCAAAAAGAATTGAATCCAACTGAAAGAGTAAGACGGTTAAAGCACTTTTCTGATACAAGATGGGCATTCATGGTCGTATTATTGATGTAATACGTTTAAAATATAAGGAATTATTAAAAACATTAAGTATATTAAAGGAGTCAAATGATAGAGTAACTGCTTCAACAGCAAAAAGTCTTATAATAACAATAACAACATTTGAATTTGTATTATCAATGATGTTGCTAAAAAATATATTTTACATTACAACTCCACTTTCCAATTATTTGCAAAGTAAATCACTTGATTTTATACAAGCTTTAAAATTGGTAGATTCGTGTAAAGTTAACAGGCATGCGTTCTGAAGAAGAATGTGATTCAATTATAAATGAAGCAAAATTATTTGCAAGAACTCATAAACTTGATGATTTACCAAGAGATTTTAAATCAGAGAGAACGAGGAAAAAAAATGCATGGTGAAAATACACAAGACCAAATTTCTGAATCGCCTATTGAAAGGTACAGAAAAAGTTCATTTTTTAAAGTTCTCGATCAAATTATAATGTCAATAAATTCACGATTCTCTGATTCAAGGGAAATTTTAAAGGATTTATGTCTTTTATCACCTGAAAGATTATTAAAATTTTCTAAAGAAAAAAAGCCACTTCCAATTGTTTTAATTATATTTCTAATTGAGTAAAAGGTATTGATACAGCAAGTTTAAGATTAGAATATATCCAATTTAGTAGTAGTTTAAGTGCGTTACTAACTGGATTAAACTTGACTACTAAGCTACATGGGGATAATAATAAGTCCAATTACAATGAGCTACTTAATGCAAACATTAGCAGAGATGACGATGATGAAGAAATTAATGACATTTCTTTTGGCGAAGGAACAGAAAATATAATTAATATTGAGACCATTCTTCATGTACTTTCTAATTACACTTTAGTGGTTGCTCTTCCAAACTTATATCAAGCTTTTAAAGCTTTTTTACTTGGTACAATACTGCATCAGCTGAACGTTCTTTTTCAAAGGTTATACTTTCCCCAGATGACACATTTTAGAATAAAATAAAAGAAACTTGAACTCTTAATTCACTTTTTTTAGATATACGAGTATAATCTATATTATTATTATATAATATGTAATAACCAATTATGTACATAAATATAATATTAACTTATCTGTATAAATTCATTCATTCTGGTCAAATTGATAAAGACAAGACTGCGATCCACAATGCAACAGGAAAGGTTAGAAAGCCTGATGTTGATAAGCTGCGAAAGAGATATTTTCATTGATATCCATGAAGTCCTAAATATTTTTGGAAAATCATCTGATTTATTAATTAAATAAAATCATTTTTATAATCTTATATTATAATGGTTGATATTTTTTTAAATTAAGAATGTATCCTATTTTGTACTATACCTTAAAACTTAATAATATTTATAATTTTTAATGAAAAAAAAAATAGTGAAAAACCTGATGGTGGTAGGAACTAGGGTGGGTGGTCAAATTGTATAGTTTGCCTCAGGTCTGAAAAATGTTCTGCACGCCACTGTATAGATGCTCCCTCACTTCTCTCGATAGTCAATTTCAAAGTTCCTTTCCGTAATACTAGATACCATGCTCCTCTCGTTGTTCCTGCGCACGCTACCAATTATGGCAGAAATAACCCGTTAGACCGCATGATGCGGCTGGCCAATGAGAGCACCGTTCATCAAAACTGATTCATTTATTATTATATATTTTTATATTTGTTTTATTATCATTATTATACTTATTATTCTGTAATTATTATTTTATATAAATTTAATTGTGTCATTGTATTAATTATTTTAAATTATGTATTATTGTATTATGTTAAACTGTTGAATAGGGCCCAGCCCGTTAACAAATAAATAAATAAATAAATGAATAAATAAATAACATGGGCCGATCATATAAAAACAAAGATAAAATCTGTAAACATAAAACTTTACCGAATTAGACTCCTTCTTAAATCCAACCTCCCACTCAATATTCAACTTCTTTTATATAGATAAATTATCGGCCCTACTTTAACCTACGGAATACAACTATGGAGAACAGCTAAAAAATCCAATATTCAAATATTTTAGTCTATTCAATCAATTTGCCTAGGCCTTAAAGCCGCTTGGTACGTTAGCAATATTACCCTTCACTCCGATCTCAAAATTCATAACATTCATACACTCGCATCCTACTACTATAAATTATTTCACACAAACACACTTAACCACTCAAATCTCCTTATATCCAACCTCTCTTCCCTCACACTTCCCGATAACCAAATACGACATCTAAAGCGTAATTGGCCCAGAGACCTCTTTGATTTATAAATAAATAAAAATAAAAATAATAATAATAAATAAACAAAACTATTGATTAAATAATACATTCTAGAATTGTGAAGTAGTATTATTTGGACACCCCCTTCAATCAAGCCACCCAGCCTTTGTAATCTAACCACCATATTACATATTGTATAATTTAATACAGATTGTATGTATTCTTATAAATAAAAAAGAACAATAATACTAACTTAATATTAAAATGTATAATACAAATTATGCTTACCATAGTCGCAATGAAGAAATCAAATGGAAACACATAAAACACAAATAGAGAAACATAAGACACAATTGGAGACACACAGTGTTATAGTCGTTGCCAGATAAATTGAGACGGCGGCGGCAGCGCTTTTCATTAAGTGTAGCCCAAACTAGTCGCTGGCAGTGTGGTGCAAAGGTCCCACAGTTAGCTATGAGTTAGCGCAGTCACCAGTTCGAACCCGGCTCAGTGCAAAAAATATATAGATTTTATTATTTTATCATATTATTATAAATATTATGTATTATTATTACATTAATTATATTATTTTACAATTTCTACTTATTGTTCTAAAATAAAAGATTATTATCGGCATATTTGATCTTAAATTAATATCGTAAAATATTTTTTGTAACAATAGTTTGTTTATTGATGTATTTTCGGTTATAATATTGAAATACGGAGAACCACTGGTTTCCGTTATCGCGCCGCCGCCGCCGTCTCAATTTATCTGGCAACGACTGTAACTAACATGTAACCTCGTTGGAGTCCAATCGAAGGTAGAAATGATAGAACATTTTTAATTCATTTAGTACTTATTTATTAACGTTTATTCAGCCAGTTATTTTTAAAATTGATTCTATAAAATCCAGTCCTCAATCATTATTGAGGTAAACAGAAGATAATGGTCTAGACTTAAGACGACACCTGCTACTCATAAAAATTAGGAAAAACCAAAGCATACAACGAACATCATTACAATCACATTACTAATAAAATAACAATGATGTCGTATTTAATTCTGAGGGAAATAAAACATTTTTTGAGAGGAAAATGCAAATATAAAAAAAGTTACAGGTATTTACTTGTAATTTTGTATTCATTTTCTGAACATTATCAAATTCAAGGAATTTTTAAATATTAACAGTTACAGTACAGTTCATTAAAAAAAATTAAAAATATATGTTAATGTAACTTAATCGTTTTCATTTAATTTATACGTATACCTAACAAAGTCGAACTTCCTTCTAATCCTCATTGAAAAATTAAAAATAATTTATTTAACTATTTAAATTCAATAATCTACTTCTAAATTAAAACGAGTACTTCTTTTTATATTAATGATTGATGAGTGACTATCCAAATTTTCCCAAACCTATTTTAGCGAATTTTATCAAATTATTTGTCAATATTTGAAGTCCTTGGGGCAAAGTAATGGTGCCAGCGTGAAGTTGGCACCACCAACAAGAAAACATTTTTCACGAGGAAATGGCAAATATCCAAATTTTTAAAATCTTTATATTATATAATAAACTCGATAAAACCTTTATAGTTTATAATTACTAATTGTATTTATTATAATACATATGTAAACGAATAGATATAACAAGTACAACGGGATTACCTAGGGCTTTCTAGAAAGAAAGGTACGCGGTATGTGTATAGGTTTTATACATTTATTAAAACACACATAAGTTATACGGCGGGGTTTTCATCAGACGTCGACTATGTGACTAAACTGGGCGGTCGACACCCACGGCCTACACGAGTCGGGTTCTCCTGATCATCGCCGTCAAGCCCGGATTAAGATAATTTTGGGCCCGGGGCCAAAATCCATAATCAAAATTTTGGTGACCCACAAATTAAAATATTTCAGGAAAAAAAATATATTCATCAATTTATTTCTTATTTTTTTTTTAAATACAAAAATAAAAATGTTAATAAAAACATTTTTTTCTAGATTTTTGGGCAGCAAACTCTTTAATTATCTCATCGGTATTAATTACCTCCAAAACATCACTCTCTGAACACAAAACCATAAAACTATTTAAATTTTCTTGAGAAGAGCTTGTTCTATACTTGTTTTTTATTCGAACTAATTTGGAGAATGCTCTTTCAGCCGAACAATTTGCAATAGGTATGGTTAGATATATTTTAATTGCAGTATACAAATTAGGAAAAGAAAGTAATAGATTTTTTCATTGAAATGCTTCCAAATATCTAGCAAATAATCTTGTGTGTCATCATATGAAGGTTTACTGATAGACCAATATTTTTTGAATTATATAATTTCATTTTGTATAGTATTATCAACATCTTTTTTATACAATAAAATAAAATTTTCAAGACTTTTATTAACTTCTTCTTCTTCATCAGTATCTTGTGGTAAAACAATATGTAATTTTGTGATGAACAAAAAATTGTTTTTTAGAAAACTATAAGCTTCAATTAGTTTTTCTAATTGTGAACAAAAACTATCTATAATAACATTATAAGCAGTGCTCGAATTGGGGGGGGGGGGTGCGCAGGGGGACGGAGCTCCCCTACTATTTTTTTTTTTGGCATACCCCTGCTATTTTTTTTTACTTGGACGGGGGGACGGTACAAACTAATGTCCAAAATAATTTTTATAACTATTTTTCATATTAAAATTATTTTTGATATTAATTTAATAATTTATTATAATATTTTCTACGGTCCACAGAATAGCTGATAATATTGTTCTGTGCTGATACGGTGCACAGAATATATTATAAAAAAAAATAGTGTGTGATTGTACTATCTTTAATGTTTCGAACGAAATGTTATCAGTTCAGTTATTACTGTTATCATTTATCGGTGATTTGAATTTTTCGATTTTGCATTGTAATCGAATTTCGACTTTTCTAGTTATTCTGTGATCATAATTTATTAAAATTATAATAACTTTATAGTCGTAAAAACGCGAAGTCGTAACTCAGTTACTCGTTCCTTCGATTATAATTTATATCCTAGGAATACGAGTCCGATTACAATGGCTGAGCAAAAAAGATGTAACAGCAGTAATAATTTACTTGATTATTTCAAAAAGCAGACTAAACAGATGAAAGTAAGTCTCTTATTTTAATTTTATATAATAAACCTAAAATAGTCTAGGCATACTTCTGCAAATTATAATTTATAAAATTAAGAGATTATAATATAAGATTTAGAAAAATTACCAACATAATATATAACTTATTTAATTAATATTATGTTATTTGTTATGATATTTCTAATGTCTAAATTATAATACTTTCTAGATGAGCTCATCTGACAGTGACAATTGTATGGCAATCAGTACAAATAAGGAGTCAAATGCAAAATATTACAGCCTGATCAGGTAATTATTGTTTTTTTTTACATTTTTAATGAAGACATTAAAAATAATATAATATGTTTTCTTTACAAATTACACATTCACACAGACCAGTACAAGATTACAACAATCAGTATTTTTCATATAATTAAATCAATTTTTAATTTTAAAAGTTAGTTCAGGGTAACGAGACCCAACTATGAACTAGTTAATAAAGGTTATATTATTCATTGATTTTAAATTGGAGAAGGTAGGCATTTATATATTTTGGGCTATAAAACTAATATTGTGTTAAAGCACAAAGGCATATTGTGTAAATTATAAAATGTAAGTACTCCTTTGAATTATTTACAACTGTCATATTTGCTGGATAAGTAATTATAGACAGTGTGCTTTTAAATGTAGTTAATTCATGAAGGCTTTTATTCAAATTGTATAAGTATCTTAAATATACTAATTATCACAAAGTCATTAAATCTTTATAACAAATGACTAATAAGTATTATGCAATTTACTGCTATTATACTTCATTATATTTTTTAACTTTCTAAGCTTCATTTCATTGGTAAAAAATATTAAATAATAAAATGTGCTATAATATTACAATTAATACAATTAAATGAATATATTAGACATATGTATTGTTTATTATTTATACTAAAGCTTGAAATAAAAAAAAAATGCTTCATTTTTAATATGATTACTAGCTATTGCATTTTCTGGTTAAAAGCTTACATATTTATAGTTAAAATATAATATTGCTTTTTGTAATTATTTGCGGTTAATTTATTTTTACTGAATATTATGACTGATGGACTCCAACCCATCAGTTTAATATAACGTGTACTTAAATAATATATTTTTGTGAATAGTAATCAAATCATAGGTACTATAATACTTTACCTACTAAATTATTTTGTGGTTATGTAGAAAACAGGTATAAATCTTACATCAAACGAAGATGACATTGTGCAAGTTGCCAAACCAGACTGTTGGGACCTCAAACAAGTGAAATATTTCTCTGATGAATACCAATGGTTATTTTTCAATGGGAAAAATTTGGGCTGCAAGTATTGTAAAAATACAAACTCAAATTTGTTAAAATCGCAAGGTGTTCATTGTGCGAAAGAATGGATTAATGGTGAAGTATGTGGAATGGGAGACAATATGAGTAAGCAACAAGCTAATTTAAGAAAAAAAATATGCAAGCACAGAAACTCCAAAGCTCATATACACTGTGAACAGATTATTGAAAAAAGTACATTTGATGTGATACCTAAACAACTAATGAAATTATTTGATATTGAGTGTAAGAAAACTGAGTATATTTTTAGAACAGCATACTACATTGCAAAAAATCAACGTCCATATAGTGACATGCCTAAATTAATAGATTTACAAACAAAGAATTCTTTAGATATGGGACGTATACTGCAGAGTGATAAATCTTGCGCTAATATTATAAATCATATTTCATCGGAGATGAAGAAAATAATTTGCAGTGATATAGTTGAACATGACAGAAAAATATGTATCATTGTAGATGAGTCAACTTCTCTAAGTCAAAAAACCATGTTAGTCATTTGTTTAAGGACTGCAATTGCTGATAATAATATTACTTTTTTTTTTGATATTGTGGAGTTGAGTAATACATCAGCAGACTCAATAAAAAATGCTATTTTGTCAACTCTTGCAATGTATGGTTTAATTGATGACTATCTGAAAAACAATTTTGTTGCATTCGTTAGCGATGGGGCTTCAGCAATGTTAGGTAGGATATCTGGTGTTGGAACACAGTTAAAAAAAATGTATCCAAAAATAATTATTTGGCATTGTTGTAATCATCGCTTAGAGTTGGCTGTATGTGACACGTTAAAAGAAATAAATGCAATCAATCATTTTCAATTTTTTATTGAAAAATTGTATTCTTTATACCACCAGTCACCAAAAAACTCAAATGAATTAAAAATGTGTGCTGCATCTTTAGAGCAAAATTTAATGAAAATTGGAAAAATATTTACCATAAGATGGGTTGCCTCGAGTGAGAAAACATTGAAAGCTGTGTGGAACAATTTTGAAGCATTGAACAAACATTTTTCTAATTCTGCCATAGATAATTTAAGAAACAGTAAAGAAAGATCCAAATATTCAGGTTTATTGAAAATACTTGCTTCTGAAGAGTTTTTTGGCAATTTAGGTGAGTAAATCAATATTTTAATTTATACTTTATAATTAATGCATTTTATGATTGAAACACAATATAAAATTATATACAATTATAAAAAAATTGTACATTTGTACAATGTTTAATTATGTAATTATTTTAATAATAAATTATAAATTAATAAAAAATAATTAATTATTTATTATAATATTGTGTACCAACAATTATTATTAAAATATTTTTAATTTTATGGTATTGTTTATTATATTTTAGGTATTATGTACGACGCTTTAACTGAATTAGCTGATTTATCTTTATTACTTCAAGATAGATGTTTAAGTCTATCAGAAGCAAATAGTTGTATTGATCGAACGATTCGAATTTTTGATTCTATGGCAGAAAATCATGGACCCAAGTTTAAAGAAGTTAATGATGCATTTGCTAAAGCAGATGCAGAGTTTAAAAATGTGAAACTAGCAACCAATAAATCAATTCCGAAAATCATTTCATCTCAGTTTTTTAGAAGCCTTGCAAATAATTTAAGAAGTCGGCTATTTACAACACAAGCATCACATGTATCATCAGTAAATGACAATCAATTTAAAGAAAAGTATACACAACTACTCAAAGACTTAGATTATTTAGATGTGAAAAATTGGCCAGATGATTGTGATATAATGTATGGTGATGAAAATATAAGAAGATTAGCAGAACAATTTCAAGTAGATGAAGTTTTGTCTGTAAGAGGATTTCGTGAGTTTATTGACACTAAGAATAGTTCCAAAGTACTCGATTTAAAACCTTTATTAGATGCAATAAATACAGTAGCTATATCATCATCTGAGTGTGAACGTGTGTTCAGTTCTATGAATAATATTGTAACTCCAAAAAGAAATGCATTGACAACTACAAACATGTCATCGTTGTTATATATACATTGTATTGGTCCTCCTGTAAATTTGTTTGAACCAAATCGTTATGTTACATCTTGGATACGCAATGGTAATAGGTCAGCTGACGAAGTATGCTGTCCAAAAAGAAATGTAAACGATGAAGAACATACTTATAAAAATATGTGGTCTCTTTTGAATCAAAAACATTGATATTGTTTTCTGTTTTGTATATTTAATAAGCATGTAGATTATTACAATTTTTTTTTGCTATCTTAACATGGAAGGTGTACATATTGCTATGAAAATATATTATATTTGGAATTTAAATATGTGTAGTTGAAAAGTCGTAGTTTTTCAAAATGTATGCATGGTAGGTAGTGATGAGGGGGGTGTGGGGGGCGAAACCCCCCACGGGTCTGTGTTGATTAATTGTGCACTTGGAACGCAGATTTTAAATCATTGGATTGAGCTCCTCTACTTAATTTTTCCCAATTCGAGCACTGATTATAAGTCTCTACTCTAAACTTGTCATGACCACTTAAAGATACCTGATTACAACCAGAGTCATTTGGAAATTTATTTATTTATTTTTTCTCTTTTGTTCTTTGGAGTATTTCTCTTTTATTTTAGGACTAAGTTGATTTATTTTATTTTCATATAATGTACTGCACTTCCTCAAATTTGATACATAATGCTTTAATGATATAAGTAAATTAAGAGCTTTTAAAGGATCACCATTTATTGTTTGCAACTGTATTGAGGTCTTGTTGGATCTTTCTAAAATGTCATTCCATAAAAGTGCCATGTATCCAGTTTCTTTTTTAAAAATTTTTTTTAATAATGGTCTAGCATTTCTTTTAGTATCTTCATTTTCTTTACTATTAGGACTTATTATAGTTTCTAATACTTCAATAATTGTAGTGTAATTATTTATTAATGCTTTACAAGACTCTGTATGACATGACCATCTAGTATTACTTAAAGATTTTAATACTAGTAATCGATTACTATCATTTTTCTCTATAGATGTAGTTAATATATTCCATCTGTGAGTAGCACAACTGAAAAAATTATACAGTGACTGAAGAAACCCAAAAAAATTTACTGCTTCTAAGCAACAATTCACACTGTGAACTCCGACTAGGTTAAGTGAATGAGCAGTGCAAGGTACATAAATAGCTAAATCACACTTTTTTTTACATATGCTTGTAGTCCTTCATAACGTTGGCTTCGTGGCAAAACCTCTTAAGTCACTTTTATCAAATTTTACAGGAGAAGCAAAAAACTGTGTTAGGGTTAATTATTTCACAATTGCATACTTTTTTTTTATATAATGTTAATTAATTGTATTGTCGATTTAATTCAATAAAGAAAAAGATTACTTTTTGATATTGTGTTATAGAAATTTGACTTACGAGTTTTTGATTTTATGAAATTTTGAGATACGAGGTTTTACTGTAACTTTTTTTAAGTAAAATAATTTTATAATTCACACAACTAATTCATATTTTATCATAATATCACTTTATTTTTTAAATTCTAGCTTATTCAAGAACATAACATTATTTTAGACTATTGTATTATCACTATTTTAAAATCTTAAACAAATTCAAAAAAAAAAAAATTATAATAATACTTAGATTTATATTACTTAAAATAAATCAAAATATAACTTCAACATTTTTTAGTTTTACTATTTGTAATATTATGAGGTATATTATCATAATATTGCCAGGTATGTTTCGGTAGGACACTCTTGAGTTGTTGTAGGTGGTCAAATTTCTCATTTTTAACTTTAACCCTATCCTTGTACAACCTTTTTACGTGGAATGTGCCAATTTTTTTGTTTCTGTGCGGTAAATCCTTCCATTCGTCATCATACATTAATTTGTACTGTATAAATGAGTCAGGTTTATATTTAAGACATCTGATATCTGTAACTGTAGGATCACCTTTAGACGAGCCTGGTCTAATTGAGGAATAGTATTTAACTGGTGAATAATCATTAAAACATGAAAATTCTAAATATTTAACCCTATAAGGACTCTTAATACGGGCATCCCTACAAACATTGATGTAGTCAGTCGGTAAATGAATTTCTCTTTTTTTTAACTTAATTTCTATAGTATGATGAACACTATCGACTTCCATCTGTGTGTGTCCCTTTTCAAGAAAGTTTTGAGTAACTGTAACATTTTGGTCAATTGCAAACATTAACAGGGCATTTGAAAGTATGGTATTTCTATTTTGATATCCACAACCATCACTAAATAGTGAGATATTACATAAAGTGGGAGTATTCTCAATCATATTGCTTAGATAATCTAAAACCATAGTAGCAAAAACAGATGCCTCTAAACCGCCATTAGTTTCATCCCACAAATAACAACAAACGTCTGCAGTAGCCTGATTAAATACAGTAAAATTATGCACACAAAGTTTTGTCTTGTAATACATAGATGAAGCTCTAATAAAAGGTGCTAACTTGACAGCTTGGACGTCCATTGTTAATGAAGCATATTTATTAGGGTTATTTTTGGCGATCTCTTTACTTAAATTTTTAGCATCTCTTGCTTCAGTTTTTCGATTTTGATGAATATCATAATCAGCTTGAGAGATGTGGCCATATTTAAATCCCTCACATAGATCACAACAATCTTTCTTTGGTGAATATAAAGCAAGATTCCTTCTGTCAAATTCTTGAAAAAAGTCAGTTTTGCAAATAACCTTTGTTCTGGTTTGGGCTAATTCAGATTTATAGGTATTATATAAGGCAGTCTTTGATTCAAACAATGATTCTAGGTATACTTTATTAGAACTGGATCTACAATAGTGAGATGGTAATACTGGCAATTTATTGAAAAAATTCATCATTTCCTCTTTTCCACCAGATAATCTTCCAACTTCCTTTTTCTTTTTTGTTATTTCAGGACTTATATGTATTCCTGTACCAGATGAAGATTTAGTAATCCAATTTCTGACAGACCACTCATTCAGACAAAGTGTTTGTAGGAACATTTTTTTACAGACTTGTAATTTTTCATTCTTAATGTTTAAAAAATATGAAATTGTACCTGCCCGTCTAGAAATATTGGTTCCTGTTTTATTAACTTTAGTAGGGTGTATATGACATAGAGCAGCCACATAAGTTTTACGTTCACACCAAGTCATATTATCCCAAAATGATTTAAATAATTGTTTCCTATCATCGTCTGTGATAGTAAAACAATTTCTCTTAACTACATTTTTTTTACAGAATGTGGAATCACACCTTGGCCCCATTTTTCTAGCAGATTTATTTTCAGATAATACAAATTTATTGTCTTTATTTTTCTTCAACCCCTTATAATCTTTTCCTTTCATTCTTAACAATTTGTTCTTGTTTTTCAACCAATCTAATTCATCACCAGTTTGAAAATGTAATTTTCTTTTTGCCTTGACAGAGTTAGGGTTATTGACACAAGTTTCAGTTTCTAATCCTATTTATTTAATTTATAATATTATAAATAATTAGAAAATTATTTTAATTTACAAAAATATATTACCTTCAACAATGGGAACATCAGATAAACTTAACAAGTTATTCAGAGTACCTATTTCATCAGTATTTTTATCATCCAAAACATTTTCACTACAGTCAGTTTCTAATCCTATATTATTATGATTTAATTTATAATATAATTAATATTAAAACAATAAATATTTTAACTTATAAAACATATTACTATTATTAATATAGTAAATTATTACCTTTAGCAATAGGAACATCAGATAAATTTAACAAATCACAGTTATTCACAATGCCTATTCCATCAATTTTTTTACCATCCAAAACATTTTCACTAGAGTCAGTTTCTAATCCTATATTATTATTATTTAATTTATAATATTATAATTAATATTAAAACAATAAATATTTTAACTTCTAAAACATATTACTATTATTAATATAGTAAATTATTACCTTTAGCAATAGGAACATCAGATAAATTTAACAAACCACAGTTATTCACAATGCCTATTCCATCAATATTTTTACCATCCAAAACATTTTCACTAGAGTCAGTTTCTAATCCTATATTATTATGATTTTATTTATAATATTATAATTAATATTAAAACACTAAATATTTTAGTTAACAAAATTTTATCAATATTATATTTATCTTGTCAATTATTACCTTCAGTAATAGAAACATCAGATACATAAGATACATTTAACAAATCACAGTTATTCAGATCACCTATTTTTTCAACACTTAAGTCATTCATAGTATCATCAAATTCGTTTAATAAAACTAAAATTTCATCATCGGGCAGTAAAGACATGACTGAATACTTAATGTATTTTTAAATATAATTACTATGCTAAGTACACGAATATTTTAAATAAAAACTTCACATTTAATAAGAGACCTAAGAAAGTATGGTGGACTCTGTTTGAGAAATAAAAATTCAGAATATTTTATTTATCTGTATTTTGATAAAGCTGGCAAAAGCAAAACCTCGTAAGTCGACTTACGTGGTTTTACTTTTGTTGATTGAGATACGAGTTTTATATTTTTTATGTTATTACATGAAATATTTATCACAAATTAGTTTTCGTGTTATCAAAATGAGCACAAAAATACAGTGCATCCAACAAAACAAAAAAAACCAAAAATCAATTTTTCGACTTACGAGGTTTTGCCACGAAGCCGACGATAAGTTCCACTCATATTAGGAGCATTATCATATGACTGACCGCGACAATTTAAAATATCAAGTTTAGAATTTTTAAGAAAATCTTCTAACAATTTAAAGATTGACTCACCTTTGTGACTATCAATAGGTTTAAGCTCTAATAATCTCTCTTGTACATTATGTGATGTACAATATCTTAATACTATTGCCATTTGATCTACCTTAGATAAATCCGGAGTTGAGTCCAAAATTAATGAAAAATATTTACTTTCTCTGATTTAATTTTCAATATAATTAATAACACGTCTCTTTATCAGATTTATTAATTCGTTCAAAATTGTTGTAGATAGGTATGATGGATGGCCTCTCCCTTTATTACCGTTCAATTCAATATGGGTTTTCAAAAATGGATCAAACTCAGAAATTAGTTCAAGAAGTCCTAAGTAATTTCCATTATTTTTTACTCCAAATACTTCATTGTCTCCTCTAAATGGTAAACCACGTGAAGATAAATATTTAATAACTGCTACAACGCGTTTTAAAACATCAATCCAATATTGAGTTTCAGTAGATATTTGCTTACAGATTTGTTGATTTACGGAATTTAATGAGTTTTCTCGAAGTAGCCATGTAGTATTTGCTTCTCTGTGATATTTTCTCTGTGCTGTTTTCATGGTATGATATTTTTTCAAATTTTTTCCATTGATCAAACCCATTTTTTACAAAAGAGTTTTCACGATTCTTTGAAATAAGCTTACACATAAAACAAAATACTGAACCCTGACTTGGAGAATACAAAAGCCACAGCCGATCACATATTTGTCCATTAGGTAAAGTTCTTTCAAACATTGCAGGCGTTAAATGTCTTTTATGATCTAAAAATCAAATAAATTAACTTAATTATTAAACATCAATGATATATAAACATAAATAAATTATAATAAGAATGTTTTATTAAAAAAAAATTCTTTATTGAAAATTATTAAAAAAATTTAACAAGTAATAACAATAAAAATAAATAATGATTAAGTACTATATTTATCACTAATGCGTGCAGATTGGGTATACGATTTTTGTTTATTTTGAAAAAATTATGGTCCTTTTTTAATACAATAATCCACAAAATCATCATTTATTTTTCTTGGCCAAAAATATGGATCTTTAACGGTTAATTCATCAAAGCTGTTATCATCAATATCTGCATGATGTATTGTACCAATATTCGTAGTATCCTTAACAGCTTTAATAATAACAAATATTGAAAATAAAACATTAACCACCAAATATTTTGAAAAAAATTAATTTTTATACTTACAAGTAGAATTAGTATTTTCAAGACCATTATTACTTTTATTTTGTTTGGCCGGTGATAAACCTACAAATAAATAATTTAAAATTTAAACTATAGATACCTATAATTAATTTATATTTGATAGGTACTTACAATGAGTATTGTTTAAGTGATCAGTCTGAACAGTTTCTTTTAAGTCAACATACAAATTAATTTTATCTTTTAAATTACTGGAAACATTTTTGGCATTATCGTCTAAAAAAAAATTAATATTTAAATTTAAAATGTATTATATTATTTATATTATAGTCCAGTCTTGTTAAGTATTTGAGTAAATGTATTTAAATATTTTTATTGTATTTAGAATACATTTTAAATACTTCTCGAATAAAGTATTTGGAAAGTATTTTAAATACGGTCTTGGATGTGTTTGTATTTAAGAATCAAATACTTTTATTTAAATACTTTACCTATTTTTTTTCAATAAACAATTATTTATTATCTTTTTTCTTGTCAGAAATCAAAAGTATTATTATTGAAATTTTGTATTATATATGAAATACAATAATAAATAATACCTAGCTCGTAAGTTGTGGGATAATATAGCTATTGCCAATTAGCAATATAAGAATATAACCCTACAGTAGGTGCCAGGTGGCAAGTACTTAGGCTATAGTAGTTTCTAGTTAGTACCAGAACCTATCTGGAATTCTGGTATATGCACTATGTATAAACTATTAACTATAATAATATAATAATATACACAGTTTGAATTGAGTCTCAATGGTCAAATTTAAAGTTAAAATATCAGAGAAAAAGTATTGAACCCAAGTTAAGACAAGTATTTGTATTTAAATATTTTCTAAGTATTTTTCTAAGCATTATTCTTAGATACTTTTTGAAAGAAGTACTTTAAATACTATTTGTGTCTGTATCTGTATCTATATTTGTATCTATATTTAAATACAAATTAAAAGTATCTTTTTACAAAACTGTATCATACTAATTACTTATTAATATATTATTTTATATACTTACATGACATACATGCAATACTAATAGCATTAACTTCTTCTGGTATATTATAATGATTATTTATATCAATAGTGTCATCAAGTATACCATCCACAATACCTAACATAGGTAATTATTGAAAATGTTTATTATATTGATATATTATATTTAATTATTTAAATACATTTTTTTTTAACTTAAGTGTTTGAACAATGAACATAACATGGGCTATATAATATAATAAATTATAAATATTATTGTTTGAATGCGTTCATTATTCTAGTTAAAATTCAAAGGTACTTACAATTGATATTAGTTTCATTGTTTATATTTTCCTTTGAGATACTATGATCTATTTCTATAACATTTGAAACTAGTTTATCGTCACTTTCATTAGTTAAAGAAAAAAATCCAGTTATTTTATTGCACTTAACAGCAGATGTCATTAAAAGATCTTCTTTCTTCTTTTTTCTCTTCTGAGCACCGATTAAATATTTTTTACAGCCACTCATATTCGATTTTTACTTCAAATTTCAATAATATAAGTTATAAGTTGTATTTGTAAAACAAAACACTAACACTAACCACTGTTAAACGTTAAACGTTATTATGACTTCGACTGAAGACTATACAAGAGACAAGACTTGTTTCAGTATTGTTTTCGTAGAAAAATAACATAAATAGAATTTGTTTGGTTAATAAATAATAATTATTGAGGAATATGTTTTATCATCAAAAACAGTTTGATAACTAAATCTATTATTAGTAATGATGTTTCAACCGTCGTAAATCGTAATCAACGGTATTTACTGTAGTACTGTACTCGTGATTCCTAAAATTCCATTGCATTATTATCATCCTGCTAAAAATAGTCGATAGTCGATAGCATAATAATAATATAGGTGATATCCATATTCCATATCCATTATCAATATAGTATTTAACCCACCACAGAGTACTCTATGTATATAGTCTATTCCAAATAAGACCAGGCTACGGCGGCGACCAGATCTCGTCGGGCGGCGGTCAGGCTCCACCTATTTTACTGATAACGTGTACTGACGTACGTATGTGATTATGTGGTGCGCGACTGCGCGAGTGATGGTTATTAAAAATACATCGCGACGTACCGCTCCGCACTTCATCTGTTTCAGAGTATACAATGCAATCTAAGTTATTTGTTCAGGTCGCTGGTTTGCGATAGACTAATTACGTCGCCGCGGTCGCTCTAGCTGTCGGGCCGCGGTGGCAAAGTTCAAGGTCCGTGCTCGTTGTGAAGCCACGCCCATGCGCACAACTTGGCCGCCGTAGCCTGGTCTTATTTGGAATAGAGTATAGGCGTATAGCTTATAGGAAATGTTAATGTATAATAATAATAATGATATAAGTTTATATTATTATTTATTATCATTGCAAATCTTTGTATTTTATCGCATATAATATATTATATTTTACATGTTTCTTTTGAGTTTTGATTTACGAAATATACTATTATAACTATATCCAAATATTTCTGATTTAATAAAAAAAGTACTATTCGCCAGGGGCCCACTTTTGTTTAATATCCGTGGGCCCAGGGCCATGGCCCCTCCTGCCCCCCCCCTTCTTAATCCGGGCTTAGTCGCCGGCCGCCAATGTGACCACAGCTAACACTCGGCGATCCTGACGTTAGGACCGTCCTTGGTCTGGGTTCGGATACCCTGAAGTTGACATATAAAGTTATATAAAAAAAAAAAAAATAATAATAAAGGTAATAGGTATATAAATAAATAAAGGAGAAAAAAAATATTGATGAATAAGTATAATCTGTTTTGGGAGGCCTCCTTTTGATTAAGGACGTCCCAACACGTAGTCGTTGAGATATTTGGTCGTTTAGTGCGCGTGTCGTCCGGTGGTTTGTTTTCCTCGCAGTTAGCCACTCCGTCACCATTGGCCCCCTCGCCGTCGCTCGCCTCTTCATTGTCGTTGGACTCCTCGGTGTCACTCGTCTTCAAGATTTCCCACGATTTCAATTGTGAGACGTGGGCGGTGGTCGCGTATGTTTCACCGCCGTCGCTAGTAATTTCCGATACGCGGTATGTGTCGCTAGGCAACACTTCGAGGACCTGAAGCGGCTTCGCGTGATATTTCGCCTGCAGCTTTGTAGACACGCCCGGAGTTGGCTGCTTTAGCATTACTACGACCTCTATTTCGTCGTATTTGATCCCTTTGTAGTGTCATTTATCATACGTCTTCTTCATATCTTCTTGCTTCTTCAATATTGCCTGGCGGACTTCCGCTTGTACCTCACTTGGCACCTGCCTTTCGTTCTTTGTACAGCTGAGCGTGTATAGCGCGTTTTGTTGGAAACGAGGTAGGTGACCATGGAGGGCTTCATATGGGGTTTTGTTTGTGGTCTTGTTCACTGCAGTGTTCAGCATACGTTCGACTTCAGGTACTCTCCGGTCCCAATGATCGTGGCTGTCTGCCGTCAGGCTCAACAGAGGCAATATGGTTCGGTTCGCGCGTTCTACCTGCCCGTTCGCTTGGGGGTGTCTGGTTGAGTTCAAGGTGTGAGCAATTCCGTGGTTCGTGCAGAATTTCTCAAATGAACGCGCGGTGAACGACGTTCCACGATCGCTGATAATCCTGTCGGGCATTCCTCGTTCGTTACAGAACTTGGTGAGTATCTTTATCACTGACGCCGCATCAGTGGTACGACACGGGTACAAGAGAACATATTTCGTTAAATTATCGGCTACAACGAATAAGTATTTATTTTTAGTGGTACTGGTTTCGAAAGGGCCTAAATGATTGACATTGATGATCTGAAATGGTCTCGTGCCCGGAGGTATTGGGTGTAACCCGGACGTCGTCCCACCGGTTTTTTATGAGTAAGTCAGTGTAGACACATTACAATATGCTGTCGAACATATCGTCGCATAGGACGTTTGGTCCTAACCAAAAGTCAGCTGTAATTCGCGCGATTGTGCGATCAATAGAGAAGTGACCACCGTAGTCGTGGGCCGCTATCACAACCCCCTTTCGCATAGGCTTCGGAATGACTAATTGAAGCTTACCCTGTTGAGACTTACACAGGACACCGTCGTGTAGCTCGTACCCATGTACCTCACTATTTTCTTGTTTGGATAGGCTCTCCGATTTCCCCAACAGATATATTATTTTGCGGGTTTGTTCGTTGGCTTGTTGCATAAACCTGACTCTCGCTCTTGGCCATCGCAATAAATACTTCGAACCGTTCGGTAACTTCCGCGTCGACGGACCTGTCGACGGCGTGCTCGTCTTACGCACGACTTAGGGCGTCTACGTGTGTCATGCGGGTTCCAGGGCGATGTTAAAATCGAATTCCTGTAGGACTTCAAACCACCTCTCGATTTGAGGCTTCATGGTTTTATGTAGAATGAGATACACTAGGGATTGACAATCTGTAACCACCGTAAACTTGATGCCTAAGAGCAGCGAGCGCAGTCGGTTCAGCGTCCAGATTACTGCATACAGTTCTAATCGACTTGAGTGGTACTTCACTTCGGCGGACGTAGTCTTTTTGCTAATTGCGTAAACCCTGTGTAAGTCCGTCGTGTTTATCCCTTGGAGCAGAATTCCTGATAGGGCTCGACTGCTGGCGTCCGTATGTACCTGTGTGACGGGTGACGTCGGGCTATACATGCGCACGACGGGTTTGTTGCACAATAACCGTTTCAGCTTGAGAAAAGCGGTGGTTTGTTCGTCCGTCCACGTGTACGGTTCGGTTTTTTTCGTCAAGCGTGTGAGTGGGGCCGCTATGTCCGCATATCCGACAATAAATCGTCGAAAGTAACCGGACAATCCAAGAGACCTGCGCACTTCGTGTGCAATTGCTTGTACCTTAAGTCCTGGTTTGATAGTTTGTTTTGATATGCGAAAACCCAAATAATCCAACTCACTAGCACCGAAGTAGCATTTGGAGGGTTTCAGCGTCAGTTTCGCGGCACGAAGTGCCACCAACACCTGACGTAACACTTCAAGCATTTCTCTCCAGTTCTGGGACGGAATGATGATATCGTCCAAATAGGTGCTCACCACTCCAGCATTCTTCAAATCTTTAAATACGATTCCAACCAGTTTTTGAAACGTACCGGGCGCACCGGTAAGTCCGAACGGCAGCCGTTCAAACTTCGCCATGACTTCCTCCGTCACAAATGGGGTCTTTTCTTTCGCAGCTGGAGTAAGCGGTATTTATAGGAAGCCGTTACTGAGGTCCAGAGTGGTAAAGATATTCGCGTCAGTGAGCGAGTTGAGTTGAGAGTCGACATCGGGCATCGGATACGGCGGGGTTATTGTTTGACTATTCATGTGGCGATAGTCTATACATAGGCGCTTATCTCCTGACGCCTTGTTCACCAGTAGCACTGGGTTCGCGTACGGCGATGACGAGTCGCTGATTATGCTCACCTGTCTCCACTCGCTCAATATTTCGGAATAATTTGACGGTCCGAGGGAGAAGTGCGATACGGTCGGGCATTAACGGATTCGCTACCGGGTACCTTAACAATGTCCATCCGGAGCAGTTACATGACAGTATGCATTTCAACTTCCAACTAAAAAATTACCAATATCAAATAAATATGTCCTATATTTAAACAAATAATAACTAGGTAAATATTTAAAGTTTAACATAAAATATATGTTATAACATATATGTTTAAACAAATAAGTGTAGGTAGTTTCTATTTAAAACAAATTTAAAGTAAACATTTTCACAGTCATATGTGTCATTTTGAGCGGTTTAAACTTATAACTAAAAAAATAATCAATAACAAATATATTTTATCTCTATTTAAAACAAATTACGAGTAAATACTAAAATTTCCACAGTCTTATGATTCATTTTGAGCTTTAAAACTTACAACTAAAAATTAGTCAACAAAAAAACTTAAAAGAAACATGGGTAAATATGTAAGTTTCAAAATCGCATACAGTTATTATTATATATCTTGTTGTCGACAATCAGTGAGTGTGGCATAATTGCTCGATTTCAATGAGTTCAATGTTCTATCTCTAAACACGGTATCGAGGACGTCTCCGTAATTACAAAACCATAGTCCATCTTTTCACATTCGTTCTGTGCAGAGCCATGATCGGCGAAAGGAAAGGGCGATTGTAAACTCGGCCCGGGGAAATACAATTTTGAAAAGGTCTATTGTAAACTCGGCCCGGGTTTTTTTCAGGTAAAAATAATTTAGGTGTAAACTCGGCCCGTGTTTTTTTCAGGTAAAAATAATTTTGGCGTAAACTCGGCCCGACGTAATTTTCTTATAATATTTTTGAGAACCATTTAGCATTACGCAGAGGACACCACGCGGAGGCGGTTCTCATTATCCTCCAAACATTATTTTCATTTTCATATTATTATGCATAGTATAAAATTCGTTATATAAATGTAAAAAAATGTATATATGTATTTGTAAACAAAATGTAAAAAAATGTTAAACTGTTGTGTAAAAATATAAATAAAAAATTTTAGTAAACATGTATAGATAATAATGTATAAATCTATTTTTTAAAGTAAAAAGCCATATGTTTGACGTATTCACTCACCGATATTTCATTATTTTTATATTTTTTAAGTGTTTTTTCTAAGAGTTCTTTTTTTTTTTTAGTTTTTGTATTCTGAAATTTAAATGGTGCATCTAGACTGTTGATTTTAAAGTATGTTTCTGTTTGTACTTCTTTTAATTTTGCAATGACGGCATATATATTGGGGTGAGTGGAATTGAAACTTGAATTAAAATGCGCATGGAATGATTCACATGCATTAGTTAAATTATGTCGTGCTTATTAATATTTTATCGGTAAATATTATCGGGCCGAGATTACAACGGATATTTTTATTACCTGAAATTTCCGAGCCGAGTTTACATTCTACCTAATTTATCACCTAAAATTTTTGGAGCCGAGTTTACAACAAAAAAGGTAATCGCGGGCCCAGTTTACATTTGCCCAAAGGAAATAACCACGTAATCACCGGAATTAATAATTTATAAATATGTTCCTTATGTGCGGATATCGGCCAATTAATTTATTTTATTATTTAATTATGTCCCCGTCCATTGTCCGTCCGCTCAGCGATGGTGTGTAATTGGCAAATCGGAAAATATCCGTTTGTCTTTTTCTTTCCTTCTTTGCGCGAACACCATGAGCGGCTAAAGGACACCGTTTATCCGATGCGTCTCGGGGCGACGCCTAAGAACTCTTGGGCGTAGTAATGTATTTATTTTATTTTTATTATTTATTATTATACTTTGGCCGGTATACCTTTTGTTAATTTTAAGTTGTGTGTTATTTATGTTATTCTATATTATCTAGTCAAATTAATTACAGAAGTATACTTCTGTCCGACCGTGAATTTGTTAATATGTGTGTGGTGTGAATTTTATAATAAAATTGTTGACTGTTCGATATTTGGAACATTAATAAACATCGTCATTACGAGTTTACCTCCCATAGGTTATCGGTAGGGCAAATAATCTCCCTACATGGCCACAGGCAACGACCCCGTGCGCATATGATAGTAAAATACGTCTGGTTTGCGACCGCGTATTCCTATGGAGTTTCCATCTAACTCCGTTTAAACACGTTGAGCTCTCAATTACTGCGACACTTATTATTATTATTATACTAATTTATTTATCCACACATATCATATACTATATCTACATATTCATGTTTGGACCGTAGTCGTTTATTTGATGAACATTTGATATTTGTTTCAATGTTTTATATTATTTTCTTTCTCTTGGGTTTTTATGCCTTTGGCTTTTCTCAAATATTTATACCAAATGATCATTTTATTAATATACCTTAACTTTATTATATTGCTGAAACCAATGTTGTTCTATTTTTTTATTTCACTTTCCTGTATTGTTCTTATTTTAACTTATATAAATCCTATACGCTCCGGCCTTTGGGTCTCTCGGTGATCGGTTGGCGACCCTATACAAAACGGTCCGTCACATAACGCTCCATCATACGTGAGTGCGAGTCGTTACAAATATTAAAAGTTTAACAGTCTTAGGTTTTCATAATCAACTAAAAGTAAAAAAAAAACTTAGAAATGTAGGTAGGTATTTCTGTATAATTTATTACACTGTATTTAAAGTAGAAATTGTATATTAGGTAATATTACTAATTATTTTAAATTGAAATTACTGAGATCAACTTCAAACATTAAGTATGATTGCTGTCTTTTAGTATGACCCACAACCTTTGGTTTAGGAAGAATTTGTATAACATCCTTAACAGAAACAGATGCTAAGTCAGGAACATCTGGCATATGAAACTTTTCAAATGATTTTTATATCTTGTTAAAAAAGATATTTCTACATCAGTCTCTTCATATTTTACATTTATAATTTTTCCTACATAAAAAACAGTGCCCTCTTTAATTGTTTTAAACTGAACTAAAACATAGTCCTCTTCTTTTGGTTCTTTCACAAGCTCATCGTAAGTAGTGAGTTTATTATCTTCTTCATCTGACGACGACAGCTTTTGTTATATTTCATTTGGAAAACGATTCTCCTTGCACGAGATTGGCGATAGTTATAAATCCTTTTCCTGTTCGTTAGTTGTCTTCGAACGAATGGTTTCATAAAAATTTATTTTTAAGGGATATGCCTCATCCGCGAAAAAAACAAATGGAAATTTTACTTCTAAAACTTCTTGAGTTTTTCTTGGTAGAGTTGGCAAATTTAATTTGTTTTTACTAAGTAATTTTCCAAAATTGGATGCCTTCAAAATACCTCCGTCGCTATTTCGACCATAATCACCGAAATCAATAATTATAAATTTGGCGTTAGCGTCTACTACTTCCTGTAGAATAATGGAGTGGTGCCCTTTGTAATTATAGTACGAAGATCCTGAATTTGGCGCACATTGAATTGCTATATGTTTACCGTCTATTGCACCGAGGCAGTTTGGAAAATACAAACATTTTTCAAATTCGCTTGCAATTTTGAACCAACCTTCGGTTGATGGTAAAGGCATATATTGTGGCGATAGAATTTTCCATATAGATAAACATGTTTCTTTCACAATTTTACCGGCAGTGATAGCTCCTATTCGAATGTTGTAGGCGTTGGAAACGTTCCCTAAAAGCCGAAATTAATTTGTTTATAATATTAAAAAATATACCTAAATTAATAATAGTTAATTCTTAGTGTAGGTGTGTAAAAATAAATGGACTTCTCTTAGAAATTCATATGCCAGAGAGCTGCGTGAAATAAAAAATAAAAAATTCAGATCAGCTGGATCCAAAAAAAGAAAATTGTATCTTTTCGAAAGTATGAGTTTTTTGTCTAATTTCATGTTGCAACATAAAAAACTGACTAGTAACGTAAATGATAATTCTGATGAGTCTGATGATAGCTACGAATCTGAAGAATACTTGTACGATACAGCAATAGTAAAAGGAAATACATCATTAGAAGATAGTACAGTATCTACACAGTGTCAACAACCACTTACTGACGCAGTATTCAAAACACCGAAAAAATCTAAAATTCAGTTGAAAACAGCTAGTGAAAACGTAGCTCAACCAATGAATGAGTTTTTAAAATCGAGGACTAAGCCAGCTAGCATTGAAGATTCATGAGAAATATTATTTTTCAAAAGCTTAATCCCTGATTTAAAACAACTCAATGAAAAAAATCAACGTCGCTTTAAACAAGTTGTACTATCAACTTTAAACACTTTTATTGATGAGCAAGAACAAAACAATCAAGAACAAATGACTTAATTTCCAAATGGACAATATTTATATTCTTTACGAGTAGGACAAGATAGAGTGCAAAACATGAATAACTACTACAATGAATTTGCATCGGATGTTGCATCATCTATGAGCGACAGTAGTAGTTCATATGATTAGTAAACAAGTTTTTTTTTACGAGCACGATTTTTCTAGACAAATAATAATACAAAGTCAAAATTCAGCATAAATTATTATTAATTTAAATTTGATGTCTATGTATGCATAAAGAATAAATATTTAAACATATTATGTAAAAAATGTACTTAATAAAGATGCACAGTTAAGTATAAAAATAAAATATTATCCTTATAAAATAATCCTTATATTATATCTTACCTCAGTGTGATTAAAAGTCTTTCTTCAGGAGAAATACTTCTTCTGAAATGAGTGTCTTCTTTCCGAATTTCATATCCTATTTGCTGTATGATAAAATCAAAAGTTGAAATACAAACACGTGTATAGTTTTTAAATTTTTTTTCGTCTGATCGTAATTCACATATAAATGATACAATCACGTTGTGAGTGATACGTTTTTTGTTCAATGGATGTACCTATAACTTTGTCTTTCCCTTTGTTCTAAATCAAATAGAGTGTACCACATACCAATGGCAACTTCATCGTCAGATGACATTTTGGATATTAAATATAATTATAGTTTAATAATAATAACTTTAGTAACTAGAGTATAAATAAAAATATATAATAAGAGGTAAAACGTTAAACGAAACGCTCACCAGTAAACAGCAAAATGCAGTCAATTTAAAGTACGCAAAATACGAATGATTGGTTCTTGTTTTGCCTTAACGTGACTAACTAATATGCGCTTATATAAAATGTTTTATCGCTGGGTTCCTTACTGTGCAGTTGACCCAAACGACGGCTCCGCGTGCCCAGAATACCCAAAGAAACAACAGGATTTTAGTGCGACGACGGAGATGATCAATAAAATATAAATAATAAGAAAAAATATATACGTTTCAGTATAAATTACGGCTTAACAGCGCCGATGTGTACTATTCAAAAGAAATACCATTAATTGTATACAACAACAATGAGAGCGGGCGCCCAGGGGTGGGAAAAAATAGTAAAACCTTCAAATAGATTCGGTTGACTGGTAAAGCTTATGAACGTCATATATTGTTGTAACTATTGAACATCCTCCCCCCCTTGTAAGACGTAGCTCTTACAACTATAAAATTGTAAATAGAGGTGTAGTTACATCGTGTGGATAGCGGAACCGAACCGGATGACGTTGATGATTTGTCGCGGGCGAAAAAAAAAAAATTACATAAAATATAATAATATGAACAAAAGATTAATCGTTATATATAACATAATACATATTGAAAGTTTCTTATGTGAAACTACTGGAAACAAATTACAATAATACAATAAGTTATACTCGTTGGTGGAACATTTAATCCGATAATTATAAACAATATAGGTACAAAAAAAACACACAAGTAATAAATATAGTTGCCAGTGAATAACACATTTTTTTTTTTTTACAAGTAAACAAAACATCATTGATAATAGTAACTAAACTAAGGCAACATACATTTACGCATTATATCAGTTTATTATTTATATAGCATAGGGATACTCGGGATACAAAAGGTAATGGATATTTGTCTATTATAATATTTTTTTTTTTTATATAATTACCAGTTAAGTAGGGCGTGACACATGGCAGAATGAAGGTGGTACACTGGTACACCCACTACGAGATA
Source organism: Therioaphis trifolii (assembly GCA_027580255.1). Classification (NCBI taxonomy): domain Eukaryota; kingdom Metazoa; phylum Arthropoda; class Insecta; order Hemiptera; family Aphididae; genus Therioaphis; species Therioaphis trifolii. The sequence continues at coordinate 65,848 of JALBXZ010000163.1, forward strand.
GGTAATTTAACAATTTTTACTACGGGCCGGGTAAGTGTCCCGGTAGTGGTTCGTAAACGGACGACACGCACTACATACGGGCACACCTCGTCTACTCGTGCCGGACGCCATTGCAGTGGGGGAACATTGGCATCTTTAATGATAACTAAATCATTGACTTCAATATTAGGAACCTCGGTGGTCCAACGATGTCTGATTTGCAACGTATTCAGATACTCCGCCTAAAAGTCTGCGCAGTTTGATTTACTAATTTCCATCGCTGGACTAACGGGCGCGCGGTAGACTTGATAGGTGCCTCAGGGATAGCCAGAAGCGGGCGGCCTACTAAAAAATGTTCCAGGGTTAAGCAATCATATTCGGCTGGGTCCTGGGAGAGTTGTACTAAGGGACGGGAATTCAAGATGGCCTCGATTCGGCATAACACGGTACACAGTTCCTCGAGAGAAAAGGTGTGTTCCCCCAGGATTCGTACCATTAGGTTTTTCGTCGAACGCACGGCTGCCTCCCATAAACCCCCAAAATGGGGGCACCAGGGGGGTTGAAGTGCCAATGACATTGAAACCAGGTGGTAAGACGGTCCCTGCAACTTAAATCATACATCAATGCGCGTAATTGGTTCGACGCGCCCACAAAGTTGGTACCACAATCCGTATAAACGTCTGTGGGGAGACCTCGGCCTTGCGACAAACCGCAGTAAGGCAGCCAAGAACAATTCAGTCGTCAGGTCTGACACGTACTTGAGGTGTACAGCCTTTACAACGAAACAGACAAAAACAACGCTATACGATTTTAGTTGACATGCCTTACGTAATCGGTGCTCGTTGACCATTATCGCACCGGCAAAATCGATTCCGACGCGCGAAAACGGATGGCATTCAGTTACCCGAACACAGATCACACACTTACTCAAAACGGTCCTAATCAGAGTATTAAGTTATAGGATCCAATATGAACGATTAATTAACGACGTCACGATCCTCGGCCCCCCGTGGCCGGTCAGCATATAAACATTCCATACAGGGGCGGACTGACACCAAATTTAGGCCCCGGTGATTTATTTAAAATGGCCCTAGTTTAGTAAATTAAGACGCCCAAAAAATTTTTAGATTCTGAGTGAAGCGAAGGAATAAGATCCTTATTTTTAAGATAATTTTTTATTTTTTTCTGTAAACACATTTTCGTATAGAAATCCTTGTCCAAAAGTTTCGTCCAGCAACTTTTTAGATTCGAAATTGAACTGAGATGGTACTTTAAAGAGGTCATTTTTCCAAAATCTCCATAGTTTTTCCAGTAATCAAGAATAACGATCGAAAAACTGAGTAAAAACCGTAAAATCGGTAAAAATCCGCCGTAAACGAGATTTTCTCTGTTCAGATTTTAGGTATTTAGTCATAAATCGAAAAGTATTGAACCTAGAAACTTGAAAATTTTATCTAATATCAAATACATACTTTTTTTATATTGGACAACATTTTCAGAACAATTATAGCACTTTTGATTTAAATATAGAACTTTTAATTTACCAAATTGTTTGAAAGTTTTTATATAATATAATTTTAAATATTTGACAAAAAGTTCTGAAATTGTAATACAAGTTAACTCTTATACTAAACTATCAATACCGAAAAAATATCAATAATCGTGATTCAAGATTTTTTTTCCAAGCATTTAAAAAATTATACAAATAACCGTAAAATACGTAAACAGTATTTAAATAATAATATATTATATTACACTGAAGCTTTGCTCAGAATCGTTTTATACTAAAAAAATGAGTCATCATTTCTTTAAAACTTAATACATTCATCACCAATATCTTGTCCGTGGACCGAAGGGACGAAAGACGAACTTGTATCACCATCATCTCACTTACCAGCTTTTTTAGAACTAAACCTACAATATTGAGATACATGGCAAGACGACTTTTCGCCTTAAAATAATATTTTTAATCAAATTTAATAAAATGAATTACGGAAATGATAACAAAAAATATGGATTAAAAACAATATAGGTATAGTAAAAGATTAAAAGTGTTTAGTCATCACTAAAAACAGGTGTACAACTTGACGTCCGTGAAGTTAGCAATTTCCACTAGCAATTTTTGATAAGAAAAAAAAATCCAACATGGCGGACATGTATGTTATGTTGCCTATATCCAACATAAAAAGGAGTTTATAATATAATACATAAACATCAAATTTTCAAAATTTAAATATAGGTAAAATTATTGATTTCTTGATTAATTGTTCGAAATTATATCATTTTTTATGTATAAAGTTATTAAATAGTGGTAGATATTACAAGTTTATAAAATTGGTTCACACTAGGGTAATGCATAATTAAATAACATTAAGTATTTCTCAACAATGAAAAACAAATTATCAAATAAGTTACTAAATTAAAACTGGTATAGTTTTTTAACAAATTCCTTGTATGGCCTAATGGCATTAATTTTATATTACATAGAAAATACATAAAAAAAAAATATTTTTCATGGAATGAATATAATTTAATGGAACATTGTAAGTCATTATAAATTTTACAGTAATAGAAATACAAGAAAATATTTCTAAATTAGATCTTTTGAAAAATAAGCTCTTGTAAGAAGTGCAAATGTATATTATTCATTCAAATACTTGGAATTTATATGACTTAATATATGGTAATACTTAATTCTCTTAAACAATTTCAATTATGTATAGTTTAATCAAGCTCATCCTCATCTCATAAAATCTAAAATTACAGATTCTTTGATCAAAATTGATCACAAATTACTTCTTTACCAATTAAAGAGCACCAACAAAACATCTTCATTTTACATAATTTAACATTTTACAAGATAACAATTAGTTATAAAAATTAAAATAAATATCATCATGCCTTCATCATGATGTTTATAATTTGAAGTCTATAACTAAATAAACAAAATCTAATTTATTAACCCTTAAACTCAAATAATAAAACTTGGAGACCTCTAGTTCTTGTAGACATAAAATAATGTATTTACCTACTTTAAATGTACAAAAATAATGTAATAATAGTTTTTAAAAAAAAATTGTATTTATTTCAATCAAATTCTTAATACAATAACCATTACAATCATAACAGTAATTAAATATTAGATAACTATATGTTAATATACAGAAAAACTAACAAACTAGACAAAACTATATTATTAATTAAAAAAAGATGTGAAATGAGTACAAACCTTTAAATTTAGAACTTATAATCATTAGTTTGTATACCTACTAATGGGAAATTGTTTTAACAGGACTTAGCTCAAACATATTTAAATATTAGGTACATTAACAACTTCAAAAAATAACCTATAAATTAATATTGTTAAGAAATACTTCTTAAAAACAAAACATCATTAAAATATTAAAAAAAAATGTATGCTAAAGAAGTAATAACTTACAAACTAAACCAAACATATACTATAAATTATTTAACAAAGAATATAAAATGATAAAGAAACTTACACAAATTAAAATATTATAAATTATAATTTTTTTATTACAATATATTATTTAAAATTAACAGAAAAAAGTTCAAGTATAAATAGAACAAAATGAATTGTGTTGTCTATTAGATTATTTCAATTACATTTTACAATACAATTTATCAGTACATTATCGCATCATTGTATAACCATAATACACAATTAAAACATTTACAGTACTAAACAAAATTAACTACAATAACTATAAAGCTTTAAAATGTTATAAAACAAAACAAAAATGTATATTTTAAGTATTTTCTGAGTACAATGATTAAAATCGAGGGGAAAAAAGCAAGTACAACAATATTACAGTACAATATAACGAACATGAATATTAGTATGACAGAAATACGGGTATAATAAATAATAATTTAATTTATAATCACCACATGAGTCGTCTAGTCGCTGAAGTACTTCCACTTTTGACCGAAATCAATATTTTGTTTTTTTTTTTTTTTATAGGCTATAAAATCGTAGTTTTCCTGTGTAATTCTCAAGTTTCAAAACTCAGTAAATTCTATTTTAATTTTTAATTCAAAAATTTATTGTTGAAAGTCAATACCAAGTTACATACCAAAAAATAGTTTGTCCAAGATTAAAAAAGTACAGCTGCAAAAACAGAGTAAATCCCAATGCGGAAATGCATTATCATATGCTGACTGTACGTACAGTTACAAAAATATAAGAATGCACCTCTTTAGGTTTCCCCTATATTTTCTTTGATATTGAAGAATGATTTTTACTCGGTTTATGGTTTAATTTTGAGAATTTTTAAGTAAGATTTAAAATAAGTTGTTCAAATAAATACAGCAAAAAGGCAGATGTGGACAATTTACTTAAAAAGCGTTTTGGCTGGGACTGGAGAAATTTACTGTATGTCACATACTATTAAAATCATTATGAACCACATTTCGTAGATATACATGAAGTGGAAGCAAAATATTACTAAAAAAAAAAAAAAATGTTATTTTAATAATCATATTTTTTTTCTATGTTAAAACAAAATCAACAAATTATTTTGCACTGTGATTTTAAGTTTCTTGTTAAAAATATTTAGTCATATATATTTTTTAATGTTATTAGCTGTTTCTGTTAGAATTGTTATAAATTGCTTCAATAATAATTACTGAGAAGTTAAGTACCAATACCAAAAAATAACCAATTTCAAAAGTTAAAATTTTTTACTTCAAAGGTGTTTAGTTGGTAAAATAGAAAGTAAAAATTTTAAATTTAAGTTAATTGAGAAATAAAAATCTACAAATTCTGTAGTCCTCGGAATATCGTTATTCACATTTCTAAATATTTATTGAGGAAAAAATCTGTAAGTTTTCTAAAATTTTGAAAATGAATTAAGGTTTTTCACTTATATCCAAAAAGTTATTGGTATAGAGATGATAACTTTAGCAAATGGACGACTCAAATGAGGATTATAATATATTGGTACACATATTTAATAATTAATATTCAATGAATAATAACTTAAAAATTGAACAATTTTTTTCTATAAAAATTATATCGTTATACTTTTTTTTATGTCACAGTTAATAAGTTCATGGTCTCCATGTACTTTTGTAAATTTTCAACTGATGCTGCTCTTTGCACAATGAATCTTTCAAATTCGCTCAATAAATAGAGATTCTTCGCATTCACCGTCTCTGGAACTGTAATGTTAAAAAACAACTTTAACATTTTAATGAATTACCAAAAATGAATACTGTTAATTGGTTATTACAAATTATTAATTAGAATTTAAACAAGTCACTTAATGTTATCAATAAATGTTGTACTTGATTAGTATAATTAATCATTTATTAAACCGTAAGAAAATAGTTACAGATATACTTCTAACTCAAGTGTATAGTCTTGTGTATAGTGACAAGTAAATAAAAAGTATAAGCGAAGCAGTATAACTGTCATCAGACGACACCGGGGTTATAGAGTGAATAATAATATTATAAACATACAATTCGTTAATAATAATAATAAATATATTAAGCTATCATAATTATGTTTCCATATGTCATCAGTCTAGGCTTAGGGACTTCTAGCATTTGCATACTTTTTTTAATTATTGTTAAATATAGCAGAGTGCGAAATAAATTCGTTTCTCAGTGCCATGATATCATATCTAAAATTTGAATGTGCATATTCCTGCATATTTGATAGATTTTGCAGGATAGTGCATATTTTAAAAATTGTATGCTTATTTTGCATATTTTGACAAATTTTTCAAATTTAAAATTAAAAACTATAAATACATATAACTAAATATACATATTTCAACCGATTGAAAAAAAATGTACTAAGAGGACTTAATACTTCCAGTAATAATAATACAAACATTTGACGATGATGATGCAGCATCAATTAAAACCGCTAAAAAGTATTTGAAAAAAAGTAATCTTCCATGTCAACTAACATTTATCAAAGCAAATTTTGAATTTTTACCTCGAGCGATAACATTTTTAGAAAAAAGAGGTACTAAGCTGTTGGATTCGTTAAAAATAATTGAAGATACAAAAAATAAAATCAGTCACTTGAAATGTACAAAGGCCATACCAATTGTAAATAAAATGAATGATGTTTTAGACAAAAATATTGTTATAATATTGTGTTGAAAATTCATAAAATATTAAGTGATGAAGTGGAAAGTTTGGAAGGTTTGCCTGAAGATATAACAAATGATGATTTGGAATACTTTAATTATGATCCAATTACTTCTGTAGACGTTGAACGGAGTTTCTCAATTTACAAAAATTTATTGTCCAGTAATCGTCGGAGATTTACATTCGAAAACATAAGAAAGTATTTAATTGTGCAATGTAATTTTCAAGGAACTAAAAATGATGCAGAATTAATTATGCAAATTTTATTTTTTTTATTTTATTATTTTTTTAATTCTCGGTTTAATTTTTCAAAATTTTAAGGTTAATATTTATTTTTTCAAATGTAGGTATATTCAATAATAAAAGTTGTATCTAGTCAATTATATCATAATCTTAGTCACTTTTTTTAATGCATATAAATGCATATTATAATGCATATTTTAATGATTTTAGAAGCATATTTGCATGCATATTTGTGTATTTTTTAGAGCTATAAGTCCCTAAGCCTAGGTAGTGATGACTCATCACTCATAATATATGAGGAGCGATTTTTTATTGATATAATATTTTTTTCGAATACATTAAATAATAAAAACCAGCAACTTTGTCCGGCATACAATAATAATTATTATAGAAAATATGTTGTCCAAAAAAATAAAATACTAATATTTAAACTGTTATAGATACGGTTATTCAAACATTGAATTACACAATTGTGAAATTAAAAAATAATGTACAATGTAAAATAGGCAACAGTTTACGTTACTGGAAATATCAAATTATAATATAGGTATTATATTATTGAAATATAGATAAAGATGAGTTCGATAGAAGTCCTTTTTCAGACTGTATTCAATTACCTACATATAAAATTAAATCATAAGATATAAACTGTTTTTGTTTAGGAAAATTAAATATCTAAATGAGATAGAAAACAACTTGTCATCAAAATTTCAAGCATTAAAATTATAAATAGCAGGAGTTTGAAACTCCCACACCATTTTTGGGAGTATTCACCTTATAATATGAACATATCATATCTATATTATATAATATAATACAGTTTGAGTAACGATTGAAAATACCACTGTATACGAATTTAAAATTATAAATAGTTGGTAGGTATTGTGTTGACTAGTATTATAATCAAATTTTGAAACTAATATCCCAAAAAATACTCAACATATTTTACATTAAATTTTTAAATTTTCAACATATGTTTTCAATTTGCATGCATTAAACAAAATTTGATAGTCATTTTGAGAGAGTTAACAATAAAAATAAAAATAATTTACCTTATTCTCAATGTTTAATTCCTTAAGGTATTTGGAAAAAAAGTCATAATAGTTCATCTAGTTTCTGGTCTTCTACCTTTTTAGAGAAGATTAAAATTCATCCTAAACATTTTGAAATGTATATTTAATATATTTTTATAGAAATGTTTAAAATATAAACAGAATCGATACATACCAATTCGAATAGGGCTAACCCACAGTAAGACACCATTATCTGAAATAAATTTTATTCAATAATACATTACAATGTTAAATAAAACACACTACATGCCGTCCCACTTTCATTAATTCATGAACAAACATAAATTATTTTGAAATTACAGACTTCGGACTGTCATTTGTACATAACTTACAGCTGTCTTCAGCTGTATGAATATGCATAAATGGTGTGGTTACATGTCGTGTTGTTTAAACATCAAACATGGTCATCATGTACACAGAGTAAACTCAAATTAATCTACTAAAATCAAAATCTAATTAGCTAAGATATTACAAGACTTACTTTTTTGGAAATTTATTTTACCTTTAAACTTTAGTCCATTTTTGCGGTCCACATAAAGGGCATAGGAAATAACAATTCTCAAAATCCATTAATCTATACTCTTCTGGCATGCAATCTACAGCTATCCATCTGCAGCACCGACTGCAAGACACCCAGTTTACAGCACTCTCATCTTCTTGACAACGGTGTTTATTTGAAAAACGGCCACAGAAAAGACATACATCGTACATGTTATCTGAATTTTGCAACAAATACTTCTTCAAGTAGGTCCTATACGCAGTAGGATCGAAGTCTAAATCAAAACTCGTTTCAGTCATAATGGTAAAAGCATAATATATAATATAAACTCCACAATTACAACCATCTAATTGTGAAGGAATGTTTTCCATTGGACATGGAATCAAACTCAATGAGGGGAAATCATTACCCTTACCGTATACACAATTTGATATAAGGGATTTGCAAAGCAATTTAAAGCGGTTTTGAGATGTTCTGTCCTCTACTGAAACTGGGTTCTGGGGATCCATTATAAAACATTTTGTTGTTTTAAAATTAACAACTGCTATAATCCAATGATTTGAATTTATATTCCATGGCATGAAAACAGTACTGTTTTCTTTGATGTTAATCTGTTGCATACGACTCTCACCGACATCTCTTGGTTCCAACAACATTTTCACAGTATTACACGACATGACTTCAACATTTTGTAAATTTTGTTTTACAACATTTAGCTTTAAGCAAACATCAATCACAAAGTTATTTAACCAATTTTCACCAGACAAAGACTCAAAATCTCTGATATCTAAGTCTGGCAACACATCATTATAATCATTATTTAAAATACAACTATATTTACCGACTGTATAATACTCACCATGTTTACCTTTAGGCATCTTTATTAATTTATAGTAATCCAAATCTTTGGGCAACATGTTTTCATAAAGTTCTACGTCACAGTTGTCTAATCGGAAAGGAGAGTTATAACAACCCGGTGTAGTCAACGATCGTCTACTCAAATTTGTAATACTTTCTTTTCTTTCCATTCCATTGATAGATTCTTCTGGTACAATATGGAGATCACAATCTACCGGTTCAATGAGTATTACATCCTCCTTAGACAGCACTCGTTCACTAATATCGTTCAGTGGAATCGGATTTTTTAACTTCAACGTTTTGAAAGGACGGAAACCAACTGGTTGAAGGTGTTTGTGTTGTTTTTCTTTTTTTCCCCATTCTTCAACGGAGTTTAAAAACGTTTCGTCACGACTAAGTCTGTCCTGTCTAGATGTATCACTCATCACATTCAGTTGATTTAGTTTTGGTGACACCTCACCAAAATTCAATACTCGTGTACATTTCTTCTTCCTTATTGAAAACTTTACTTGTTTACACACAGTACGCACTCGGTCATGCGTCTTTCTTAAAAATCGCCCACACTTAAGTCTGCGATCACCGTCCAACATGTCTTTTTTCACTGTTTTGAACCATGATTCAACAGTAGCATTACTCTGACGAAATTTAACACCTGTATTTAGTATTTTATTCATAACCGGTGTCCACAGAGGAATAAATGGCACACATTTTAGAATGAATTGTTGTAAGTAATCTTCATCGAAAAATTCATTCACTTCACAACCATTATATAAGTCACAGTAATCGTTCTTTACACGTTCACTAATTTTTTTAAATCTGCAATACATCATAGATTTACTCGTTTGTGTTTCACACAACACCTTGTTCATATCATCTAAACAGTTGTCATTGTATTTCTCATCATACGACTCAACATCACCTTGAGTCATACACTTGTTCTGAAGTATACTCAAAGCATTGAGCACCTCTTGGGTTTTACTTCTCGACGACAATACAGTTGTGAACAATTTGAACCACATTTCAATGTCTTTCATATTATCCATGTTGAACAGTAAACATATCCAATCTATTACAGAATTTTGCAATCGTTTTGTGCCACCTATATCGCAAGTTTTCAAAAATTGCGTACGTACATGGTTCACAATTATCTTAGTATAATGGTTAGCACAGACATTAATAACAGTTAACTTCGTTCCATCACAGTGCTCGAACAAAACCGAATAACAATAATTTAAATAATCGAATATGGAGGACAACCCATTCCATCCAATGCACAACGAATGCATTTGAGCGTAACTAAAATCAGTCACTACCAGGGCCGTCCCTACAATTTGCGGGGCCCGGGGCAAAACTATTTTAGCGGGGCCCACAAAAAAAAAATTCAACCGAAAGGCAATTATTACACTTACGTAACCTCTCCCATTTTAAAACCAAGAGTGCCAGCAGAGGGTTGCTGGAGGGGGTCATGGCCCACCTCCTATTTTATTTAATAATAATAGTTATATAACATGAAAAAAATAAAGCATGACAGTATTATTTTTAAATTGGTCCCACACTCTCGTTTACATTTCTTTTACATTTCTGTGGGCACCCTTATTCAATATGTAAAGTATTTTTACCTATTACCTTTACCAGTACCTCACATAACCATTTTTTACCAATGCTACATACACACACACATATATATATATATATATATATATATATATATATATATATATATATATATATATATATATATATATATATTATCTATGATTAAATTGCTGTATATTTTTATAATAGATTAATAAAATTATTTATTATAGGTAACGACAGAAATAACAATGATAATTAAAAATTAACTTTTCTTGATTTGAGATCAGCAAATGTGCCAATTACATCATCCAAGTTCAATCCGTCTACTATTTCATGTTCTATAGATATTATTGCTAAATTTGTAGTTTTCTCTTGACTTAGTGTTGTTCTAAGGTAATTTTTTACCAACTGTAATTTTGAAAATGACCTCTCCGCTGTTGCTGTTGTAACTGGTAATGTGAGCATAATCCTTAACGCTATAGCAACATTAGGATAAACATCACCAACACTGTTGCAAAGGATTTTTTGTAAAACTCTTAAAGGTGAGGTACCTTTATCAATAATTTCTGAAAGAAGGCAAAGTTCATCATACAATTCCGCTCCACTAATGACCATGTTTTCCCCTATTTGTAACATAATCTGTAAATCATGGCAATTTTTTAACAATATATCTGAATCAGCAGTCGATTGATTACCAATATCAAATAGAAATCCAAAATAATTGTTAAAATGATCTAATTGGGTGAATCTTTGATTCTTCTTCTTCTTCTTAGGCGTTTACAGGCCATTCAGGCCCATTGCCGCAACAACCACTTGCCTCCACCTGTCTCGGTCTCTTGCCAGTTCTTCCCCATCCTCTATTCCAAGTTCTCTCAGGTCCTTGACCACTCTATCCTTCCGTCTCTGTCTAGGACGTCCTCTAGGCCTTTTTGTATTTGGCTTCCATCTCGTAACCTGTCCAATTGGCCCCTCCGATCTCCACACGTGTCCGGCCCAGCTCAGCCTACTACTTTTTAAAATTTCGTTAATATTCGGTTCTCCGTATAGGTCTTGGATCTCCTGATTTGTTCTTATTTTGTATTCTCCTTCGTTATTTGTTTTTGGACCATAGATTCTCCTTAATATCTTCCACTCGAAGGTGGCCAATTTAAATTCATCCGATTTTGTAGTGGCCCACGTCCCACATGCATACAAAGCTATAGGTCTTACTAGTATTTTATAAAGGGTTATTTTTGTCTTCCATGATAATATCTTTGATTTAAATAGAGGGACCAATCCAAAATAACATCTGTTTGCCGCTGCTAATCTAATCTTTATTCCCTGTTGGCTATTTGCATCCTTGTTGATGTCCACTCCTAGGTAATTAAAATCATCTACTTTTTCGAACTTATATTCCCCAATATCTAGGTGTCCCCCTCTATGGTTATTCCTAGTTACGCCTAGTTACGCTGGCTTTTCATTAGTAGATGTAAGTATAACATTGTTAGAACTGGAAATGTTTATAAATCTCTTTAAAGAGCCCCGCGTAATATTATTTTCTAGTTCTATTTTAGCTCTTTTAACTCTTTTTTCATTTTCGGATAAATATTTTCTATATTTGTCACGGTCTCTTGACATATTGTATCGATGATTTAAAACTAGCTAATAAAAAAATACAAATTATAAACAAATTATAATGATGTGCTTATTAAATAATTACTAGGTATGGAAAAAAAACCAATAAGTTATTAAACAATTTTTAATACTATTAGAATTTGTTATTATAACATACGTATTTAATTATTGCGACAGTAAACTAGATAAAAAAAATAAACTTACCAAAAACAGTAAGGTAGGTAACTCCAAATCAACTTTTGTAAGTTTGTCAATGTCAATTGTCAGATGATATGGAAAATAGAAATACTTAAAATGATAAATAAACGATCGCAATGGTAAAAATTAACATGTAACTGTAAGTTAACAGTTGTAACCACATTCAGATATTCTATCATATTATCATATTTAGTAATTTAGTAATTAGTATAATATTATAATAGCCATTTGCCGGCAGTCACGCAAGTACCTAATCAGATAACAAGACACGTTTACTAATGTGTACAAATTCTAATTTTAGAAATGGGAAAAATATTCCCTATTACCATTCTATGGAAACGGCTTGATAACAATAATATATCATTTGTTTAGTACACTAGAAAACTTTTATTATCGTGTATACACTAGGTAATACACTACATATAGTACAAGTACAAGTATTTCGTTCTTGATTTCATTTAATTAATAATAGATCATTAATAAAATCTCAAATTATATAAAATGTAATATATATTATGTAAATCGTTGTACTTAAAGACAACTTTGGATTTTTCATGTGTGTGAGCGCGGGGCCTAAGCGAGATGTCCAAAGCGCGGGGCCCGGGGCGTGGGCCCCGCTTGCCCCTGCCTAGGGACGGCCCTGGTCACTACATTTGTAAACAAGGGCCATTCTCGATTTTTTTTCAACACAAAAGCTTTAAACGCATTTAACCACTGAGAAATGGCTACGATGTCATGCGACGAACTTACCATCTCAACAATGGGACAAGTAACGCTTGACTGTGCTGGTAGCGAAGCACTCACTACAATAGCATAATACAATATCCTTTTGTCACTGTGATTTATTTTTCTCACAACAGTACCAGTTGCATCCAAATAACCAGTCACTGTGCCTTTCCCCTTTGATTTAATCGATGTCAAAAGCTCCAACTGCTCATCACTGTAGCAATGGACATACGAGGGTAAACCAACATGTTTTATGTAGTTATCATTGTTGTACATCCCAATCAAGTCTTCAAAGTCTTCTTTAGCGTAATCGTCTGCACTCATCGCTTCAGATCTGATTTTTCTAATTACATCATCAGACTTAATATCTTGGAGATTACCACAGCTTAATTTCGAAGGCGATGCACACTTTACGGCTTCATCAGAATACTTAAAAGCTTTGGTTTCCTTTAAAATCTGCCTAACCATATTTCTCTGTATACCTCTTACGTGATTAGTAAGGGAATTATCAGATTTGTGATAGTAGTCCAAACCAGAACTATACACCGAAACTATAGTTACAGATTCTTGTGGCACAACTTTAAGTCTAAAACTCTTACAGCCCGGATGACAGCAATACATATACACAAGATAGTGTCTCATCGTCCGTGGGTAATTAACAGACTTGAAATTAACAACACAAGTGTTATTCACAGTCTTCAAACGTTTCCTAAACATTGTCGGATACTTAGATGTGTCTAAACGTATGAATCCTTGCTCATTTTTGTAGACAATATAGGACCATTCTTCTTTAGTGAACCGAAATTTTCCTTCGAAGACCGTACAACCTCCAAAATTCTTATCGTTATTTTGTCTACGGACATACGATTGATCTAAATATCTATTCTTCGTACCAACCGGTAAAATAACGCCACTCTTCACCGGCGTTCTTTTATTCAATAATCTTTTCAACGGACTTTCTACGTAATAGCACTTGTTATTAGAGATCGAAATCTGTCTTTCCGACAAATCTTCGAGTTTTTCTTCTGGTGTACTAGTCACAATATTTTTAAATGTGACTACACTCAGATCTATCAATCCCTCTGTTTCATTACTGGTACGTTCTGAATTTAACAACCCAGTGTCTTTGACCTCACCAGAAATGTCTTTAACACAACTCAAATTGTTTAAATTACTCGACTCTGCAGACGGCAAACTTACTGTACTGTCGTCTATTACAGACACCGCAGAAGCAACTGAATTACAACTATTATCCTCCAAAGTAGGACTTTGAATAGTAACACATAAATCATTTAGGTTATTTGTACTAACATAACTTTGGTTCAAGGCTTTCTGGCATTTTCTAAACAACGATAATCTATTCATGTTATTTATTTTAATTTTTAGTCGTTTGCAAACATCATCAATAACTTCTACGTTATACTGTTGGAAATCAGCACATGTATAGTTACAAGATTCAAGACATTTTATTATTTTCGACGCATCACGAGATATATTTGATGAAAGCGAATTATCCCTCATGGCACTAATCATTACACGAAGAGATGAATTTTGTCGTTTTAAAGCATTGACAACTGTTTTTTTTAAAACTCTATCATTTTTGTGAAAAATGAAATTACACATTTCATTTACACTGTTATCCGCAACAGAGAGATTGTCCAAGTCTAATCCTGGTAATTTATTGTGCACATATTCAGCAATATCATTTAATTTATTATTTAAACTCATTTTATTATTTAGTTAATACAGATAATTTGTATATTCTAATAGACAAATAATATTATTTTTAGCTAAGAACCTAAATCTTAGCTTTGTCAAGTTAAGTCTAGAACCTAAATCTGGACTTTTTTTTTAGCTTAGAACCTAAATCTAAGCTTTGTCAAGTCTAGAACCTTAATCTGGACTTTTTTTTTAGCTTAGAACCTAAATCTAAGCTTTGTTAAGTCTAGAACCTAAATCTGGACTTATTAAAAAAAAAAAAAAAAAAAAAATTAAATTAACCTAACAAATGAAAAAAAAAAAAAAAATACCAAAAACACTTAAACACTTTAAAAACAAATTAAATTAAAATCAAAACAAACTATAAAAAATAATGTAACTTAAACAATTGTAAATATTAATATTTAAAAAGTGAAAATAAAATAGTTACCAATAAATAAGTAATAAATGTCCAATAATGGAGGCGATCAAAGAACTGTAACACAAAAATGTGAATATATACATTAATATTCAATACGACCAACTCAAATTTATTTGCTAAATTAATACTGGAATCATTGGCAGGGTTGGGATTTGATGGAGGGACAATTACATAATTTCTCACATCATGTAGTTAACTACCACAATTGGCACAACAAATTGTATTCAGTTTATACAAAACAAAGATTTGGTAAATTGAATAGTAAATATGGTAAACTTTCTGCAACTTTTAATAATTTTTTTGTTTTATTACAAACAAAATTGACAAAATTTACCCACTACTGAAGTTGGTTTTCATATTCGTTTATAGTTTCTAAGTATGATGAACCACACAAATGTTTAAATAAGGAAATAAAAGAATTTATACTTTATTTATAAATTTAAACTTTATATTTTTACTACCAATATAAAATTTGTAATAAAAAAAATAATAATAATATCTAGTTGATCCTATGACTAATATATAATTAACTCAAAAATACATACAGTGCTAAAGATGTTCAAAATTAATCACCAAATGCAGATAGATTTGGAAATGCATAAAAATGAGTAACTAAATCAAGTATTTTATATAAAAATATATGGTGTTACCTACTGCGCTAATTTGTCGATCAAGGGTATGGTATTTACATACCTACATATTATGTAACATATTTAGTACTGTAAGTACTGAAATACTAGTAATACTGTCACTGGGAAATTGATGTAAACGCTTTTAACATACGTTATGATTTATCATTATTTTTTCAAACGGTTTGAAATTGATAGTCTACATAATTATTATTCAATCATATATGTTCATATATGATACAACATACTCGTTAGATATCAAATATAAATTTTGTATTGTTAAATAATCTATTCACACCATATTTTTTGTAAAATAACCTCTTATAAGGCATAATCACAGTTTATGGTATGTTGAATGTTCAGATATAAATTATTCCCAAACTTAGCGTGGAAAATGCTGAAATATGACTTTGCGGTGGCTCCATCTCATATCAATTATTAGGGAAATTAAATAATAGTAATCTGCTTAACTGATTCACCTAGAGCACATAATTCAATTAAGGACCTACTTTTGCATTGCTGTGGAATGAAAGAAAAGATAGTAAAAAAGATTTTGATCAACATTCTAAAGCACATTATCATGGATAATGGATATGTAGTTTTTGTAAAAAATTGTCACATACGGCTTATACTGACATTACTGTAGGAGTTAAATATGTTGAGCGCAAGCTGTGTTAAGTTGATAGACTTTATCAAGGACTAAAAGATAAATATTAGTTAAATTATTTTAGATTCTGAACGAAGTGAAGAATGTATTGATTTTACTATGATGTGTGTTTTTTTTTTTTTTTTTTTTTTTTGTTTTTGTGTCTGTGTACACCATAACTACTCGAAATAATGCTTCAATTTTGAACTTCAGGGTATGTTTTCGGTGGCAAAACGAATATCGGAGGTACCTTAGAGAGGTCACAAGTGAAAATTCCCAAAAGTTTTCAAATGCCACGGGAAAAACAAACAAAAAATGAGGAAAAAACGGTACTTTTTGTGGAAAACCCGTTTTCGACGAAATCGATTTTTTTATTTAGCCGTTACTCAAAAACCAAAAATTGTAGATACTTGAAATTTTCACCAAATGTTTATATTGAAATCATCTATACGTGGTAAAATTTTTGAACACTTTTGACTTTTTTTGAGCTTTTTATAGACAATTTAAATTTTTGACTTTTCATAGTTTTTTTTTCTAAAAAGTGGATAAAAAAAATTTGGCTGGACAAAAAATCTTGAAAATTTAATATAAAGTTCCTCATAAAAAGTACTTATCGGTATAAAAAAAAAATTCAAAGCGAAATGCACACCTTTTTTTTTATAAGCATAAAAAGTTTAAATTTTTATGAAATATTGAAAAATCGCGAAAATTTGAACTTATTTTTTTCTGAAATTTGGATAAAAAAAATTTGGTTGGCCATAAAACTTTGAAAATTTAGTACAAGGTTCCTCATTAGAAGTACTTATTGCTATGAAAAAAAATCAAAAATCGTGAGTCACAATTTTTTTTTATAAGCATCTAAAGTTCAAACGTTTACGAAATAATTACATGATTGCGTAAAATAATAATTTAGCCTTAAACGATTTTTGATATTTGTTCTTATTCAAAAAGTATAAGTCGAAAAAACTTGAAACTTTCACCAAATGTTTATATTGGAATCATCTATACGTAGTACAATTTTTGTAAACTTTAGAATTTTTTTGAGCTTTTAATAGACAATTGAAATTTTCAACTTTTCTTTGTTTTTTTTTCTGAAATGTGGATAAAAAAAATTTGACTGGACAAAAATTCTTGAAAATTTAATACAAGGTACCTAATATGTCGAACTTATCGGTATAAAAAAAAAATTCAAAGCGTAATTCACAAATTTTTTTTTATAAGCATAAAAAGTTCATATTTTTACGAAATGTGTAGAAAATCGCGAAAATTTGAAGTTATTTTGCAGTTGAAAATTCATAAAATTTTAAGTATTCAAAACTAAGAATTGTAAATTCGGTACAAAGTTTGACATACGTTTTCCTTCAATTATCTGTAAAAAAATTTGCACTGGAATAAAATCAAAAATTTTTATGAGTGTTTGAAATTACAATTTTTTCACATAATCGCGTAAAATAACAATTTAGGCATCATTGATTTTTGATATTTGTTCTTATTCAAAAAGTATAGGTCGTAGAAACTTAAAACTTTTACAAAATGTTTAAATAGGCATTTTCTTTACATAGTTGTATTTTCAAAATATTTCGTTTATTTTTTAGCTATTTATAGGCATTTGAATAATTCGATTTTTCTTAGATTTTTTTTTATAAAAGTCGATAACAATTTTTTGGCCCTACCAAATCGCTTGAAAATTTAATAGAAGGTTTTGAATAAGTTGATCTAAGAGTGATTCAAAAATTATTCAAATACATAGGCACAATTTTTTTTTATAAGCAGCTGAAGTTCAAAAATCGACAAAATTTGTCAAAATCACGAATATTTGCAAATTATTTTGTAGTTGAAAATGTATAAAAATGTTTGTATTCAAAGATAAGAAATGAAAATATTATGTAATATCACAGCTGATAAAGATAATTAAATAGATTAAGTTTATTATAATATAATCAGTAGCTGACAGCTGTTCTATACAAAATATTGGTAGATTGTAAACACAAGGTGTATAACGTACCTTTACATAGTTGAATAGAACGTTACTAACTTCCAATTTCCAGTTATTTTAATGTGTGTATCAGTTCCATAAACATGCGGATTTTATATATTATTATTAATTATTAATATTTAAATAGACGTAGCCACGGAGCATTCAGCATATATGGACGGCGGGGTCGGGTGGTACCGTCACGATAGTGCATTTAGGCAAATAATATGGTATTTACCTACGCCCTATCTATGCACATCCTGGTTTGTCCAATGCTCACGAGCAGAAGTCACATGAATAGACAAATGTAAATTTAACCCAATCTAGGATATTAAAATAAAATATATATTACAATTTAAGGCTGACATCTTCATCTTCGTTCAGAATCGTTTTTTTTTTTATAATATAAAATAATTCCAAAATCTATCCAATAATGCCTAATCTAGCAATGCATCTCGTGTATCCCACCCAACTACTGTATCCTGTACTTAACTTACAATGATTTATCATTGCATTCAAATGTAAAGTACCATACAACTAAACTATCGTAAACCAGGTGATCCCATGATAGAAAGTGCTATACACTCCTCACCATTATCTTGTCCGAGGAGCGAAGCGACGAAGGACGAACTTCCACCACCATTATCTTATCGGCTTTTTTAAATTAGTTTTTCTTAAATTTTTTGACACAAGGAACAATGAGTTACCTATGTGATTTAGTGTAAAGTTATGATACAGAGTTTTGAGTTTACAGATTGTATGACTGACAGATGAATTTTTATTTTATAATGTGAATGATTTATAAAAAGAGTTAAGAATTTGAGTTTAATTTGTATAAAGAGTATTGAATTTATCAATGATTAAAGAAAACAATTTTTATTATTTATTGTATTATTATTTGTTTGATAAGGAACAAAATGTGTAATTTTTTACACATTAATCTGGTTTTTAGTATTTTAATTTGAGTAATTTAACAGTTAAAATGTTGTATACTCGTTAAACTTATATAATTTGTTTTGTTAAAAATAATATAGGGATTTAAGGAAAAAAATTTTTTTTTATTAAATTATTCTTATTTGTTTTTAACAAATTAGTTATATTACAACTGTTACCGTGTAACTTCAATTATTATGCATTAAAGAAATATTATATTGATGTGCACGTAATACATATATCAAACATATTTAATGTCATAGCACAGAATATTCTGTGGTCATAGTATGTGTAAACAGGTATAATCATAGGTTTATCTACGATTAGGCCCAACTGGGCCCTCGCCTAGTCTATTCGACCCCTTGTTAAGACGTATGTATCATATTAATTAACATTTATAATATTTTTCAATAAGTTGTAACGTAAAAGAAAATTTTTTTAATTTTTTTTTTAACCATTGATATGACTATAATTATACAAAAGTGTATACATATAAGCAAATTTAAAATAAAATATATACATATATATATATATATATATATTGGAGCGTTCTCTGTTCCCTTTCACATAATTTAAGTTTATGTATGAACTGACCACGGAAATTGGCCGTTTAATAATAATGTATTGTTTCACCTATATGTATAATGATACCCAAGAAGTCAAGTGCATTCTGTGTATTCCATAGAGTAGTAGGTGTATTCACATTTACACTCAATTTTAACAACAAGTATAATCGTAATCAGGTTTTATAACATTTATAGATTTTTATCATTTATGAGGTTCATTAAAAACATTGCTTCAGGAGCCGTTGGAGTGCTTGGCCGAAATTGCTCATTCTATCATATGAACTCTCCAACACGTAAATAAGAAAAAAGAAGAATCTAATAACATTATTCACACTGTAAAAACATCAATAGATTGCGGAAAAAAAAATTATTTTTGTACATTACTTTCGTTGGTGCCAGTGTAGCGTGCGATCTACCGCTTATTATGTGCTCTACCTGTAATCTACCCATTACTATCTCGTTCAGTTCGCCAAGGGCATTTTTTTTTCACATTACGGACCTCAATGGCAGAGTAGTGTGTAATCTAGTACTGTGCGAGATTATTTTTATTTTTAGTTAATATTCAACGGGCGTAGGCCCTTTAACAAAGGTGGTGACACAAAATAATGAGAGTAATGAATAATTATGGAAATAGTGTTCATGTTTGTCATCGAAATACCTCTCATTCAGGCGGCTGGACGATCCAACAAAACAATAAACGATTGGTAAAACTTATGTCGTGACGTGTGCACTGCTGTAATTAAAAAAAAAAAACAAAGATGCTTGGCACACACGCCAACCCCATTCAAATAGACGAAGCCCACTTCGCTGGTCGTCGACCAGAAACTTATATTATGTGGATGTGATTTTGAAATTGTGATTTTTGAAATACGTATGAGCCCACCTTCTCATAGCGTATTTTGGGTAATGCTAAGTGGCTAACTAATCGCGTTCATCAAAAACAGGCTGGTAGATCGCACGCTACACCAGAAACGAACTGGTAGATCGCACGCTACACTGGCACCCTTTCGTTTATTGGGGATAGCGAACTAGAAGCAAAAGTTATTTCGTGTTTTCATTGCTATGATTTAAAAATTCGGATGTGAGTACTATTATAAGTAATAATTATAATACGTAATTAGTTTATTAGGATTGTTATACAATGCGACTTAATAGTATAAATTATTAAAAGAACAACTAATTGGTATCAACTATCATAACTTAAGATAGTTAAGGAAAACGGCCAATTTTTTCCCATCTTTAAATATAAAAACATGCGTAGTCACCCACCTATGTAAGTTAACGGTGGAAATAATAATTAATTAATTAACATAACTTACCCGAAAAGACGACGAGAGTACTCAGCAGTCAGCACATAGGTACGTCATACACACTCAGCGTACATGGGCTGAGTGGACCGCAGATGTTACGTTCATGGCGGTCGCAAGGAAAACGATTAAATTAATCTAATTTTAGTACTGTATATAAAACGCGGGTTTTTCTTGAACGCCGATAACATTGTATCATGTCGTCAAAATAATCATTTATAGATTATGTACTTTCCTGGCCGATGTAATGTTCACAGTCCACGCAGAGACAATTACAATAACGTGCAATAATGTTTAAAAAACACAAAATATTTGTCATATCGGATAAACATATTTCCATAAATTCTTATTTGTGATAAATTATTATTTATTATTCAGCGTAAATCGTACAAAACCAAAATGTATATATATTTTTAAGGCAGCGTTCTTAAACTATTTCATCCGTGGAACCCTTTTTGATATCCACTTTTATCGCGGAACCCTTACTTTTTTTAGGATTATTTGCAATAAAAATGATCATTATTTAATATAATAATAATGTGTTAACGGTATTTAGTTCAAAAAAATGTTTAAATAAAAATAATAGGTGATAATTGTATAAAATAATACTTAAATTACTTTAATTAAACTTAATTTTAATTTAAATGAGATTAATGAAACTGCTATATATAGAACTGTTATGTACCTATAGACTACACTATATTATACATTATTATTTAATAAACAAACATTTTTTTTTCATAATATAAATATATTTTACTCCACTAACTGCTACTAATCATTAATTTGATATTTAAAAATAATTTTCTCGAAAAATTACTTAAGCTATACGGAACCCTTAAGTGTTCTTCACGGAACCTCGGGGTTCCGCGGAACATAGTTTAAGAAACAGTTTTAAAATTTAAGGAATTATATCGAACCCCGAGTTCCTGATCACCCCCCCCCCCCCCGTAACGACAGGACTACAGTAATTTGTCAGATATAAATTAATTAATTACATAGTGTAATCTTGTGGTTTAAATGACGCCATTACGATTAAACGTGTTTTATAATTTTGTCATTTCTGAATCCTAAATAATAATAATTATTTCGTTTCATTAGATGTTCATCCATGTAATCATATATGATTTTTGGATGAAATCTGATGGGATATTACATTATCATTACAAAAACACTTCGCCAAAAGCTACGTGTGAAAAAAAGGCTAAATAAAAAAAAAATCACCAATTATTTATTATATATTTCGTATGATGTGTTCAGTACCATAAAAAGTTGTGATATCATTACTCATTAGTAACTTGTGTTACTAAATACAATTTTCGATTTACTTGGCGATAGCAAATAAAATTCCTAATCATCTATAATAACAAATAGAGATGGTTATACAATTTAGTAATTATTTCATTATTAGGTACAATAGTCAATAATTTATAAATATATTTATATAAATAAACGATAAAAATACTTTTAATCTTCTAAAATACTGTCATGAGTGTCAAGAAAATCGAAAATTTACATAGCACCACGAATTATATCAAAATGCATTGGCAATATGATTTGATAAGAAACTAAAAGTAAAGACATTAAAACAATTACTACGGCTTTTAATTTAAACTTTGATCAGCTAGAATCAAAAATTATTTTGCTTAAAAAACTGAAAATGTTCCAAGAGGAAGTAATCAAAAAGCCTGCTAAGAGTGGATAAAATGGTTAACTTGTATAAAGTCTGGTAGAATATATATATTCAACAACTTTTTTAAAGCTTTAAAGTCATTTGTTGTTCTAACAGTAACTAGTTGTTTTGTGAACGCTCTTTTTCCAAACTAAGACTTGTTAAAACTAAGTAGCGAGGCACAATTGGGCAGGAACGTTTAGATGGGTGTATGTAACATGGTTAGCAAAGTTCATCCAGCAAGATTTGGCCTACCATATTGATTTCGAAGAAGTCATTGAAATCTTCAAAGCAAATACACCAACAAAAAGACGTATGGATTTATAAGAACTCATTATTAAGATATAAAATATTAATATAAGCATTTATAGTTGTGCATAGTGTACCTTTATTATTACATGTATTAAATTAATATTAAAATTTATAAAATTAAACGGTTTGGATGCTTTTATCAATTTTTGTATTTGTTAGGACTGTTAGGAGTACGAAAGTATTGTGAGGTAGTGAAGCGGTTTTTAGGAGAGAACTATGTAGTAAAATTATAAATATGTGACTACCCTGCCAAAAATGTCTGTGCTCGCCTATGTGCAAAGGTATATACTATATAAGTAGGAATGATGTGGGTTAGTATTATGATATATAATATTATACAATATATTAATTATAAAATTCCTTCTAGAATCTAACAGTTGAATAATTAAATTACAAATTCAATTAATGATTAAAAAAAAAAATTAAAAATAAATATTGTTGATGAACAATATT
>JALBXZ010000164.1:0-87832 GCA_027580255.1 Therioaphis trifolii
ATACGGACAATGAAAACATCAATTCCAGCGCTGTGTGGACTCCCAGGGTAATTGCTTTGAAGGGGATAATGTAAAATAGTTATTTTAGTTCAATAAAAATAATATAAAAAAATCAATCTCATCGCTTTATTGACACACCTCGTATATAAATAGATACGAATGATAGCGTTTCACATTAGTATTCATTGATTAACATTTATTATTCGTACAAAATACTTAAATAACATTAGTTTACCATAAAAATGCCTCCATCAGTACTTATATTTTGGACTAAAACAAATGCCATGGGAGGGGATCTGTCTCCCTTAACCCCCGTGAGAACACCTTCGCCCATGGGGCGGGGGTGTGCGCGTGCCCGTATCGTGGACGCCAGCCCGTGTATCTATAAAGACGCGGGCCCTCGTTGGAATTTATAACCGCCTCTTTTCATACGGGCGATCGAAAACCCTTTGACGTGAACCAGAGACGTAGCTGACGGCCGATTCGGGGTCGAATCGATGGAAGGCATTAGCCGGTGAACTATCCTAGAGGGATAAACACGAGCGACCACGGCAGATGTGACGTTTCGAACGGTTTCGGGTCCCCAGCGCCGCGCCACTGGTGATGGAGATGACCTGCGCCGGCAAGAGCTCTGTTATCAGCACGAGTTAGCAACCAGTTCCCGCAGCCGACACTTGAACTTGTTGCTTGTTGCTCGAAAGCGGGATTTTCGTCTTCTGTCTCGGGAGGGGTGTTACGCGCATGTTACCGAACCCGAAGGGACTGGCGATCCAAAGTTCCCTTTGCCCAAAGAAATCGGGGCTGGCAGGTCGTTTGGCCGAAGCCTATCCCGAGACCGCGGACGCTGGACGAGACCAACGCGCGTCGGCCGGATAAACCGGCGCTTCAGGTCCATCGCGGCGACCGTGCAGGTTCGAGCCGTAATCGCCAGGCACGGACTCGAATAGGTGAAAAATAAAATGTACTAATCGTTTTGTAGGTCGTTTAGTTTTAGTACGACGCGACGAAATTTCTATTGGCAAATTCATAAGTTAAGTACTTACTTCGAGGTTTTGGTACAATCCCTGCACATTTCTATTTGAGTCCGTCTCATTACACCATATTCCGGTTCTTCAGGAACTGGTTTGTAATACAAGTGCGCCATTTTAAAGTACTTCTATTTGATTTATAATTACTAAATTACAATAACAAAAAACGATTATAAATATACAATATTTTATTGTTCAAAAAATGTGGTTTTATATTTTATATTTTAAAACCGCTGAGATCGTAAGAATCGTAGGAGTTAGAAATATTTTGTAGTGGTTGCTTGGCAAAAAAAACAGATGCTAATTTATGATAGATATATTAAATTGCGTATGGAATATTTTGATGATAAGGCCAATTACTATTTTCATCCAATGGCCATAGCTGCCGCGGATTACTTAATAAAAAAAAAAAAAAATTACTATTGTGAGAGAGAGCTATGATCACCAATGCTACATCACCAACGCTCCATCAATAATATAGTATGATAAGTGAAAATATCTTTCTTTTATTCTATCGATAAAATTAGGTATTTTGGATGTTAGTGTATTATTATCGATATGATACGAATGTCCCCTTTGCTCACCCTTAGATTATGCCACTGGTACCCTAGCGAAGAGCCTAGGCCCAACATGTTTGTCCGTTTGACGACATCTTCGCGGTTCGGCGTGTGTGGATTTTTCGTCTCCTAAAATTTCACATCCGACACCTGTACAGTGTATGTTATAGTGTACGACGTGCACGTATATTTTTTTCACCTGAATGCGAACGCGGGAATGCTAATATCGTTCACCCCCGTACCCCCTACATCTATCAAACGTGATATATGTTATTTTTGAAATAAAATCATGAAAAACGACATTAAAGAAACATATTAAGAAATATCATAACGACGTTCGATTGACAATAAAAACAATGTTTTATTAACAATGCATATCTTTCTCAACAATATAAAATAAATGTATGAAACCTTTTTGTACTATATCAGTGTATACGTATTTATACTTATACTATACATTGGTACAAGTATATCGACACGACGTGATGATAAAATAATAACATTTATTTTTTGAGATCGCGTGCTCTGCGATCAGATAAAAATACACGTTACGCGGAGCGCGCTCTGGAAGTGCGCGTGAGAAAGATAATTTCTTCTGTCGTTCACACCACTGCGGGCGGATGGTGTTTGTCTGGTAGATGTCATCATCAGTAAGTTGTCTGTTACTCTTTCATTATCGCACATCATCATACAACAGGGGTGGCGAACCTTTTCCGAGTTGAGTGTCAAAATTTTCCAAACAAAGTTTCCTAAAACTGTTCGCGTGCCCCCCCCCCCCACGCACACACACATACACAAAGGAAGTTTAATGAAGTCAATATTTGTGTAGGTTATTTTACAAATTATATGTGATATTCTTGAATCAGATGTCAATATTGAATAATCGTATTAAAAATGTAAATATGTAATATGTGAACTTTTGTTCCTTTTTTTTCATGTAAACAGTTTATAACAGAATATCCAAATTTCTAACTTTGGTAAAACATGTAATATTTGATTTGACTTGAAAAAATTCACTACACATTATAAACTTTCAAGAAAAATGAAAAAAATAAAATAAAAGTAAGCGAATTGCATGACTTCCGACATTTCGATGTCTGCATTGTTCACCACTTTTCCATAATATAGACGATTTATTTGTACTTGTGATATTAGCAAAGCATAAATGTCTAAAAGAATATAATTATAATTGAAATCTGAAAAAATTGTTTAATCGTATTTATTTTAACTACGATTTCATAAATAGCATGATTCAAATTTTTATTTTTAATTAAAATTTCGGTAAATTAAATTTTTTCCACGTGCCGTTGAAATTTCGCCAACGTGCCACTTTTGGCACGCGTTCAATAGGTTCGCGGGTTCGCCACCCCTGTCATACAATATACAATATACATCATCTATTATTATTATTATTATTATTATTATATTTGTGATGCGCTGGTAATCGAGCCGTTATTTGAGTTTTCTCGAAACCTCATAAAATAATTAGGACAATGAAGTTATTGCATTGACATAACATATTGAAAATAACGTTTATAATTTTGAAAAGCGCATTAAACAAATTTAATTTTATTTAATAAAATTAAATATAATAATAATAATAATACAAAATTAAATACGAATATTGTTCACATTATTGCGTTGTACGACTAACGATTTGTTTTTAAGTTTTCGAAATCGAATGACCGTCTGTTATCGCACACTCATAGAAATCTGAGATCAAATTAATGACTAAAAGTGTCAAAGTTATTCACATTTGAACGTCGTTTTTGAGCTAAGGCTAGTTTGTAGTTAATTTAACATCAATTAGATTTGAATTTATTAACACTCAGCAGTAACGGTTACTGGACTGTTTAAATTTTTGTTATAACACCAATGAATTTCCATCTTCAATCTATTTTAAAATCAAAGTACTCTGTTGCAGTGGCGTAACTAGAACTTCTAAGGCCCGTGGCAAAATAATCCAATGGGACTTTACTTTAACAAACTTGGAAGAAACGGGTTCGAAGGGCATGCTTCAATTTTATTTCCATGAGAAACGGTCCTAAAAAAAAAAAAAACACTTATTTCAGGCGGTTTGATTATTTTTTCTTGTTCTTATACTTTTTTTTTTTTTACGCTTCTCCTATAAAAAAAATAGTCACTCGGTACTTTTTAGACTTGATTACAATATTATTCACAATTCACGGCAAAGTACGAAATCGAAAACGATCGACGAGGTCGACACATTGACAAATGAAAAAACAGAATAATCGCAAGAATATCAAGTAATGGCAGCAGTTGTAGCCGGGCCGTAATTTTTATAAGATAACGAATCGAACGGTAATCAATACGGTTTTTTAGTCTATAAGTAATACTGATCTAAATATAAATTCACTCTCATAGTTTCTAAGACGAGATTGCGGAGCTTTTCGTTGTTTTTTCGTTCCACAATAATTATGAAATATCGCCGGCGTCGACTTACCTACTATCAGAGAAAATAATCTATGAGATATAAGCACATCAATCTAAATAATCGATTTATTTTAATAATTAATTTAACAAGAGTACGGTTTAAAAAAAAAAATGATTGTATTTTTGATATTTGTTCCAATGGTAATTTATGTATTGAATTTGCATAATTTCTCGGCGGGCCTTCTCGGGTCATGGCCTCATGGGCCCGTGGTTCATTGCCCGTCATGCCACCCTATCGGTACGCCACTGCTGTTGTCATATCAACATCACTTAAATTTAAATTAAATAACTGATAAATGCTCTTGACTGTAGAAATAATTACACTGTGCTTAAAACTAATGCACATTGCTTTAACTTAAGATAATCTATAGTCAATTTAACATTTCTCATGTGTGTTTTTAAAACTACTTGTGTAGTTCAATACTGCAATTTTGATTCAATAAATATAAAAATTAGTTAATTTTATCTAGGTATTGATCATCAGTTGGAAACTAATACTTTTAGATTTTATTTTGACAAAAATAAAACTGTATTAAAAGGTAATTTTTGTATAATTCTAACATAGTTAAGTTTTATTTAAATATTTAATTACTGTCGTACAGTAGGTACACAGTGATTTTTACTCAATTAAAGCACACTAGGTATTTAAAAAATAGGTAGAATAAGAAGTATCAAAAGCTGTTTAAGTAAAAATGTATTTATTATAGGAATATTAAATTTACGATAAATTAATAATACATCATAATACATGTGTTTAAGAATAATATACATAAAATAAAACAAAATGAATATAATACAATTATATTTTTTAAACACTAAATATTAGTTAACCAGACACATGGTAAAAAATACATTTTATTTTATACTTGTAGAGCATTAGAGCAATTACAAATTACATTATAGCTCATTAATACATTATGAACATAAATTATAAATTATTTTTATATTTTTATCTAAATTTATACAATTAACAAACGTATACAATTAAATAATAATAATAATTTAAAGAATTTTTGTACATAAATTATATATTAAGTTTATACCACAAAAAAAAAGATATTATGATTAAGTTTGGTTTTACATTTAAAGAGTATACATTAGAGTCGTATAACTTTTATTATTTCCTAAAATACGTGATATTGTAGGTGTAGGATCACACAATTCATTTACATAGAATCCAACTAAATTATCATTATCATTAAATTTATCAACTTCCAATTCATAGGCGTGGAAATGAGAATCATAACTAATAGTACTTAACGGCTTTAACAATAAATAAGGAACTTTAAATTCACCTACAAGTATAAAAACTATCTCACCAAATATACTTCCATTCAGGTTAGTTTCCATTACAACTAAAAGCTCTTTTTTTATAATATATAGATTTGTACTCTATCCATGATAATTTAAAACAATTAGTTTTTAGTTCTTCTGGAAGTTGTGTAAGTATTGTTTCAGAAAATTCTAAAGAACAATTTATAAATTTGTTAAATTAGTCTCTGAAAGAAGACGATTGACCATTTGCAACTGTAGTTTATATGAGATAGTGTAACCAAGATTTATTCGACAGGGGATGGCATTTGCTAATGCCTTCAGAATTTTATGCTTAGCTTCAAAACGCAAACTAGATGTTAAAGTAAATGGACCATTTTTTCTCAAAATATGACCATAATGAGTAAGTATATGGAACTTAGGTTTTAAAGTGATTTTAGATAAAAATAAGTATAATTTGTTGTGCTCAAAAACTAGAGAGTCTAATAAAAGAGAACAATCTCTTTGTATTTTTCGAGCACAGCATAAGTCAGTAATTTTGAGTAAAAGAAGGTAAAGTTTCCAAAACTCTGAAGATCTAGGTACCAATTCACCAACCATCAAGCTAAAATATCTAATTAAGCATAGCATTTCTGAAGCGGACATTATTATACTGCCTTTTTTTATATTAGTTTCACGGATTAATGGAGGGACTTTTTAAAATGATCCAGGTATTAAAAATCTCACTGAGATTCCGTCCTTCAGTACTTGAAAGCTCAGATTTTCTGATTTCATGGGTCAGAATCCATTTTTCTTTTAGTTCTTTAAATGAAGAAGAAAGTCCTTCATTCTGTAGCCATTCTTTTGCTTTTTTAATACCACCTAAGTAAACAAGTAAAATATGTGTAAATAAAATGTTGATTTTATTTAAACTTTATATAAAAATAGGTAGGTACCAGAAAATTCAATAGCAGATTCAGAATTATGTAACGGGCCAGACTTTTTTCTATCCAGCTCAATGGCCCTCACACTCCTTAATCTTCTTGCTACATTTTTCCAGCGCTCAACCAATTTGCCTTTAGCATGCGTTTGGTTGGGACCTTCAGCTCTGGCAGGTATAAAGTAAACTCTCTAGATAATATATAAAAAATAAAATTAATTAATTAATTTTTACGGGTTATAGATACAATATACAATACTAAATAATATGTTAAAAAATATGTAGATATAGCAGTATAATTTTATCTACTACATATGCATTATAGTCCATCATCTAGTATTTGGATTTACATTGGTAAAAAATAATTAATGCGGTAAAACTAAAGAAACATAAGCAAAACAATAAAAAATGAAACACATATTAATAAATTAAAATAACATATCTTAATATTATTAAATAGTATTATGATATAATCTTCATACTGACTCATTTTACTCTACCTAATCACAATATACTTTTAAATTTTAAACTACTTATTTCATACTTGAAGGTTATTTTTATTTATTTTTAATGTTTTAAATTTTATATATTTTTTATATTTTATCTTTATATTATTTTTATATTTTATTAGTTAATACTTTTTGTACCTACTTTATTGTAATAATTATTTTGTATTAATGTAAACCCAATATAACCTGATGATGATCTTAGACTAAATCTAGTTTTTTTTTTTTTAAATAGGTATTAAGTATTTATTATAAGTATTAAATATTGTCATTTATATCACACAAATAAAATATCACAATTTAAAACTGAGGTTAGGTAGTGATTGTGATTGTGTTAATTTATTAAATAATCGGGGATAAAATGTAATTTTGAAAATATTAACCTATACCAACCTGTTCTTCTTTAGGAAATATTTCAGTTATTAAATTTGATATTCTGCGGGGAAAAAAATCAGTGCCCCTGAAAATTAAAAGATAAATTTAAATTACATTTTTTTAAATTAAAATAAAGTTTATAAAGGTCATTTAATAATAATTCAAAGCTAATATCCAAATAAAATGTTATACTTTTCAAATGTATTGCATAGTCATGATAATAATGGGAATATAAACTTTTAGTTATTGTTTAACACAAAATTAGATACTAAATAAACTAGTAGGAGTAAATTATAAGTCAATTGGTGTAGTAGGTAAAAAACCAATATTGAATTATAATAAAAGAGAAACATACTTGCTCTGATCTTGAAAAATGAAATTAATCAAAAACTTGGTCAACGTATTTTGCCCTTCATCTGAGAGACTACCATTATTTAATTTTGAATCAACTAAGATAAATCTGCCATCATTTGTGTTTTGTAACATGTCTTTTATTGTCTATAAATAATTATATGTTGATTAATAGTGTTCAATTACAAATAATTGACAACACTGCGCTACATATTAAATTATGTTACTTTATTAACATAGAATTTACTAGGCTGGCAGAATTCATTATTTATTTTTATATGTATGAATGAATAATACCTGAGAAGTCCAATCCATTGGATTATAAGTACCAAATTTTACATGACTCTGGACAGAATTGATGGAAGAACTTCGAGACGAAGAGGAACTATTATATGAAGAATATCTTATGTTAGGAGATACTGCAGTTTCATTTTAAATTTCATTATTTGACACAGAATTGACAGAAAATTCAAGAGATTGTATAGGAGCATATTGAGAGATATCAATTAAAGCCGCATTAGGTTCAGGAATAAGAAAATTAGCATACAACTCCTACAAAGAAATTAGTTTTAAAACAATATGGAAATAATTAAAAAATCTATATAGATAAAATATAAAATATAGGTACCTATATAGATAAAATATAAAATTATTAATATAAGTCGGTTACAATGTTATTAACATAGATTTGTATAGTATTATAGTATGTAATATCTACACATAAATATTAAATATGTTTGTATTAAGTAAAATTAATAGGTATTATACGAGGATGTATTAAAATATACATTTATTAATTATTAGTTTATATAAAATAAAAAAGGTGCATATTTAGATAATATATGGTTAGGTAGGTACAACTTTTAATTTAAAATAAACATCATGTACCTACCTACATGATAACTACAATAAAATCTAATTTATTTAAGTACCTATCTATGTTACAAGGATAGTTTTAGTACAACTAATTTAAAGTACTTACTTGAGACAATTGACCATCACAATTGAAGTTGTCCATTGGTAAATCAGCCATTATATAAACCACAGAGACAGAGTACAGAGTAACACTTGTTTAAAATAGTTAATTAAACACAGTCCACATAAAGGAATACTAATAAGTAATTAACAAATTTAAATAAAGGTACTGTCAAAAGCACAGGTAATATAATTGTAAGACAAACACGTGTCAGTTGAATTTGAATTCGTAGTCCGTTCTATAACGTTAAATGTGATAACGAGTGCGTGAGTTGAGTTGATATCTTATGGTGTTAAATCAACTCTCCGCCGTATTTATTTTTAGAGCATGAATAGTGAATCCACGGTCTTAGATTAATAGGTCTGGCAACTATCTCCAGATGTGAAGCCAGGCCTATGCAACTCAAATACACAAATACACAAATGAGTAGTGCTCTTATTGTCGGGTCCCGCTCTGGTGGCGCGCTCTAGTAGTAATTTGTATTTTAATAATTTATAACGCATTCAAAGATAAATTACAAAAAAAAAAATAGTTAAGTTTTGAATTTTTATTCCGTATTTCCGTGTACTTAGTGAATACTGAATAGTGAGTAATACAATTATTATGTTTTACAAAATTTGGAAATTTTTTTTTTTTCTTTAAGTTTTCTTTTGTTTTATCGTTATTTGTTTGTCTCGTGTACTGTCGCATCCGCATACTAATATAATATTTTATTGAATAAGAAATAATATAATCCTTATGTTCTGCGCAAGGGAAAGTGAATGTTTCAAATTTAGTGATTAATCCTTCTACAATATCATCAAATACAGTTAAACTTTCATAATACTTTTGAAATTCATCTTCTATTGCACTCATCAAATTATATAGATAAATATTTGGGTGTTTGAGCCATCCTTTACTTTTAATGTTTGTTAAGTGTGCTTCAGGTCTGTGGTTCTTTTGAGATGTAAAACATGATTTACATTTTAAGCAAGTTGTCCTTTTCATTATTTGGTGACTTAAATACCCTACTATATAATATTTTAAACAATCAACAATAGCCAATAGGAGCTATAATGAATAATCATGTTCAAATACATCAGTGAACTACCATTCACCTTGGTTTATAATACTATCAAGTTTTGTTTTAAGTTTTTCGAAAGCTGATAAATCTTCATTAGCATATATGCTCTTTATGTCAGATATTTTAATAAGATTTTCACTAACAGTGTCTGTTTCTACCGTACAATTTCCATATTTTGGAGGCTTTAATATAGAGTAAGCTGATAATAACTTATATACTTGTAAGAAAGTTGCTGATGAAGGATGGTCATTTGCACCAGAAGCCATACGAACCGTGCCAAAAAACCGCTAAAATAATTTTTGTATTAATTAATTAACTATAATACTTTATCTTGTTCAAAGTTGTTTTCTTTTATAAAAGATAATTCAGATGAAACAGGTGAAAGTGGTAAAGCTAAAAATTCGTTACCGTCTGTAAAATTATTTAGCATTCCGGGAAGTATAGGCATAGCTCCATGTTTTAAATATGTCTAAATTTGAATGAGATAAAAATATTTTTTTTGAAGTTTACAACTAACAATACAAATAATAATAAAGAAAAAAGATTTTAGATAAAAGTACCAATTTGAATGAATTAAATCTCATTAAATTTTAAATACTAAATGTAAATGAAATTAACTTAAAGCATGTAAATGTACCTATCGAATAAAAATATATTATATAATATAACATATTATGTTGAATATTGTTAAATTGTTATGTAAGATAATATGTAAAATATTGTTTAATAAAAAAAAATATTTTTATAGCTAACAATACTAGTATGTACAATTTTAGAACTTACTTTTGCTGTTTTATTAGGTTTTATATCTATAATATCTTCCTTTTTTATATATTCTTTAGAAAAATGTGATTGACATATTCTATCCCCAATTTTTAAAATTTTATTTAGAACCACTCCCCAACTTTCCAAACGATTTTGTGTTACACGAAATGTAGGTACCCCTGTGGTTTTACAATTACATACACAACAATTTCGTGTCATTTTAATTAAAGTAAAAAGTATTTAAACAAAATTAAATAAGTAATACCAAATACTAGGTACTTTTTTGACGGTGAAAAGACTTTAGACAATACGTCACATAAGTCTTGTATTTTGGCGGTATTTTACCATAAGATTATTTCTATAAGCACGATGTAGATAAAATTTTATATACATCGTGACTATAAGCCAAATAATGCCGATAATGGTCAATGGATCGTTATAACCACTGCTTTTTTGCACAAGATCTAAATCTTGGTTAAAACCAAGGCCTTTATCACGGATTTAATAAAATATAATTAGTTTTTAAAAATGTTGAAGTAATATCACAGAACAAAATTATATATCATATTAATATGTTTATGTGACTTATTATGGTATTTGGCCGCTAGATAGTGCCATCAGAGCGGGACCCGACAATAAGAGCTTCACACACGGTCTTTTCATTGGGTTCAATTCAACAATTCTCTATGAAAAAAAATGATTTACACATTTTTTCTGCTCATCAACTTTACTTTTTTATTGACTTTATGAAAGCGGGGCCTGTCCAACAGTGGTGAGAGCCCGGGGCCCTAGGGACACCGACTGTTTCCGTTTCCGTTCTTTCTACTTTTGAGACATAAGAGCAATAAGGGAGATGACGTTTCCCATACATCTGTACGTCAATGTATTTTTTCATGTTTTCGAGCGCTTCATCGCATTACCTAGACCAGGGGTATCCAACCCACGGCCCGCGGGCCTATTGTGGCCCATTGTAAATTTTAATGTGGCCCTTACTTCAATTTATTTTCTTTGTAATTATAAATAAAATGTAATAGCTCGCAAACGGATTTCTACTCACTAATTGTTTTGGTAAAAGTATAAATAAAATGTATTATTATTAAACTTTATGTGGCCCACAGCAACTTCTACTCGCATGATGTGGCCCAATCTTTACAAAAGGTTGGACACCCCTGACCTTTGCCTTAAAATACGTTCGGTTTACGTTCACTCGAAAATAGCTGATTTTTGTTTAAATTGAGATAAGAATTTATTTGCTTGATTTAATTTTAAGTTAAATCAATTCAAATTTAAATCAGTTGAATCAATCGTTGCTGTATTCAAATCAAAATTTCACAATACGAATATATTATATTATGGAACAATAAAGAGACATAATTAAATGAGATAAAATGTACTGCGTCAAAAAAATTTATACTATTTTCGCTATTTTCGTGCTGTTCGAATTTTTTTTTTTCTTTTGTATCATTAGATCTTGTATTAAATGAAAAATATAAGTGAAAAAAAATGGAAATATTTTCGTAGTAAAGTGGGAACGGAATTCAGTTGTCTGTCAAAAGGACCATGTACCTACTAAATACTAATACATACTTTACTTTTGAACGTCTTATTGAACAAATCTCATTTTAAACTATCTCTTCGATCACCTTGTGAAAAATGGTCACAGGAATATACTATACAACACTATATGAACCATACTACATTAATGTTAAGTTAAGTTTTTTTTTTTTTTTTGCTATGACTATGACGTTTCGCGGCAGGTTGTAGTGAATTCTCATCCCCGTTGTATGGTCAACTCTCCCTAGTTTATATTAGTTGTACCTGTAGGAAACGTTGTAAACTCTACCGCTCGACGTCAGTTCTACCTGAAGTAAATTCGTAAACTTTCCCGTGTAAAACACATCATTCCTTAGTGGATCGGCCTCTCTAGGACTTCGGATAGTCATAAATAGGGTTCAGATGTTATAGAAGCTAAAAAGAGAAAATATGCACGAAAAAATTGTAAAATATGCTTAAAATTTTATTAAATATGCAAAAAAATTTTATAAATATGTACAAAAAAAATTAAGTTTTTATTTTCATATTTTGGCTGTCATTTTGACTTCTTTTTGAACTGAAAAATAATTTTAAAAATATTTTCAGTATTTGTAAAGTTAAATATCAAATGAATACTCGGATATAACAACTTGACTAATGAAACAGTTAATAGATTAAACGATAATTTATTGTCGATAAGATTGTACTTTCTATATGTTGACGCGATAAAAATGTAATGCACATCGTACCGTTATCGTTAAATTTAAAGTCAACTGTGACAACGGTCAACGACAATACCTTTGTTAAATGATATTGAGTTTTATATTACTTAAAACACATAGGTTGAGGAAGAAAAAAATCAATTTTGTTTGAAAAATATTAAATAAGCACAATATGCGCATGAAATCATTGAAATATGCACTATTTTCCTAAAATTGACGAAATATGCAAAATATGCATTTTTAATTTTTCATTTTTGAACTCACCGTTGTTTAGCTTGGTCTGCTATACATTGAGAGCATATAGAAAAATATGCAACTCCTACAACATCCGAGCCCTAGTCGTAAAAAATGTTTTTCTCGATATTTATACGTTTGTCGCCATATTCGATTCTATCGATTCGTTTGATTTCTCATATCTTTTTCAGGGTGGCTACTAGTTGCGTCCCGCGGTAAAAATTTCTTCCGAATTGCGGCCCGAGTTTTTTTGGAGTGCATATTAATTGCGGCCCGAGTTTTTTTGGGTTACATATGAATTGCGGCCTGAAATTTAAAATTAATTTAATCATTTTCCTTCACGTTTGTATACAGACTTAGGACTGTCTGTAGCATCAGTAGATACTGCAGGTATAGGTTAAAAATGATGTTATATCGATCAACATTATTTTTTAAATTTTTATGGAAACGAAATTTATACCCATCAATTACATATAAACTGCGATTTTTTTCACTCAACATTTCACTTGACATTTCATTCGACATTATAAATAAATTAAAAACAAAGAGAAAAGCGACGGAACGTTCTTAGCGGTAGTAAAGCGACGACTAAGGTGTACTTATTAGTTATTGGTATCTACATTATAGGGTGATTATATTTCATCAGTCAAGATTAAATTATCTTGAATTAAAAAAACCCGGGCCGCAACTCGTCTGTACCCAAAATAAACACGGGCCGCAATTCGGATTAGACTTTTTTTCGTAGTTATCTTCGGGACGCAATTAGTATGCAGCCCTTTTTCACGACTGTAATACTCATTCCATAATAAAAGCCACTAAATTACGCACAATGACGTCGACGAGAACCGATTTCGTTTCATTCACGTGTTTTTGATCGTAATTCATAATAATTTATCACGCGTTGCGCACTTTCGTTATATTCCGCCGCGTTCTAATGATCCCGCACGTTTGCCCCGCGTAAACGATAATTTTTTTTCGACACTCGGAGGAATCGGGTTTGTTTCGTGTGAACCCGCGGGCGTCGATCGGGAGTTTGTGCGCAAAACGTTCAGGCACAACTCGAGTGGACCCGCGGGAAAGTTTACTCTTTCCAAGGCCAGACGAGGGTGTTTTACGGCCGTTAACGTTCGCCGCCCCCGGTCCGGGTGTATAAAACGGTGTGTATGGCGGGTTTTCCGCGCGCGTTGATCGACGGCTCGAATCGACAGGCGGCAACACCGGGTGCGGAGCTCCGGGTGGCGGTCCGCGGACGAGCCGGTCGTGCACGCGGACGACCCGTCGGCCCGGCGGGTCGGCCGCCCGCCGTGCCCGCGCAACAGAATACTGCTGGTGCACGGGCTGGACCGTGTGCCCGTCAACTGCGACCGCGTGTTCAATCTTTTCTGCCTGTACGGCAACGTGGCGGCGGTGAAAGTGCTGCGGGGCGACAAAGCGCTGGTGCAGATGGCCGACGAGCCGGCGGCCGAGAGGTGCGTGTCCAATTTGCACCTGTTGCCGTTGGACGACTCGGGCAAGTGGAGGCTGAAAGTCAAGTGAGATCAGACTGCCATCGTTAAGGGCGGGCCCCCACGCGCTACGACGAAACACGACGCACAGCGTTTCCAAAAAAAAAAAAAAAATATGCTGGTCAAAATATTTTAGACGCATAATATTTGAACCGCTGCACCGATTTATTTATATTTAGTCTATGACGGGAAAAAGGTTATGACTAGAGACCGGATTTTCATGCAGAAAAAATCAAAAAAATGTGCAGTTAATAACTTAAAAATTGCAAAAACATGCAGTTAAGTGCCTAAATCGTGCAAAAATGTATATTTTGCCTAAAATCGCTTAATAATTACCAAAACGTTGTAAACATTCAAAGTACATTGATTTAAACCTTTAAATTATACTTTATTTATCCAGTTTTTTACAATATTACAGGATTAGCAAAAACCTAATGAGTAATTAATAACTAAAAGATTGATAAAAATATATACATATATAAAAAAAAACCATACCAGAGTTAACCTATTTAATTTCCCATCAAATTTCAACTCTGGGGAATTTGATATCCAGGTTTTAATTTTTGACGACAGACTAGACCCAATTTTTGGCATTTTAAAAATTTGTTTATACTTCTTTACGTAAATTATTCGTAATGAAACTATCACGACACTAACTGATTCAAGAAACACTCAATCAAACACAAAGTTAGACAGAATACTAAAGTGCTAATGGTCGGGTATTTAACATTATTATCTAACTATAGTGATTGCTGTCATTTATTTTTACCACGAAACACTAATAAATTGATGTTATTCTAAGAATATTAGTAGCTTGAGTTCATTTTTTCCTTTTGTATAGTTGAAAACTGAAATAAACAAATATTTACTATAATTTTATATACCTACCAGGCTACCTATATATATATATATATATATATATATATATATTATCTAGTTTAATTTAAAAAATGCAGAATATGCAATTTCATGCAACGAAAATCAAAATCGTGCAATTTAGAATAAAAAGTGCAAAACGTGCAATTTCGTGCAAAATAAAACTTTGTTAAATTAGTCTACTTCTCATGATTCGGATTTATAATTTGTTTTTATATGTTTTAAAGCAAAGGAAAAAAAGTTGCAATTGCACGAGAATCCGGTCTCTAGTTATGACCATGTTTCAATGCTATTTCACGAGTTTTATTATATGTATCTACAGACATGTTACATTCATATATGCATACATATATGCTAAAGCTTCTTCGGGTGACATTTCGGTTTGATTCTGATCAGTGTCTTTCCATTTTTTTTAATTTTTTTTTACTTATCATTTCTTTAATAATATTAAAATTTAATTAACTTATTAATAAATAAGATATTGATTTGGCTTCTTTCAAAATGAGTTCATGAATCATTGCGCGGGTAATAGTTACTTTTGAAGCCATATTGAATAAGAAATTGTAAAATCCGTTTACGTAAAGCCCGCGTAACACAAAGTTTAACCGCACAGCAACGAAAACTGTGCAACCATGTGCAGCTAAAGGCCCCTACACACAATATGATCTGGTCGGTCCGACAGGATAATTTGGTCGGGTCGAACGTCGTATCAGATCGTGTGTAGACGTGTCATCTGACTATGATCCTGTCGGGTCTTGTCAGGTGGCCGTTCCATCTGACCGCCGGACCGCCCGATCAAATCATATAGTGTGTAACACTGTCGGGCGGATTTTGCTTATCAGTCGGCTTTTTGTCGTTAACACGATAACTCGTTTATGCTGGTGTACGGTGCAATTAGTGTAAAATGACACCCATAATTACAGAACGAGAAGTAATTTCATGAATTTTTAAAATTCATCTGATCAAGTCGTGCAGAGGTCGTGTCGTCTGTACACAACACCTGATTTGGTCAGGTTATCGGTCGGCCCGACCAGATCATATTGTGTGTAGGGGCCTTAATGTAATCGAAATATTTATCATTTGGTCATTTAATAATAGAATATTATCAACACAACGTGAAACTCGATAAATAAACATACTTAAACGATAAGTTAATCTGTTTTAGTTACCGATTAAATTATAATAATTGTTATTGTCATAATAATGATATTTTATTAGGCATAATTAAAATACATATCACAATAACATCATTAGAGATTTTATAAATTATGATTTAACGCCTTGTAGTACAAAAATAAATAATATAAACTAAATTTTGAAATTAGGTACACAAAAATTAGGATAATCACTATAATGTGATTTATTAAACAAAAATGATTTATATCAATTTCATTGCATATTTTGTAAGAGTAAAATCAATATTTAGGTTTCAAAAATACACATAATAAGTCCTTAAATACTCATGAATAAAATTACATGATTAGAAAAACTGAATTTTGAAATTTTAAATTGACCCTTTTGACCGCCATATTTTTATTTGGAAACACTGTGCGACGGTTTTCATCGTTACGGTAAAACACGTCGATTTTCATCGTTGAATGGTTTTGCCCCCATACACTACGACAAAACACATCAGTTTTTATCGTGCTGCATCGTTAGTCGCACACTTGCACACATGTTGTGTTGGAAAATCGGGTCGTGTTTTACGGTGTAAACAAGTCGGTTTTTATCGGAAAGTCCCCCACATTACGATTTTAAACCGCAACCCGGTTAACCCGTCGTGTTGAAAATCAAGACTCGACAGAAATAAAAACCGTCGGGTTTCATCGTCGGATTTAGTCCACACACTTCCGTTTTGACCGACGGTTTTTATCGTAACGATGAAAACCGTCGTGTTTCATCGTAGTGTGTGTGGGGCCTTTTACGGGCGCTCTATGGGCGTTTCGCGCCGGCAAGTTCGCCGATGACCGGTCTGACGCATGATCTATCGACGGCTTTACAGGTACCTGGCCGACGTGAATCGTCGTAACAATTGATATTTTCTCCGTAATTTGAACGATACGATTGGTTACAGTGTCTCTATCGCATGGCATATTATATCGATTATCAATATAGATCACACGGCTTATCGCTGACGCCTTAAAGTGGGTCAAACATCACACCGGTTCCGTTTCATCGCACCGAAAATCTGGAAATATTAACAAGAAATTCTTAGATAAAAACTCACAGAATCACGGCCTTTATAGTGTGCACGGTTCTGTACGCGGATATACGGTCCGTACGGAATTGTTTGGTACACAGGGCATAGGCGAAACTAGATGTTTGTGTAAGGTCAGGCCAAAATACTTAAAAATGTCACCCTCTCCGTTAAAAAAAAAATCGACAATTCAAATTTTGATTATTTTTAATATATTAAAAATATTCAATTATATTTATACATTTAATACTCATGGCTGTGTTTTTTTATATAAATATTTAATATGTCTACATGTCTTTAATAAAAATAGTCACAATATCACAATATATTGGAACTTAGGTATACGGGCGAAAAAAACTCATGATATAAATATTTGTTTTACAAAAAAAATTGAGTCGTAATTTTTCAACTTTTAACTCTTGTAAAAAATAATTTATCAAATTGAGTTTTATAAAACTTAGACCATAGATAAGATAATGCGCCTAGTCGAAAATCCGAAAATGGACATTTTTTACTGGATGAATAAATTATTTAAAACTTTATAACAATTTGATTGAATAAATCGCTATGTACCGTGAAAATAATAATTCTCGTTAAAATTAAAAAAAAATATCTCTAAAAAATTCAAAAAAAGTATAAAAAAATCTTAGCAGTTTTTGATATTTTTTCAGCATTGTTAGAAACCTACCTATACGAATAGGATAATGTTTAAAAAACACACACTTACAAATTACTGTGAAACCAACGCAAATTTGAACAAAATCTAATTTATAATAAACAAAATCAATATTTTGCGTTATAAACTACAATTATCATTAATTTTAATTGTCTTATCTGTATTTCAGTTTTCTTTTAAATGTAATTTATTTTTCAAATATGCCCCTCATCTGTATTATTTCCAGGGTCTTGTCTGCATTAGGTTAGGCCATGGCCAGACACGCCAGACCCGTGGTTTCACCTATGTATCCGGGTATGTGACGTAGGTGATTTTCATATTTGTTCGAACACGGTCCGGTTTCCCGCCGCCACCAGCCGTTATAGTTGGCGGCACTGCCTCGTGGCCCATCATATTTCCGCTGTCGTCCAAAGTCGGCTAAAAGTTTTCGAACCGGTGGCGCAGCAGCGGCCGGGCTATAGTGTGTTGTCTTTTTGCTACCGCCGCTCGAGACGGTTCTCGCGGTGCGTGTGCGTACTTGTGGTGGCCTTTTGTGTTATACGGCCATCTCACGTGTCGCGTGTTCGAAAAACCAACGCCTTTTTTGCCGGACTCGTGTCGTGCGTTGTACGTCACGACCGGCGACAGGTTTTTCGTGCGTTTTGTGTAAAACATCGGTCGGCTCGGTTCGCGCGGGTGTGAGTGCCGATCCGTCGAGTGAGGACGCCACGTGTCGAATAATAAAGGCGAAGATCGTTTTATTAATTTTCGTCGTCGCGTTAAGGGCGTCTGTCGGCCGTTGTGCGTCGCCGTTTTGGTTTTTCTCGGCTTTTCGCACGTGTGTTGCGTGTCGTCGACGTGTTCGGCGGGTGTCGCGATCCTCAACTGTCCGGTTCCTCGTGCCGTTGAAGTTGGGTGTATTTTGCGTGTGCCAGTGTGCAGTCTACCGGTGGATTGGTTGTTGTGAAGCCATCGACGTGCTGTTGCTGTGCTTGCTAGGCGGACCCGGTGACATTTTTGTCTATAATTATTATAAATTTTGTATTTTTTTGTGCCCATATGGCGTGTTGTTATTTTGTATATAGTCATAT
Organism: Therioaphis trifolii; assembly: GCA_027580255.1. Taxonomy (NCBI): domain Eukaryota; kingdom Metazoa; phylum Arthropoda; class Insecta; order Hemiptera; family Aphididae; genus Therioaphis; species Therioaphis trifolii. Next base: position 19,080 of record JALBXZ010000164.1, read on the forward strand.
ATCCTTATATTATTCATTATTATTATAATCGTCACCCCTTTGGGCGCCCGTACCCCTTATTACTTAGTTATATGTATTTTTATATTATTTGATTGGGTTACAACAATAGTAGGGCGGTGCTATACTTGGCCCGTCAGTAAACCGAAAGTCGCGCCTTTTTATTACTATATATTGGTCACCTCATCTCCCAACACCTCACAAGTCGTCGCCGCCAACCGCCATACTCGCAGGAGCGGCGTCGGCGCAAACATTTTGGTAGCAGAGCGTGGTTTTCCCGACTTCATTGGGTGGGTCTGGTGAGTGTGGTGTTGGAACGTCATTAGGATCCAATTATAGTGGGCGCGTATAGTGTTTATAGTTACGTATATCGGTGTATCTTATCTCATTTGTGTCGAGTAATAACGTGCGTGACTTGGGTCGTATACATCTGATAGTTAATATTATATACACGGTTATATTCGAGCGGATCGCGCGCGTCGTATTATCTATTTTAATAAACGACCTTATTTTATTTAATTATTTGATAATACTATTGAAATGTCTGAAGAACGAGAACAAGAGCGTACCGCACGCTTGGTCGCGCGCGCAAAAATGAAGCGTACTGCCGTTATCTCACAAATTCGAGCTATACACAGTATGGCATTACGTGTTTCGACCGAACCCGATTTAGCCTCCGAATTTTTGGTAAACGTAGCCGATCTGGACGTGTTGTGGAATCAATTCCGAACGGAAGACGAATCCGTGCTAGATTGTCTAGCGGCGTCAGATTTACTCAGCGAGTATTCGCCCGATATGGTATCGGAAGTGCGGCTGTTAATCAACGCGGCAAAAAACATAGCGCAGAAATTAATTCCGTCGGGGGCGGAGGCAATTGACCTTTCTTATATTCAAAAAAGAATAGGTCCCACGCCGAAACTGGCTGACGACTTAGTTAAGTCATTTTCGCGTCTACCCGAGATACCGCTACCTTCTTTTGACGGTGATTTCCGACATTGGCCAATGTTTCGCGATAGATTCTCGGCGCTTGTAGACAGTCGACCCAACCTACCTCAGATAGAAAAAATGTATTATTTAATAGGCTGTTTGAGGGGCCCCGCGGCTGATGCAGTGCGTGGCATACCGATTTCAGCGGACAATTATGACCTGATCATGTCCACGCTAGTCGATCGGTTTCACCGACCGCGTCTAGTCGCCACATCGTTGGTGGACAAATTATTACATGCGGCGTCTATGTCACAGGAGTCGCTTCACGAACTAAATGAATTATTGTGTTTATTTAGTGAGGGTAATTCGCTCCTAGAGACGTTAAATATACCTGATTTAGGGTCGTTTATTCTGTTCTCAATCGCGTTCAGATGCTTACCGGTCTCCACGCGCAAATTGTTCGAATCAACTATTTCGTCGGATTACCCGTCAATATCGCAGCTACTAGAATTCGTGCAGTCACGCGTAACGATACTTGAGCTCGTCGGCGAACCGCGTAAAAGGAACATGCCCGTCGCGCCCGTTAAGTCGGGAAGGTCGAGTGGCCCGCCGCGCAAGGGGGGAGACTATTCCAAATTTTCCAGTTCCAAACCGATGTCCTTGGTTACGTCTAAGGTGGAAAATAGCTGTCCGTGTTGTTCTGGTGGGCATGTGCTAACGTCATGTACGCGTTTTAAGTCGTGGGACGTTAAGGAGCGCGTTCAGTGGACCCGGGATAAACATCGATGTTTTAATTGCTTCAGCGACGATCACTGGTCCCCTAAATGTAAATTGAAGCCGGCGTGCCGCGACTGTACTCGTCGACATAATACACTCCTCCATGGGCCCACTGACAATGAGCGTATTCAAAACGAGCCGACAACATCCGGTGGCACATCCTTGTGCGCGTCAGTTCCACGGGCGCCAATAAATCAGGCTACCTCAGTTATGTTAGGTACCGCGCTAGTGCATATGCGTGACCGGTCCGGGACTTGGCAAACTATGCGTGCGTTGGTCGACAGCGCGTCGCAGATCAGCGCGGTTACGGTCGCATGCGCTGACCGTTTAGGTCTCAAGCGTTCCCGTTGGACAGCCCCGATTAGCGGATTATCCGGGGTCTCCGTCGTAAATGTCCAAGGCCGCGTTGAATGCACTGTGCAACCACGATTTGCGTCCGAACCCGTATTTTCTATTCACGCGTGGGTGTTGCCGAATATAACAGCGAATTTGCCGCGTAAAACGTTACCTTCGGTTTTGAAAAATAAATACTCGAATCTCGCCTTAGCAGACCCGTCTTTCCATGTGTCGTCTCCAATAGATGTTCTATTAGGTGGAGATGTATATGCGTCAATCATGGATGGTCGTAAATTTTCGATTGGTGACGACCTACCGGCGGCGTTTAGTTCAGTCTTTGGGTGGATTCTTATTGGTCCTGTTCATGACTGTGAGGTCGGTCCTTGTTTACCACCGCCTGTCTCAATGTCGGTTTCTATTGAAGAATTGGTGGAACGGTTCTGGCGCGCCGAGGAGCCGGAGGTCGCTCCAAGTCCGTTTACCAATGACGGCCGCTGTGAACAAATATTCTGCGATAATTTTGTACGGTTACCGTCTGGCCGTTTTTCAGTTCCGTTGCCTTTTCGCACGCCGGTGTCAGACGACACGTTTGTCGGGTCCGCGCAGTAGCGGTGCGGCGTTTCGAAGCACTCGAACGCAAGTTATCCGCGAACCCGCGACTACAGTCTCTATATGTCCAATTTATGGCGGAATATATTTCCTTAGGCCATATGTCTATTGCTAGGTCCCCCGGGTGCTATTTCATTCCGCACCACGCGATATATCGGCCAGAAATCGATGCGCGTAAAATCCGTGTCGTGTTTGACGCGTCTGCGCGGGGTGGACACGGGCTGTCACTGAATAATTGCTTATTTTCGGGACCTAAGCTTCAGCAAGACATCGTTGATATTTTAATTCGTTTTCGCGTACATAAACATGTTTTTACAACTGATATATGCAAAATGTATCGACAAATTGAAATTTTGCCAGAGTTCCGTAAATATCAACATGTCTTGTGGCGAGCGTCGCCACACGATAAACTCGTCGAGTATGAGTTGCATACGGTTACATATGGCATGAATTGTGTGCCTTACCTCGCACTGCGCGTTTTGCAAGTCATCGCGTCCGACGACTGCGCGGAATTCGACCATGTGCATAATGCTCTGACGCGCCAGACTTATGTCGACGTCATTTGTGTCGGCGCAGACACCATTCCCGAAGTTCTACAGCTCCAGTCCGACTTGACGGTGGTTTTACAAAAGTCTGGGTTAGAATTAAAAAAGTGGGCGTCGAATACTCCGGCGGTGTTAGACGCTGTACCATCCGCGGATCGGGTGGGCACACCTATGTCGTTCGAAAATGCCGACAGTTATGGCACGAAGGTTCTTGGATTAGAATGGCGCCCCGACGGCGATTATTTGAGTTGCGCGTTGAGTCTTGAACCGTCACCGGTGTATACGAAACGCGGTATTTTATCCTTGGTGGCGCGGATATTTGATCCGTTGGGGGTATTTGGACCCGCGGTGTTTTTGGCCAAGACCATAATGCAGCGGACTTGGCAATATAATCTGTCGTGGGATGAGCCACTACCTGCAAAAATCCATGCAGAATGGTCCGCATTCATCTCCGACCTGCCGGCGTTACTAACCATTCGTGTACCCCGTTACATAAACGCGAGAAAACGCGCGCCGTGCTATTTGCTCGGGTTCTGTGATGCGTCTCAACTCGGTTATGCGGCGGTCATATACGTACGTATGGTCGACGTGTCTGCCGATACTGCGGTGTTCTTAATCGGAACTAAAACAAAATTGGCTCCCGTGAAACAGCTAATCATCCCACGTCTAGAGTTAAACGCGGCGCTGTTGTTAGCTCGGTGGTTAGGCCGTATTTGTACTACATTAGCACCGTTGCTCAACATCGTCGGAATGCGCGCGTGGACGGACTCGACGATAGTGTTGTCCTGGTTAACGGTTCCGCATGAATCCTTTAAAGTGTACGTATCGAATCGTGTGCACCAAATCCGTACGTTGCTACCCGAGTGTGGTTGGCAACACATCGATTCATTAAATAATCCAGCCGATTGTGCGTCGCGCGGCTTGATGCCGACCGACTTAGCGCAACATGAGCTATACTGGCATGGTCCACGAGTCGCGTATAATGACCCCTCAGACTGGGACGCAGTCCTGCCGCTGGTTTCACTAACCGATTTACCTGAACTTCGACCTGTCTCGTGTGTCACTCAACAGGCGGAGGTGTGCGACGAATGGTTCACGCGTTTTTCTCATTACGACCATATGCTGAGAGTCGTGGCACATATGTTGCGTTTTATTGCCGCGTGTCGTCGTATGCGTTCCAATAAAGACACATCTACATTTGTACATAAAACTGAATTAGACTCAGCCGTTCGAGTGTTAGTTAAAGAGTCGCAACGGGTACATTTTGGTGTTTTATTTCGCGAGTTATCCACCGGCAGTCGTGTATCATCTAAACCGTTAGCTCGTCTGGCTCCCTTCATAGACCCAGAAGGCGTGATTCGTGTAGGGGGGAGATTACGACACTCTTTGCTCAATTACGATTGTAAGCACCCAATCTTACTAGCAAAAAAATCGCATTATGCCGTACTCCTTTGCCGCAGGTGGCACCTCATGACCTGTCACGCTGGCCCTCGGGTTTTATCTGCCCTTATCGCGCGACAATTTTGGATTTTGTCCCTCCGTTCGGTTTTACACAGCGTCCTAACCAATTGTCATGTTTGCGTGCGATTCGACGCTAAACCGTTTCAACCGTTAATGGCAGACCTACCCAGTTCACGTGTACAGCCGTGGCGACCGTTTGACAGGGTGGGGATTGATTTTGCAGGCCCGCTTCAAATGCGTGAGACACGTCTGCGCAAATCGCGAAATTTTAAAATTTACATTGCGGTATTTATTTGCTTCAGCATAAAGGCCGTCCATCTTGAAGTCGTGACCGACTTGTCCACGGATGCCTTTTTAGCTGCCTTTGACAGATTTGTTGCCCGTCGGGGGTTACCGAGCGACATTTTTTCGGATTGTGGAACAAATTTCGTCGGGGCTGACAAGCAATTACGCGCACTCATACATAGTCCAGTCGGGCAGGCAGCTATCGCTGAATCGCGCGCCGTGTGTCACTGGCATTTTAATCCGCCCGGCGCGCCGCATTTTGGGGGGCTGTGGGAGGCGGCGGTTCGGTCGACGAAACGGCTGTTAATACGCGTCATAGGGACACACGTTTTTACGTACGAGGAGTTTACCACCGTATTAGCGCGCGTAGAAGCAGTCTTAAATTCGCGCCCGATCACACCGGCGTCCACCGATCCACACGATCTCGATTGTCTAACCCCGGGACATTTTTTAATCGGTCAACCGATGCTGGCCGTCCCGCCAAGATCGGCACCGGACACGGTTCGTAATTTGTCCAATCGGTGGAAATTATTAGATCAGTGTCACCAGGCGTTTTGGCGCCGCTGGTCGGCGGAATATTTGACCACCCTACAGGCGAGAGCAAAATGGACAGAAAATACAAAACCCATTAAAATCGGGGATATGGTCGTGATAATGGATAACCAAAACCCACCCCTTCTATGGCGCCTCGGCCGTGTAGTTGAATTGTTGCCGGGGACCGATGGTCATATCCGGGTTGTGGCTTCTTTTCTCGTCCTTAATATATTTATAAACACTATACCGACCCTCATGACACGCTTAGCTCACCAGCCCACATTAATGAACTCGTGATAACTTTGTCTGCGTTCTTTTTAGAGTTCAACGCACGACGCGTGAGTGTGGGGATCAGCTGTCTTATTAATATGTTCAGCGAGGTTTAATTATTATATATTGTCTCATATTTGTATTGGATAAACTCTAGTATTGTAGTATTCACCTACCTGTTAATTATAAATTTGATGTTATTTATTTTTTATTCATGTATTATGATTATTTATTTATTATATGAACCATATGTTCGCCTATTTTTGATTTTTTGTTGTAACCAATAAAATTGTAAGTCACGACCGTCCGTCGTATATCATTTCCACATACCACCGCAACGATCTCAAGACCATATCAAGATCCAATACTCCATCAAGTCTACCATGTTGGTCTCCCGGATAGTCCGGTTCTCCTGTGCGATGTGAGCAGAGCTCACAGGGGGAGGATGTTCGAACACGGTCCGGTTTCCCGCCGCCACCAGCCGTTATAGTTGGCGGCACTGCCTTGTGGCCCATCATATTTCCGCTGTCGTCCAAAGTCGGCTAAAAGTTTTCGAACCGGTGGCGCAGCAGCGGCCGGGCTATAGTGTGTTGTCTTTTTGCTACCGCCGCTCGAGACGGTTCTCGCGGTGCGTGTGCGTACTTGTGGTGGCCTTTTGTGTTATACGGCCATCTCACGTGTCGCGTGTTCGAAAAACCAACGCCTTTTTTGCCGGACTCGTGTCGTGCGTTGTACGTCACGACCGGCGACAGGTTTTTCGTGCGTTTTGTGTAAAACATCGGTCGGCTCGGTTCGCGCGGGTGTGAGTGCCGATCCGTCGAGTGAGGACGCCACGTGTCGAATAATAAAGGCGAAGATCGTTTTATTAATTTTCGTCGTCGCGTTAAGGGCGTCTGTCGGCCGTTGTGCGTCGCCGTTTTGGTTTTTCTCGGCTTTTCGCACGTGTGTTGCGTGTCGTCGACGTGTTCGGCGGGTGTCGCGATCCTCAACTGTCCGGTTCCTCGTGCCGTTGAAGTTGGGTGTATTTTGCGTGTGCCAGTGTGCAGTCTACCGGTGGATTGGTTGTTGTGAAGCCGTCGACGTGCTGTTGCTGTGCTTGCTAGGCGGACCCGGTGACATTTTTGTCAATAATTATTATAAATTTTGTATTTTTTTGTGCCCATATGGCGTGTTGTTATTTTGTATATAGTCATATATCCTTATATTATTCATTATTATTATAATCGTCACCCCTTTGGGCGCCCGTACCCCTTATTACTTAGTTATATGTATTTTTATATTATTTGATTGGGTTACAACAATAGTAGGGCGGTGCTATACTTGGCCCGTCAGTAAACCGAAAGTCGCGCCTTTTTATTACTATATATTGGTCACCTCATCTCCCAATACCTCACAAGTCGTCGCCGCCAACCGCTATACTCGCAGGAGCGGCGTCGGCGCAAACAATATTCGTATACGTCACAATTTAAACACTATAGTTAGATGTGTTCGAACTTTTCACGCTTTAAATCCGTCCGTCTTCTAACATCAATCACCTATCAGATTATTGTGACTTGTCCCGAACTCTCGAACACTTTAAGTGTATGTTTTTTATGTAAGAAACGTTACGATTTATCAATGCTGTTTTTTTAGATAGTTATATTTTTCGTTTTACTATCGTTATTAAGTTTGTCGTAACTGTCGTTTAATCGTTGGTATAGAAAAACTATTTGACTTAAGAATTACGACAATTATTACAAACTTTCGCAGACAAATAAATTTGTATTTGCGTTATGACTTCCGAAAAACTTCGCCCGGGGTATATTTCAGAAAGTTTCCACTCTGATAGCATAACCGCGGTGTTATCACGGTCCTAATAGCGTGGCACGGTACACTCGAAAAGTTTAAATTTATTTATCTCGAGTTGGGCGAGATTATCGTCTCGGGCGTCCGATGTCTGTCCATTGGAAAACCATTGGAACCCGTTAAAAATCCATCTGCGCCGGCGAACGAAAACGAAAGTACGGTTGGGTGGTGGGGGGAAGGGATAACAACGGTGCGACGACCTTTTGTCGTTACAGTATTAATTGCCGGACGTTTATAACGGTCGACTCCGACAACGGTCATTGCGTGCTATTGTTATTTACGTACTCTCATTAATTACGGCGGCGTTAAAACATTTAGTGCGTATAAATACACACGACGATAGTCCACCTCGGCGGTTCTCGGCCTGTCGCACTATCGTTGCGTGGAAGGCCACACACGTGTCGATAAAGAAACTAAATTAATATCGCGTACCGTGTTTTATCATCGTCGTCGGTGTCTCGAATGTGCAGATATCAAATTAAAATCACGATTATACTGTGTAAACCGTTCAATTCGCCACTGCGCTTTTACACGTTATAGTCACGTTATTGCGTTGATAACACACTGTTACTTTCGACACGCACTTGACGCACATACAGATCGTATCGGTGGTACGCGTAAAAAAAAGTTTGAGAACCTATGATCGCACGCGTGGTATTCGTGTAAAGCTTTGGGCCTTCGACCCTTTTAGACGGTGGGCCATTTGATATTCTTGAAAAATGGCGCTGGATCCATGTGACCATGTTCACAGTAGTCGTATGGTAAAAAGCACTCTCCTCGTAAAAAAAAAAAAAAAAAAACAAAAAAGTTTATCAAGTGTATTCACGGGTCTCGAATAAAGAAAACGAGGGCCGCGCATCAATGACTCCTGATATATATATATGAAATAAATTGCTGACATTTCGATCGTTTCAGATATTCCAAGCATTATTTCCTCTACGATCAAGTGGTGTTCTACAAGCTCTCGGACGATACGCCCATTCAGAAGGATTACTCGAAAAGCAAACTGAACAGATTTACCGAAACGTCGTCACGTCAAGACAGACGTCGCATCACTAACCCGTCAAAAGTAAAAAAGAGTGAACGCTAAGTGGAAACCGTTTGATTTTCGTCACTTAACGACACCAGACTTCAGTTGATGGGTCAGAATCTCAATCGTTACGAACAATTACCGGGGAGTGATTAAATTCAAAAGTCGAAATGACGCCCCTGCACCAAGATGACTAAACCGAACAAATTACACAAAAGTATAAGCGACCACGTCTATACCACATTTAGATTCAGAAATTTGGTGTGTTATCAACTCGTCTAATGTGCGGTGTCTTTAATTGGAAAATTAAACGGTTTCTATAATATAATACACTAACAGTCTGTTTCGACGCGTACAAGATCATAAAATCGTTTATCGAACCGTATCTAGAAACGAAAATCCTCCGTAGAATATTCTCCGAAAAAATCCTCAACGCCTACTTAGAGATAAAATGCAAGTAAATTTAATAAATTATATTGAAATAAATTATAAGTAGCTGAAATATTGTACACAGCATGAGAACCAAAATAATATTTTTATAGAATCTTAAAAGTAAAAAATAAAAATAATGTTTGGTATTATATTAAAGGTAATAAATTGATATTATTATTTATCTTTTACGACATGATAATTTGAAAACAGTTTAGTGTATGCTATAAATGCTTCAACAAATGCTGCGACGTATAAATAATAATAATAAAAACAATAATACCACTTAAAACCGATGCAGCCAGACTTAAGTAGCGATTGTATTCATATACAGTGAAACCTCCATTAACACGGACACCTCTAATTGCGGACGTTTTTATGGGACAGGAACACATTTTCCTCTTTTTTTTTCTCTCTGAATAGCGGACACCTCTAAATAACGGACAATATTTCGGTTACCGAGAGTGTCCGGTATACATAATAAAAAACTGTATTTTTATTTTATTTTTAAAAACTTGCACGCATTCTGTTTCCAAATATACTTGCGGATAATTTCGTCGGGGTCTATTTCACCGCCGCAGCATATATTTTATTCCGATTACTCGTCAAACTGACCTGTGTTATTTCTTTCGTGTGCCGTTTTAGATTTTGCATTTTTTCAACGCGCCAATCGACGTGTGCGGCTACGCGGTTCACAAGGCCGTGACGGACGCTCTGGGCGTCGCGGACGCCATACGTTCCATAACTATACGTACGTGTCTCGTCCGATATCGATACGAAACTCGTGCGATAAACGTTCGCCGGCGAGCGTTCGATATTAATCGCCGTCGTGTATCGTTGTGTTTCAGTGCCCAAGCAGCCGGCGGCCAAGTGCTCGACGGGTTTAATCGAATTGAAATCCGTCGCTCTGGCGGCCAAAACGATTTTGCTGTCGAACCACACGCCGCTCAAGTCCAAAAGTAAGTAATGCGCGCACGACTCGTGAACTCTCCGTCCGCCTGAGCGAACCTCTTGCGGTGGTTCTACCCTCCCCCCGCCCCTGAACCAAACGGTGCCGCGATGAAAAATAGGAAAATCGATTTGAGGGAAAAATGACGGGACTACGTACGATAAAAAATCGACACGGTATATCGACGAGAGAGAAAAAGGGGAGGAAAGAGAGACAGAGAGTGAGTGTGAGAGAGAGAGAGAGGGGATATAATTTAAATCTGTTTCTAGAATCGCGTCGGAGTGGAACCGAGGGGGAGGAAGTACGACATGAATCATCCGTGCGTTGTATTCTCTACGTGGGGGGGGGGGGTATCCGCACAGAACGGAGTAATCGCGAACACTGTAAAATGTACGTCCCGGTGGCGATAAATAAACGGCCGGGTCCCGGCAAACGGCCTCGGACGGGCGCGCACCACGAGGATTTACCGCGGACGACCCAGCATCACGCGGCTCGGCGGTTTCTCCGTAGCGGCCCCGAAAAGGACCGCGCCCACCCTTTCGGTTTTACCGCGTCGCGTCCGTATAATGCCGGCGCGGGCGGTATACAATGGTCGACGCGACGACGACAACTATAGCGCCGGGCGGGCGGCCGCGGAGACACGTGTTCGTTAAAATTCGACAAGGCCGCTCTCAGACGACCCGACGTGATTTTTCGCCATCTCGTTAAACGGTTCGCACCCCCGTCGATATGTTCGGGTCTCGAAGGGATGCGTTTACACTAGATATACAACACCGGTCGGCAGGGGCGGATCCAAGGAGGGGGCGAAGGGGGCGTGCGCCCCCTCCAAATATCAAAAAACTTTTTTCCAATGTTAAGCCATTATTGGCAATGAGAATGGGAGAGAAAAGATTAACTGGGTTAGCTCTAATGTATATTCATAAAGATATTAATATTGACAATGAAAATAACATAAAAAATATAATTGAAACATTTTCTAAAGAAAAACAAAGAAAACTTGATTTTGTATTATAAAAGTAAAGTATTTTTCATTTGTATTAATACCAGTTTATTATGTTATTTTATGTTTCAATGCATTAATTATTTATTATTATGATATTTAACTTTTTATATTTGTTAATTTTTTAAGTTGTTAATCTATATTGGTTCAAGTAATTGAAATAAAAGTTTTTTTTACCTTATTTGGATTTTCATTTTTCTACGGCGGGTAGAAAGTTCTGGGTTACAATTTACACAGCTTAATCATATATATGGCTGCCCCCCCCCCCCAAAGAACATTTCTGGATCCGCCCCTGCCGGTCGGTACACACTCACTTGTCCGCGATACGAATCGCTAAACATAATAACGATCCGATATTAAAAACGTCGTGTGTTCAGAGGCGCGCCCCGTATCGATATTTAGGACAGGCCCTATTATAATTACTATTATTTCAATTCATATAGACACTCGAATTCTCGGAAATTCAATTGGTAGTTGAATTCGGTTTGTAAAATTAGAAGAAAATATAATCATATAATATTCATACACAACTAACACAATTTCTATCCGACGTCGATTTCCACGATAGATAAGTTTTGATTTTTTCCATAGTCGAAAACGTTTTTTTCTGCCCACGCTAAACTTACCGGTATTGTAACCTGCACCAACACGCGTTTTGCGACTCTTTAATTTCCCTAAATCAATCCTCGATGTTATGAATACGTATCTGAGATCTATGTGTTTGTAAAAGTCTTTAACACTTGTACGTCTTCTGCAAACACGTAGTTTTTTTAAATTTTTTTTTGCAAATCCGCTTTGACTTATTACACTGTCTAAGAAATATTCGTCGTTTTCGTGATAATTTCTATTATTTTTACTTGTTTTTGTCTTCAACCGATAAACGGTCCGTATACAAAGTGGCCGCAATGATGTGAACGATCGATATAAATATTCGGTCACAAAATGATTTGATCCCAATATACGTTGTGTTGTTTTGTAACAATGAAAATAAAATTGATCGTGTTTCTCCGCAAATTAAATTTGGTGTGAAAAGTACAGTGACGATAACCATTTGAAAATGGGACAGGCCCGGGCCTACCTGTGACTTACCCGCTGGGCACGCCCCTGCGCGTGTTGTTTCACTGACGTATTTCACTACGATTCCGTATGTTTTTAAAACCGAACACCGTTCGAGTGCAGAGGTGGTTTTATAAAAAAAAATAATAAAAATGGTTCTACGCCGTAAAATGGCATCCGTGACCGTTCAAACGGACAACGGTAAACACGACGGTGCCGTGAAATAAAACGTATTACTGGCGCTAAACTCGATTTTCTCATTCGATGATCTACGGAGGAGACCGGAAGATAATTCACCCCCAGCCGCCGCCGCCGCCGCCACCGTCGCCACCACAATAAAGGAGCCGTTAGTCCTGCGGCCCTGATATCGCGGCGCGCGTCCTATAATAATAATTAATAATAATAATAATATGATATATGCATGTATAATATTATAATACCGTGTGCGGCGCGCGGATGCGGTTTGCGCGGCCGACCGAAGGGCCAGACCAGTGAACCATGTATACGTGTTATATACGACGTAATATAATCCGTCCGTAGCCTTTGAAACGGTCAGAACGACATTAGGAGCGACGGCCGGCCAAAACGGATTAAATTTACGAACGACGGCGGGGGCGAGTCGTCGCGGTGTGCTTATAACGACGACGACACTTTAGAGTGCGTAGGGGTTCGGGGTAGGGGGGTATACAGGATATCCCAGGATTATTTGACGAATGCAATAACTCTTGTTTAATTCAATGTGTTTTAGTTTTATTTTTTAATTAATATAACATTATCGCGCTATAAATATATATTTTTAAAAAAAAAATGTAATTTTTAATTTCAAAATTTCAAATTTAATTATTACAACTGCTTCGAAAAATTTATTATTCCGGCTTCTCGCCATTCGCGTAGTGTGGTGCTTATGATACGTCGGTCGGAGGGTGACGTCCGATACGGTTTTAAACTAACTGGCAAACTGCCCGGCGCTTCGGTGATGTCCATAGCGATGACATCGGTGCAACCCAATTCTGTAATGTTTTTCGCGAAAGCATCGCGATATTCGTTAAGCAACGCGACTAACGTTTCGCGTTGTGCGGCGGATACGTGCGAGTCGATAACAACGTCGTTTTCAGTTACAGGAACTTTCGTCGGACGCACCGGTTCCTCTACGGCGACGTATACATTTTCGTCGGCGTCCGACATATCGAGCGCGTCGGTCTGGACGCGTTTCATCGAATCGAAAACTATCTCACCTCCTTGTTTGAAATAGTTAACATGAGGCAGATCGAGCCAGGTCCGACCAACCAGCACGTCCACCGGAATCGAGCTGTCCGGCACCATCTTAATCGTATGATCAGCTGCTGACACACCTTCGATCGCGATTTCGGCGTCGCCTTCTCCAATAGTCGAGGTACTCGGCTGAGTGGCATCACCGACAGTGTAAAGCGGACACACGGCGTCGCGTACAGCGACGTTACACTCGCGGGCAGCCGATAGACGCATCAGCACGGCTGAACTACCCGTATCAATGAGACCATTAACGGGTCGTCCGTTGATTCTCACGGTTTTTACGTACGGGTTTTTCGATTTTGCACTCGCGGTCGCGTCGGCACGAAATGCCTGATCGGTAGCGGACGCGGTTTCGGATCGTTCGATAACATTTACGGGGCAACGACCTCGAGTGTGTTGGTCCGAACCACAATTAGAGCACTTCACAGGACGTCGAGGTTTCGGGCAGTCCTTAGAGATGTGCCCCGCAGCGCGGCAGTTGAAACAGTGGAACGTGTCGAACGTTCTCTTAAAACGTCTGTTTTGGCCTCGGCCTTGTACGTCACCGATCTAGTGTCAGCGCCAATCGTCTTTTTCGGCGGAACAGCGGGCGCGACGTATGTCGATTTCGCGCCTAGCGGTTCAGTAACGGATTTTGGTTTAACATGTCGTGGCTTAGTGGACGCTGAATTAGCGGTCTCGAACTTTTCTTTGCGCTTCGCGCGCATGCGTTCCCAGTCACGGATGTCTGACAGCAGGTCATCGCGGTTGGAGTGCATACGACCGTACACCCAGTCGGTCAAAGGTTGGGACCTTAATCCCTCAAGGACGTACTCACGCGTGTCGGCAAACGCCAGATCGAGCGAGTGGCATAGACCGATTTTGGCGTAGAAGTAGTCGATAGTCGGTTCATTCGGCTCCTGTATGCGCATTTCGAGTTCTCGCCACGAATCCGCCTTGCGCAGCGTGCGCACGAATGTCGCCCTAAACTTGCGGACGAAAGTGTCCCAGTCACGAAACTCCTCGAGCAAGTACCAGCTTCGCGCAGCTTCTGCGACATGTGATCGGACATATAGCAGTCGGTATCTTAGTGGCCACTGGTTAACTTGCGCCAGCCCGTCGACCGAACTAATCCAATCCTCTGCTCGACTGCTAGATTCGTGCCCCGTGAATGACCATATAGACGTTCCTACGTCTGGGAGGATACGATAATCGACAGTCGAAGTAGTCTCGGAGATATAGTCAGGTTCAGTAGTCCGTGGACGAACAGACTGCGAACCGGCAGTAGACTCGAGTTTTTGCAGTCTTTCCGTTAGTTCAGCCACGGTACTGAACAGTTCGTAGTACGTCTGAGCTTTCGGCGCTAGCTCGTTAGGCGTCGAAATATTTTCGTTGCCGGTATTATTCATCGTGACCGTAGGCGAACTACTAATGTAAACAAATAATATCGCTCAACGAATGTAAACACCGATAGGAGTGCAATAACCACTTCGTGATACGGCGTAATGTGTTGCGTATTGTTTTTGGTTCTCGGCGTTTTAGGTTCTTGGCTGTAATCAGATGTTAATAAAATACATATTAAATTCAGAAAACTTCGTGCACAATAAAAAAAAAACGATATGAGACTTACGCTCTTTATTCTCTTGTCTATTACACATCCGTTTTTGTTGTTCTGAAACTTGCGACTGTAACTCTTTAACGGTTTTCAATAATTCTAAATCGATATGATTCTGGTCCCGTTCTTCGGCTAATATATTTTTATACCTTATCAATTCATCCCTACGCAAATCTAAGTTCTTTTCCAATTCACTGTTTAAACGGTCCTTGTCTGATTTTAAGTAATCAATATGTTTCAACAAAACGATATTCTTATTTTTCAATTCCTCCACTTCCGATTGGAACTCTTTAACGGTTTTAAAAAATTCTAAATCGATATGACGATTCTTGTCCCGTTCTTCGGCTAACATATTTTGATACCTTATCAATTCATCCCTACGCAAATCTAAGTTCTTCTCCAATTCACTGTTTAAACGGTCCTTGTCTGATTTTAAGTAATCAATATCTTTCAACTAAACGATATTCTTATTTTTCAATTCTTCCACTTCCGATTTGGATTTTTCATAATCTAACAACTCTTTCTTCAATGCCTGATCTTCTTGTTGTAAAGACTTTATTTCATCTAAGTGGTTCTGGTTTATTCTTAAAAATCGATCACGTTCATTTTGAGTTCATTGATCATTTTTAAATATTCTATTCTCTCTAACTGTGTCTTATATTTTAATAAACCAGAACCACTTAGATGAAATAAAGTCTTTACAACAAGAAGATCAGGCATTGAAGAAAGAGTTGTTAGATTATGAAAAATCCAAATCGGAAGTGGAAGAATTGAAAAATAAGAATATCGTTTTGTTGAAAGATATTGATTACTTAAAATCAGACAAGGACCGTTTAAACAGTGAATTGGAAAAGAACTTAGATTTGCGTAAAATCTATAAACGTGGACAATTTATCTTCCAGACTATCTTGAATACATTGTAGTAGCGGATGGATTTCAGCTCTTAATTTTTGCCCCGGTGCCTCAAGTTCTGTTATCGTTTCTTGTTTGTCTTCGAATCGTATCACTACATTGTTTAATCTTTCAACTATTATAGCCACTTTTTTTTCAAGTGCACGATTCTCGTCTTTAAGGCATTCGTTTTCTAAATTTAATAATTCATTGGCCTCATTCAATTCTACTAACACTCGCTTCATGAGTTCGGCATCTCTTCCAAATACTTTTATCAAAGCAGTTTTTTCCTCCAATCGAGTATCGGCTAATGTTGGTGCCGATTCCTCCTATAGATAAACAATAACATCTTGATGTAATAAACACCGAACCTAAAAAATTGGTATTATTTATCGTATTTATCTTACACTTTTTGAATCCCGTATTATATTCGTATCGTTATAGATTAATCGGGAGGGAGAAATCGGTAGCCACGTTTTTTCGTTTTCACTTCCGTGTGTATCCATAATCATACTTTTGGGTGCGATACGATTGTCATAACTATCGATATTTTTGTCCTGTAAAAAAACACAATATATTGATAGATTATAATAATTGTTCACTAACAATTTTATAAGCATACCGAATTCAATCTGGCAAAATAAAAATAAACGAAAATATTGTTTTAGGTTTTAGAAAAAAATATTAAGAGCATATACATATACCATACACACTTGTAAATTTTCCTCGGTTTGATGTACAACTTTTGATTCATAACGGTCTATAATATTTTTAGAATCTAACGCGTTCTTTTTGTCCCCCATGGCATTATTTTTAGTCCAAATTATAAGTATTGATGGAGATATTATTATGATAAACCGATATTTAAGTATTTTGTATACATAATACATTTTAATCAATAAATAATTATGCAGTGAATCGTTATCATTTCAAATTGTTTCGATGACAATCGATGTACAGATATAGACTATATACATTTTCATATCCCCCCCAACAAAAAACATGAGAACGCCAATGATACACACAACATTTCATAAAAAATATTGAACACAATTTCTATCCCATGTGTGTGTTTTTCGTTTTTAAATTTTTTTTTTTTTATATATTCGAAATCATACGGAAGTGCTTGGTTTCCATACTGCAATATTATATTAAATGTACCGTTTAGTTGTTAAAACCACTTTACCGTTTACATTTAAGAGACGCATTATAACAATATATTATATACATAAAAAAAAGCACAGGATACAGGAGTTGGGTGGGATACACGAGATGTATTGATAGATTAGGCATTATAGGATAGATTAGGACATTATTTTATATTATAAAAAAAAAAAAACGATTCTGAACGAAGATGAATTGTCAGTAAATAATATGTTTATAGTAAATCGTAATTTAACGCCTGAATTTTTGTAGAAATTACAGTTTCAGACACCCGTTAAAATTTTTTAATTGAACCGATCATGATATTTTTATACTTTTTGCAAGAAAAACTTATGAACACCCTTGTATTAAATTTTCATTTCTTAACTTTGAATAGAAATTTTTATGAAAATTATATAGAATTTTGTCAATATCAGCACTTATAAACGCTTATAAAAAAATTTTGTGACTATGTATTTTTATAATTTTTGAATGGGAGTTAGAACAACTTATGTGGACCCTTCTATTAAATTTTCAAGTATTTCGTCCGAGCTACATTTTTTTTATCAACATTTATAAAAAAAAAAATAAAAAAAATCGAATATTTCAAATGCCTATAAATTGATTAAAAATGAGTGAAATCTTTTGAAAATAAAATTATATAAAGAAAATGCCAATATAAACAACTGATAAAATTTTCAAGTTTCTACAACTTATACTTTTTGAAAAAAAAACAAATAGAAAAAATCGTTTGAGGCTAAACCGTTGTTTAACGTGTTTTTGTAAAAATTTAAATTTCAAACACTCATAAAATTTTTTTGTCTGAATCCGGTAGAGTTTTTTTTGCAGATAATTGAAGAAAAACTAATGAAAAACCTTGTACCAAATTTTCAAAACTTAGTTATAAAAGAAAAAAATTTTACGATTTTTCAACAACAAAATTATTTGCAAATTTTCGCAATTTTTACATATTTCGTATAAATTGGAACTTTGAGCACTTATAAAAAAAAATTGTGACTTACGATTTTGGATTTTTTTTATCAGTTATGGAACAACTTATAAGAAACCTTGTATTAAATTTTCAAGATTTTCTGGCAAAAAAAAAAAAATTTATCGTTATTTTAAAAAAAAATACTTAAAAAAATTGAAAATTTCAATTGTCTATAATTAGCTCAATAAAAGTCAAAATACTTTGAAAATTTAACGGTGTATAGAGAACGCTAATCTAAACATTTGGTGAAAATTTCAAGTATTTACATCGATTAGTTTTTGAGTTATAGCAAAATAAAAAATTTGATTTTGTCGAAAACTGGTTTTGCGTAAAATATACCGTTTTTCCCTCATTTTTTAAGGGTTTTTCCCGGCGCGTTAAAAAAATATTGAAAATTTTTAACTTTTGACCCCCCAAAGTACCAACTAGATTCACTTTCCTTTCAGAAAAGTTGCTGTATAAGGCAATCGAAGCATTTTTACTGCCCCAAATCGTGTCGACAGACACAAAAAAAAAAAAAATAAAAAAAAAAAAAAAACACATCATTGTAAAATCAATACATTCTTCACTCCGTTCAGAATCTAAAAGAAGTGTCCGGTAAGGCGTATTTGTTCCGAATATTATGATATTTAAAATCAATAAATCGTGAGTTACCCGAGAAATATAAATGTCTTCGATGACGTTTTGCTGCCTACCAGCAGATCCCGGAAATCCGGCTCGGCTCAGTTCTCCCGGCAGATCTTCCAATCCGTCCGCCTATAAACGTAAGACGTATTAGACGTACTAACTCGCGTGTCAACGAATATCAAATCGACTCACCTCAGCAAGACGTACGTCCCGCGGTCGATCATTTTGCTCCACACCCGACATGTTCGGTCGAAAACAATCAACCACACTGGTATTTCGTGTTTTTATATTATTTATTTTAATATCTAATTACTCGTCGATCGGTTCGAACGGATAAAAAAAACTTCACGGTGAAATAATAAACCAACATGCATCGTTCTCGTATCGGTTGTCATCTCAACGGTGCGTCTTTACTCTATGGCGCGAACTTTTCTTCGCTCCATGGCACAAACTTTACTACATTTATGCCGGGTTGCATAAATGTGTTCATTAAATTTATTTAATGAAAGGATTTATTGAACCACTAAAAAATTTAATGAACCATTTTGATTGCATAAACAGTTCACTAAAATATAATGGTATTAACCATGATACCTGGGTTATGTGTAGAACCACTACGACATTTGTCTGTGTACATTTTTTATTTTTTGCTATCACTTGGATGTGTTTTAAATGTTTTATTAGGTTTTATAAATAATCATGGTATTGTGAATAGTAACACTAGAGTCATAAACACACGCTGAAGACCCTAAATGTTGTCTCTTAAACTAACGTTAGCGAAATCAAAACAAAGTTCAAATGTAGATAAGTATATAACTATATAAGTGTCAGGTGATATATAATTGACGTAAGGATGCTATAAAGATTATACAAAAGTAATAATATGAAAATTAATAATAATATGAGGTTATATATAAAAATAAAATAGAATCAAGGATTAGAAATTATTATTTATATTAATTAGATTTATTTATCGAATGTTCGTTTTTTTTTCTTTACTTCTATATCTTTTACGAGTTTTCATTATGAAATAAAATCATTGGCGCAACCAGAAAATAATTTTTTTGGGGGGGGGGTCACGTTATTATAATAAATGTACGTATATATATATACATTAATATAATTAGTATATTAAATACATCAATACGAATGGTATGTGAAATGAGTTTTTAAGGCATAGGCCTCACCAAAAATTGAGAGGATGTTTGAAAAAATTAATATTTATTCTTCACAAATTAATAGATATTATTTAAAATTATTATAACAGATAAAATAATACATGTCAGACCTCTAATTATAAAACAACAAACAGCACAACTTAAAAATTAATATTGAGTTTTCTTTTTGAAGTTTTGCCATTTCATCGATTATTATCACTAGATCAATATTAATATTTCGGTGAATATTAAGCATTGCCAAACCATTTAGTCTCACTTGGATAGTAGTATTTCGTAGGTACGTCTTAAATCGGCGCAAAGTGGAAAAAGACCTCTCTCTCCAGTAGCTGTTGTGACTGGTAGTGTAATAAGTATTTGCAACAACTTTGAGATTATAGGAAAGAAATCAGGATAACAAAGAAAAAATAATTCTGTTATTGTTGTTTTTGATGATTTGAATGCTGTTGTACTATAATTTAAGTTCTTCATAGTATACTTCTAACCTTGTTATCAAATTATTGCTGTCATTTAATGTGTCAGTATAAACATTGAACATAACTTTAAAGTCCCCAAAAGTTTCTTGAGATATTTGCTTTTCAGGTTTTGGCAATAAACAGTTAAAACTTTTTAATTTGGCCCTATGTTCAAGAAATCGTTAATCTTGTTGTTCGATGAAATAATTGAGAAATGGGATAAACGTTGAAATTCTATAATATTCTTCTGGACTATTTGTTGTAACATTATTTCAATTTTGTTGACAACTTGTTGTTCTTGGAAGAATTACAGCTATACTATAACTGGAACAGATATCCTCAACATTTTTAAATATATCATTAAACTCAACATTAGAATTTTTACGGATTTGTTTTATAGCAGATTGAGTTGTATCAGGAAATTGTAAAGCAGATTCTAAATCTAAGTTTTCAGTTTGAAGAAATTTACTCAAAGGAGCACTTATTGCAAATACTTTAAATAATATTAACAAGGCTACTTGAAACTACCGAAAAAATTTCGGGGTGGGTTATAACCCTCAACCCCCCCCCCCCCTGGTTGCGCCACTGAATTAAATAATATATATTTTTTAAATATAGCATCTGTTACTGGGTCGTGACATTATTGTATTCAATTACTCCCTCGTAATCAGACTTTTAGAATATGGAGTAACACTCGTTCAAATTTAAAGACGAATCTCCATTTTTGTCATACTTTCCTAGTGATTCACCGAATATAATTCAATTGTCTCTGTCCGTATCCTGCAACATTAGATGGCAGGTTTTCCTATATTCGCATTATTAAGTGGTGATGTTTAGATATTTTTTTATTCCTTTTACGTTTAATCTATCTAATAGTATCTTATCAGTGATACCATTCCATAGAACTACCATCGGGCTTTTGCCGTACGAGTGCAGGTATTTCTCTATAAAGGCGTTGGTCAGTTTTGGCACCCCGAGCTCTTTAATAAATTTAACGGAGGCATCGCAATGTCATGTTATGAAAGTCAACAACTCCGGCATTTTACGCTTTATAGTGAATACCCACGGGACACTAAATTTCCCAGTGCCCATTAACGCGAAAGACGTACAATCTTTTCTGGGACTGTCAAGATATTACCGTCGATTTGTACCAAAATATGAGAAAATAGCTAAGCCTCTTACGCCACTACTTAAGGAAAACGCCGAATTCAAGTGGTCAGATCTTTGCCAAAAAGCTTTTGAAGATTTAAAAACATTATTTTTACAGAACCTCATTTTCATAATCCAGATTTTAGCAGACCATTCAATTTAAGATTTAGTCAAATGCAACAGCTACGGCATCATGAAAAATCAACCAATGACGTAATATTATGAGCTCAAAATAGTGTTAGTCGTCGGTTCACTTGGTTTGGATTGGAGTTTTTCCTTTTCTTGTGAAATTTGGTTTTTAAGACTTGGTACTTTTCCCATGACCACGCAATCAATTGGTCAATTATATTTTCAAATACTATTTGAACTTTATCAATAATGAAAATGAGATTAAACCATTTGATCAAAAAATTACGATTTAATTTTAATGGGATTATTTTCTCGTTTTAAATTTATTAAATAACATATTAAATCGACAACGATTAATAATGTTACAAAGTTACAGTTTTTAAATACTCGTCTACTCGTTGTATTTAAACACAATAGTAATTAGTAATTACTAATTATTGATAAAATGTTGATATTGACAACCGTAACATATTTCCCAGTGATAAAACAGTAGGCGCAAACCGTAGGGGTGCTAAAAGTGCTTATTATACAGTTTTCCCTCGTCCTTGGAAAAACTGAAAATGAGATATAAAATAGCTGCTCCGAATAATTAACGAGATGAAATACATGCCATTTAAAATTACCGCTTTTGGACCACTATTAATAACATTTAAACAACTAAAACTATAACAAATTATATCAGTATTTGAGTGTTAAAGGAAAAAAAAACTCTCATTTTAAATGCTGTGGCCTCATAATATTTATAGATACTACTAATGTTTATCAATATATGTCTATTGAGTTGAAACTATTTTATACAAATATTTGATATTTTTATTTTCTGGTAGTCACCGAACATATTATCATTACTACTTTAGTGACCGACGTCCACATGGAAACGTCTAGTCCCTATTGAATGTATTTGTTAATTTGATCTTAATGAGCAATCACACTTAGTGCGTTATAGGTACGTCGAAATTGATTGTTATCGATGGCAATGTTAGAAACGCTGGAGGAAGATTCAACTTTAAAGATACAAGATGAATTGGAAGCAACATTGAAACGCATAACAAGTCTCCGTGGAGTCGTTGGAACTCTTGTGGTAGGCGATGACGGTTTGTATTTTCCAACGGTCATTAATAATTGAAAACTCGACAAAAATATGCATTGGATGATGGACAGTGGAAAAACTCCACAGGTCATTTAATCGAGTACACGATGGATAAGACTTCTGCGAAGCATTACGCTAAGTTGACAAAAGATTTGGCGGAAAACGCAAAGCGGTGCGTCAGGGATATAGATCCGACAGACGAGTTAGTAATGTTCCGAGTGGAAACTAAGAAAAACGAAATGTTCATAGCGCCAGGACCAGGTGAATCCAATCATATAATAATATATCTCGGTGATACGTGTCGTAGTTCATGTAGGTTTCGGTTTCTGGTTTAATGAAACAACTACCATAGTCGAGTCTCGATGGCTCGAATCATAAACAGTATGCAATTTAATTCGCCGGAGGTATTTCCAGAGTTTTATTACTCAATTTTTTTTTTTTTTTTAAGTGTGAAGAAATTATTTATTCATTAACTACGATTTGATTAAAATATGAAATTTATAAACGCTAATACTGTACACAACGTATAGCCTATAGAATAAAGATGCGCGGCAACTGTTAAATTATTTTACAGAACAATATACATTTCATACGTACACATTTGTATGATTGTAAAACACTCCTATAATGATAATATTAATATCTAATGATGTACGAATGTCGTTACTGACTTTGAGTGGTCTATGGTAAAATATCTTTACCTCCGACTCAGTAGCGCTGATAGATATTGCGTCGGGAGTTCAGAAATTTCTAAGAGGCAAGAAAAATATTCGCGTAATTGAGGTTTGAGTGTAATGTATTTGTGCGTCATTAATAAGTAATAACATTCACCTCGTACGAATTAGATTTATGCCAACAATCAAAATTACACTTTTTCTTCATTAGACGTAAATATAATATTAATAGAAATATGATAACTTACGGTAATATTACATTTGGAGTTAAAGCAAAATTTATATTTTAATCATTATTATTAATTATCAAAATCAGAAAAATAAATTTTATAAACAGCGTGCAGGAAGAATGAGTTTTACAAAAAAATTAATAAATATTAAATTGTGGAGCTGTGACAATTAAATTAAATACGATTAAAAACCTTTAAATTACAAAAACGTCTGCTTGATACTAGAATGTTTTTTTTTTTTTTTTTTGACAGGATTAAAGCATTTTAAATTTTAAATTATTTATAAATGATATTTTATTGCATAATACTGAAAACATAAAATATAAGTGAGATAAAAATAAGTATCTTCATAATATAAAATAATAACATATAACTGTTGAATTAAATCGCTTGAAATTAATTATTTTTACAGATTTTAAAATGATAACCATTCAAAATACGGTATCAAAACGAAAATGATGAATGCCGAAATAAACCAGTCATGCGCTCAAAAAAACTATTTTTAATATTAAATACTTAAGTTAAAGGAATTTGAAGCGGTAATTTTGTGTTTCTCTCTACATCATTCTCACACAACATAGAAGTATTTTCATTCCAACATACCGATCGAACTTGTTATGCGATAATGGTCCTGAAAACAGATTTGACTTTGTCGTGAAGTTTGCTTTTTGTGGACTTATCACTTTTTAATTTAGCCTCCTTAAATGTCATTAAGAAAAATTAAACTCTTGAAAATAAACAAAAGTTAATTTTTGGAAATCTTAATTTAAAAAAATACACACTACGCCCCGCGTGTATTCATCGCTCTTTGAACAAGTTAATGTTGGTGTGGGTGTATAGAATTTCAATGAAATGATAGGTCATTTCTTTAGTTAAACGAATCTGAGCAAAGCTTCAGAATTAAAATATACCGTTTGGATTGTCCAATTTCTTCAAATAAATTATTTAAGTTGAAAATTGACGTAAAACCCGTTTTTTACCTAATAATCGTATAATAATTAACATAAACGCTTATAAAAAAAAAAAAAAAAAAAAAAAACACTTCATCATGATTTTTGAAATTTTTTCTGTATCACTAGTGAAGTATATGAGTAAGGTCATATAAAATTTTAAAAGATTTCATCAGATATTCAAAATATACCATTCATATTATACTTCATCAATTTTCGGAATTTTATTTTTCAAATTGTCTAAAAATGTTTTATTTGATAAAAACACTTTTTTTTTATATACAGAAAATTCAAAACGCTTTGTTCTATCTGTATTCAAAGTTTCGTTATGTTTGGATTGAACGATTTCTTCAAACAAATTTTCAAAATGGAAATTTGACGTAAAAACAGTTTTGAGTTTATTACGTAAAAATCGTATGATAATTTACTTAAAATGATAACCTTTATTACCAACATGACAAATTGCGGTGTAAAGTAACAAATATATAATTGGCAAATATTTATAGTAGAACTCCGATTATCCGGACAGATTTATGTCAAAGGTGGTCCAGATAAGCAAATATCCAGATGATTGACGTATAATATATCAAAAGTTATATAATTGTATGAATATATTGTATGTACCTGTATGTATTTATTATTAATATGTACGTAATATAATTTAAAATTTGTAACCATAAACAAATGATTTTATTATATATTTAACTGAAACGAAATAAGCCTTAATAATAATATGTGACATATTTTAAAACCAAAAAAAAAGCTGACTTGGTACATTATTCATTTTATCCTGAAAAATGATATTTTAGTTCGCTTCATAGTAGACTTTCTCTTTAGAGCAGCTTTATATCTCAATTTTTTCTCGTTCGGTTAATTGGGCGTCCGGATGATTGGCGTTCGGATAATCGAAGTTCTACTGTAATTGAAAATCAGAATTATATTTTTAAATTATATAAAATAGAAATGTAGTATTTAAAAAAAATTAATGATGTCAGGGGAGTGTGGTTAAAGAAACCTCTCCTGAGTCTGTATAAAAAAAATGTGTACTTGGAACGCAGTTTTTTAATCATTGGATTGAGCTACAGAACTTAATTTTTCTCGTTATAGCGAGCTATCAAGAAAAATATAACATTCATAACTCTACGAATCGATTTTTTTATCACCAACTCATACATGATCAAACAAGTGTTTCCATTATTTTATAAACTAATATAATAAATACATTCCAGATAATTTGGTATTATATTATCTTTTGTCGACTTAGACGTATACTATGTATGTAACGTTAAACATTTTTTTAGACTCTAAAAATGTGCTCAGAAAATAGGAAAATTGATCAGAGTTACGTGTCAAGCTATTTATCTGCGGAACGAGAAAATGCGTGTTTAAAGAAAACGGTAGAAAACATGAAAGCTAATATCGAAGGTTTAAAAAACGAATTACAAACAAATAGTAAGAAAACGGATCCTA
Source organism: Therioaphis trifolii (assembly GCA_027580255.1). Classification (NCBI taxonomy): domain Eukaryota; kingdom Metazoa; phylum Arthropoda; class Insecta; order Hemiptera; family Aphididae; genus Therioaphis; species Therioaphis trifolii. The sequence continues at coordinate 44,970 of JALBXZ010000164.1, forward strand.
GTAAGTTGAACAAACTTTTTAAGGTAAAAAATTAATTTTGAGACCAAAATCCAGAAACAGTATCAACTGTTTTTTATTTTATTTTGCGACCTCATTCTATTTTTCATCATTTTTATTAAGAACAGACACTTTTCGTTTTCTACGTTCCATTAAAATATTTTCTGTTTTTAATTTAATGATAACCCAATATAGTCCATAACGATTTGAATTTATTTTTTGGACAGTTGTCTTTTATTAAAACTTATAGGTAGGTTTATGTGATTATTACCCGTCATGTATATCGGAAGAATTTTTTGACCTATTATAATTCTCTCTTGATCTCAATTTATATATTGTTAACTTATATCTAACGATTATGTAAATTTATTAAACCATCAACATGAGTATCAACAATTTATTTTAATATTTTAATATTGTTTCTGGTCCAAAAAAAAAAAAATTTCAGATGTTGTTAGGAAAACCTAGGATAAATGTTTACTGTATTCTAATTTTATTTTGCACCCTCATTCAGCATTCTATTTTTTTCATCATTTTTTTTAAGGACAGACGCTTTTTGTTTTTCACGTTCTATCAGCATATTTTTTCGATTCGGTTCCGGTACTTATTTCTTTAAATTTATCTGATAATTCCAATATTTTTTCGAAATTAAACTAGTGATTTATTTATCATAGCGCGTACGCGAGGAATATTTTAAATCAATAATATATTAAATTACACTATAATGTTATGTTGATAAATTGTAATTGTAAATATTGGATAAAAAACTCAAAATTTCTTTAAAGGTCGTAGTTTATTGTTTTATATTATATAGTACAACGTTAACCAATACTTCAATTTTACTCATACTTATATTTTAACATATTGCAAACAATAATTAATATTATTGTTATTATTTGTGAACAACGAGAAAACCAATGAATTTTAAATTATGCTCTTAATAGTTTTCAAATAATGATTAATTTCTAAGAATAAAATACTTCAATTTGAATGAAAAAATAATTTTTTCTTAATTTTTAATTTTTTTAGTTTTATTTAATAAAACCTCTACTATAGTCCAGTCAATAGTTTGGCTAATATGCAACGATTTTTTAAACTATTGGTCCGATAAAACCAATTAAAAAATACATTTTCAAAAAAACTTTCATTTCATAACATTGTTACAGATAATGTCAATCATGTGTATAATGGTAAATATATGCCATACAATCGCAAGTTGTTGCTAATTATAAGTTTCAAATTTAGTCTTACCATTGATTTTAAATACTAGTATTTATAATCAATGATTATACGTTTCGAAAACCATAATTTGTACCCAGTTGAGTACATCATGTATTTGGCCCCTTTCACACGCCACCGAACACGCCACCAGGCACCAGACGCATATATTATTTTATAATTATATTTTACAATGTACAACATTTAAACAATCTAACTAAACCAATATTTAGTTCCAAAATGGAAGTTGAAGAGTTGGCATGTGTTGCTTATTTGTACAGCCATAGTAGACGTGCAAAGAAAAAAAACAGGAAATTTTGGTTAGATACTGAATATGAATACCAACTCTTCCCAACTCTTCTTTTTTATAATACGATTTGCACTTGCAGAATTCCAAATGGCTGGACGATTTTCTACTTCAAATATAAATTTTTCTGTATCGAAATTTCGGCTGTCCATAAACACAGTGCAGATACGTCTGGTCGCGTGACTGGTGGCCGATCAAGTATCAACTGAGAAGAACGCGCGTTTTTCATAAGAAACCATACAAATGTTTTGGTGGCGCCACTTTAAGGTGTGATTCCTTAGAACGCGTCTAGTGACGCGCGACCGGCGCGGCTGACGCGGCGCGACTCTATTTTTAGCCGCGCTGGGACTTCTTTACCTATTTTTAAATGTAGGTGATTCCCAACACAGCGACTGCGGCACGCGATCGCCGCGCGCGTCTACATAGGAATCGGTTACATTTAAAAACAAGTAAAGTAGTACCTGCGCGACCAAAATTGAATCGCGCCGCGTTAGCCGCGCGGCTCTAGCCGCGTGCATAGGAATCGCACCTTTATGTGATCGCACGTCCAGCTATTTTGGTCGCGACCGTTGCGACTGCTGGCGCCACCACGTGTGAAAACCGGTATCTAGTTCTGTATTTCTTTTGGCCGCGCCACCATGGTGGCGTCGTGTGAAAGGGGCCTTATAGTAGTAACATGATTATTTATTTTCTAATTTTCTCGTTGTACACAAATAGTAATAATTATTAACGAATCGACTTGATGAATATAAAAATAGTCTGAACTATGTATTAAATATTTAAAGTAACTTTCCGGGAGAGTAGTTTGATAGGATTCAGTGGTGTATTTAGCGTTTTTGTAAGTTCGACTACCCCCTCTTCCTCGAAATGCATTTTCATAAATGAATTACTATAAAGGTAAAATAAAGCTCAATAAAATGTATGCAGATTCTAAAACTCCCAACTAAAGTAAAATCTTATATACGCCACTGATAGGTAGGTCCTCTCCACAGGACCCACCTTGACGCGGTGGAGAGGCTTACGGGTCATTATTTAGACCTCAACTAAGCGGTCCTCAAATATAAAACAACGTATGATAATATTCATGCAGAAAGTGATATATGTATCGGTATAGAATATAAATCGGTATTAAATGTTATGTATTACTTTATTATTAGGGCCCGGATTTTTATGCAAATGCATGTTCTTCCACATTTAACTTATAATAATTCTGATTAAATATCTTGACGTTTCGTAATACGTAGATTAAGGTATCAAATTTTTTTTTTGCATATTTTTGCATATTTGAATGAAAATGCATATTAATTGCATATTTCTATATAATTGCATAAAAGTTGCATTTTTTAATAGTTGATGAATTTTTTTTTTTTTTTTTGCAAAGCAAGGCGAGTGTGCATAAAAGTTATTTTAAGCATTGATTGGGAAATTGCCGTCGCCGATTTTTATCGACAGTCTGCGTATTTGTCTCAGATAACTTATCTGCACTTTAGGTATACGCACACGGCTTGTGTATTTCAATTAGTTAGTGACGGTAATTTGTTGGTGTAGTTTGTCCACCGCAGTTTTTGTGTTCGTATAAAATAATATTTTGTCTACTTTAGTGTCAAATTTTTATTTTTCTCTAAGAAAATGCCAAAAGTAAAGAAAGCTCATTGTTACGTGAGATGGAGCTATATTATTTTGTACTTTTTGTGAAACCAACGTATCGTGTGATAGAAAATCACAGATTACTCAACATTTAGGAACTTCTAAACACATTGAAAATAGTAAGTTGAAATCAAACAAAGACCAGGTTAGTCAACAGTTTATAAAAAATTCACTTGATCAAACTAGAACAAATAATCAAAATCTGAATGAGTTTAGTAAAGATATTTGTACCTTAATGGTGGCAAATGATATTCCACTTTGGAAACTACAAAACCCAGAATTCAAATGTTTTTTCGAAAAATATATTAAATTAAAATTACCTGACGAATCGACACTACGAAAAAACTATGCTCCGTTGTGTTATGAAGACGTATTACGTAAAATCCGAAAAGAAATAGGGGATAGTTCCATCTGGCCATCTGGGTATCAATTGACGAAACTACCGATGTCGAAGGGCGTTAAGTTGCATGTGTAACGATTGGTTCCCTATCGTCAGAAAATTCTACAAAACCAATAGTTTTAGCAATTGAAAACTTAGAAAAGGCTAACTTTCAAATGATTTCAAAATTGTTCAATGACTCAATGAGTTTATTGTGGCCTGAAAAAGTATTACATAATAAAGTATTACTTCATGTCACAGACGCTGCACCATAAATGATAAAATCTGGAAAAGCGTTAAAAGTATTTTATCCTAAACTAACTCACATTACATGTATGGCCCATGGCCTTCATAGGGTATCGGAAGCTATAAGGGATAAGTACCCAAAAGTTGACATGTTAATTTCTAACACAAAAAAATATTTTTAAAAGCACCTTCTCGTGTAAATACTTTTAAAGAAATGTGCCCAAATTTAAGTTTACCGCCACAGCCCGTTATTACTCGTTGGGGTACGTGGCTTAATGCAGCTTTTTACTATGGTAAGAACTTTGATAAGGTCAAAGAAGTTATCAATACATTTAATGAAAACGATGCAATATCTATTCAAAAAGTTCAAGATTTATTTAAAGACAATTCATTAAAAAATGAACTTTCAGTAATATTAGCCAATTTTCAATGCATCACAGAAACAATCTTACAAATAGAAAAATCTGGCGCCAACCTACGAGAAACCATCTCGTTGGTTAAAAATGTTGAAATTAGGTTAAGTGAAGGAGGAATAGGCATAGAATTTGCTATACTTAAACTACTGCAAGTATTATCGAAGAATCCAAGGTATTCTCAAATTATAAAAATTTGTGGAATATTAAGCGGAGAAATAAGCAATGACAATGAAGGCACTGAAGAGTTGACACCTGAAGACATTTCTTGTTTTAAGTATGCACCTATCGTGTCTTGTGACGTAGAAAGAAGTTTTTCAAAATACAAATCTATGCTACGTGACAATCGTAGAAATTTCGAATTTGAAAATATAAAATCACATTTCGTAACTTCATGTTGGTACTCGTTCCAAAATTAATATTACATTTTTTATTATTATTTCATTAATTTTGCATTTATTTAGTTAAGCAACAGATATAAGATATAAATGTATAGTTTGTACACGTTTGTGAGCAGAATTATATTGATATTAAAATTGTATTTTTTTCTCATACCTAATACCTATATTTTGTAATTGTTTTAAGATGTTCATTTTTGTTTTTAATACAAAATAAAAATTTTTTTTTGCATATTTTTTGCATATTTTAGAATTTTTGACTGCATAAATATGTGCAAATTTAGCAATAATTTCTGCATAAAAATCCGGGCCCTATTTATTATGTATATTCTACTGTCAATAATTAGTTTTAAAGGATTAAACTATTAAAAATATAATTTTTATCAAATTATTTCATGTGTGTTACAATTGTACCTAGCACTGTTACAATTGACCCAGGACAGGGTACAATTGTAACAATATATATATATATTTTTTTTTTAATCAAAATTTATAAATTCAACTTTGGAAATTAAGCTTCATTATACATAAATTATTTAAGATTATATGATAGTTAATCAATTAAGTGCAAAATAAGAGCTAAAAAGTTTGAATTTTCTTAGAAATAAATAAAAGTACCTATGAAAAATGTTACAATTGTACCCGGTCTCCCCTACTTAATAAGCCCGTGTTTTCTTTTCCAAGTAGAAAAAGATATCGGACAACATTACGTTTCCGGTTTACGGGGTCCCGTTTTTTCGAAGCGTCCAAAAGACTCCACGAATAATATTAGTTATTTTGATCCATTACATTTATATATTTTATTATAATATTATTTGTACACCATGAATTATCTTTTATTTTATTTATCTTATATTATCTTTATCGAATATTATCTTATATTTTAGATTACTTGGTACACGTTCATGTTCGTCAACAGTTGCCTGTTATCTAAAAGTTTTTTACTAGGTCGATTTGAAAAAGTTAAAACAATTTAAAGGCACTACTAGAAACATCAGGTTTCGTCAATATTACCCGTGATATTTTTAAAATTGATCTGACCAATCGTCAGTGGCAGTAAGAGTGATTGATATTACGGCCGCGTGTGAACAATTGGTTTACATTGGATAAAACTAATGTTTAATGCTAGGTAGTTACATTTTTTTATGGAAACAAGTATTACAGTCGAATGCAGCCTGCAGGATAAATAAATTACGATGAATATGTAAAAATAATAATATCTATGAACAGTCGCACATGATACGATAACGGGAAAAACGCTATTACCTATTGACTATAATAATTTATACGGCTATCCAACGTTTATCGATATTAAACAACAAATACAGCCGGAGCGTGCAAGAACCTACAGAAACAGTAGGAAACAGTAATGCGCAATACGTCAACATATACATCGGTTAAAGTTTATATTATGGTACAAATTTGTACGCAAATAAACCGTAATTGCGTTTTTCGATTAGTGTTGCCATCGAATTTCTTTCCTCGAAGACTCGGGTGCCGTTTTTGTAAAAAAAGACTTGAAAGTACTGATTTTGTATGAAACAGATGAACTCAAGAACCTGTATAAAATAAACAAATAAATAATCTTATCAAGTCTTTTCAAGTTGCAAAAAAGAAATGTAAATCCCTAATCTTTACTAGACGCCGACACTCCAATCCCCAGAACATATATCTCGATGATACGATTATTCCCTATGTCCCTACCATATTACCTACCTAGATATCACACTTGATCCTAAATTACATTGGTTACCACACATTATGTCACTCACTCTTGCCTTTTAACTACAGTAGATTTTGATGAGCATACTTATGCTTATGAAGTAAACATACATGAATCAAATAGGGATTTTATTTTTCAAGATACATTAATATCTCCTATTCCTAACACATTAAATATTGTATCTAATGGAAATCATTATGTCACTTGTAGAGATCCATTATAATTATTTAAAACATGTTTTTGTTTGTTATACAATTTTACATTTTGTATATACTATGTATAATGTTTGTTTATATATTAATAAAACGTATTATTAATATGTACCTATTATTGTGTTTTATATCCTTATATAATAACTCTGGTCTTTAATGTATAAATGCAAGGTATATTCTTACAACATTTTGTATATAGTTTAATTAATATTAAGATGAATACCAGTATTTATTAATTGTATCTATGATATATTAACATAAACAAGTTTGTGTTAGTTACAAATCATTTTGTTCATGCAATTCAATCGTAGTAATTGTAACAAAACAAAAATGATACAGTAACTAGAATAGTCACTACTCTTAACAAAAAGGTATAGTATCAGCAACTAAACAATTTAATGTATATGTATTGTAATCTTGTATACTTAACAAGTCGTATCTTAAACACTACAAACTTATTCTGTAACAATGACAGAAAATTGTATAATATAATGTAGTCATAACTCATTGATATGTATATACAATTAAACATATTTGTCACCAATACATAAGTTAAGTAGTCAATACCATATACAGATTAGTAATGATAACAGAATATCTAGTATCTCTAACGATTTACTGTCAACAATATTACATTTGTATCCACAACTAAACATTATGTTGTCCCTGAGGCAACTAGATATCATAGTTGCAATTACCTTATTTTGGTTCCAACAACAAAACTTTTTTTTCAGTGCGTGAATACCAGAAACCTGAATATAAAAGACGGGGGGCTATAAAAATCCGGAAAGTAAAAATCCGGACCGTAAAATTCCGGAATGTAAAATCCCGGACCGTAATAATCCGGAATGTTAAGTTACGGAATGTAAATTCCCGGACAGTAAAATTCCGGAATGTAAAATCCCGGATCGTAATATTCCGGACCGTAAAATTCCGGAATTTAAAATCCCGGACCGTCATTATCCGGAACGTAAAGTTACGGAATGTAAATTCCCGGACCGTATAATTCCGAATGTAAAGTCCCGGATCGTAATAATCCGGACCGTAAAATTCCGGAATTTAAAATCCCGGACCGTCATTATCCGGAACGTAAAGTTGCGGAATGTAAATTCCCGGACCGTTATAATCCGGAATAAATAACAATGGTTCTCAAAATGTTCAGTAGAAAATTATAAATGATTTTTTTCAAATTGTGCTAAGCCCAGATAGCAAAAATGTTATGATAATAATACTAAAATATTATTAATGCATTACATCTAAAATAATATAATTAAAATAATATAGTACTATTTAATTATCGTTACATTTTTTATATTATTCGAGTAATGGAAAAAAAATCATATTATATTATTATTTTTTTTATAACGTAATTATTATTATTGTTAAAACATTATATTATCGTTTTATTTACAATGCACTTATAATATTATTTTAAGAGCAACAAGAAAATCTAAAAATGTCATTATTATTTCATTGTGAAAATAATAACATCATTATGATATGATTATCTATTATTTTGTCATCGAATAAAAATAGACAAACAGAATTATTAAAGGCAGTTTATTTACTCAAGAACAATATTATTATATATTATATTATAGTAATTAGTAATTATATGTATATTAAAATTATAAATATATATTTTATATATATATAAATAGGTAGCGTATACTCTTGTATCATTATTTTAGTCTAAATGTCAATGTAAAATTAGAGGTTTTTGGGTGTCTATTATATTATATTATATTATAGCGTATCATAATATTTTATTAATATAATCGCAATTCCCTAAACCCAATCCCTTTAAAAGTAACTGTGCGTGCCCTATTTATAAGTACAAAATATGTTGTGTGGTACTGTGGTCTGTACTAAAATTAAATGGTACATTTTAAAAAATATCTAGTGACCTAGTGTCACACTACAATTACAAACTGTAGATCTTTTAATAAATTGTATTCCGAGAAAATAGTTTATAATATTTTGAATGCAACTAGCTATTTCGTTGTAATTAAGAAACTAAAAATTTTGTATTCGTGAAATGTTAACCAAATATCTTAATCAGTATTACCTATAGGTACAGACTACAGGGTATAACTTTTAAAATATTTTGAGTTTTTTTTAAAGCATTTATGGACATTTAAATTATTCTACTTTTTCTGATTTTTTTTTTTTTTTTTTTTTATACTTATGAATAAAAATGTAAGATTCCTCAAAAATGCTTGATAATTTACTACAATGTTTCTCATATAAGTCATAACATACTATCCCTGCAAATCAAAAATTCAAAATTCAGTTTTATTTCACGATAACTGTAAATGACCATTTTAGTTAAAATTTTGAGAAAACTAACCTTCTAAAATATATACATAATACCTAAAGTTTGAAAATGTAACAAGATTTAAAAAAAAAATGTATGTGTTTCTGGAGTTCGGGCGTCAAATATGAAATAACAATGTTTTTTCAAACGATTTAAGTATTTCAAAAAATTATTTTTCGTTATCTTGAAATTTGCACCAAATGTTTATATTGATATTATTTACACATATTATGATAAAATTGTTTAATTCAAGTTTCTACGACAATAAAGTACTTTTTTAATTTTAACCAAAATTCTGAAATAATTTGATAGTAAACCGTTATCGTATGCGTAAAATTTTTGATTTCGTGTTAATCAAAACTAGACGCTCGTAAATTCTTTTATGTAATAAGGTTCGATTTTTTGACCATTGTAAGCAGCCTTTTATTAAATTATAAATTCTAAACTATGAATATAAAATGTTATCTACTCTGCAGGGGCGAGTTTTATCACATGCAAAATAACATAGATAAATTTTTAATTTTGAAAAAAAAATAATTTTCTTCCTTTAAACATAGGGAAACGTAAAGTTGTCTTTTTTACTCATGGTAAAAATCCTATTGTTTACAATTATTCATTAGATAATACAGTTTTAAATAGAGCTCATTCAATAAAAGATCTTGGTGTTCATTTTAGTTCAGATATATGCTTTAAACGAAATCATGAAAATATGCTCGGCAAATTTTATAAAATGTTAGACTTCATAAATAGGAACATTCGACAATTTAATAACCCTACTACAATAAAAACAATTTATTGCTTGCTTGTACGATGTGTTCTTGTATACGCATCACTAATTTGGAGTCAATCGTTAACCACTCACATTCACGGTCTAGATAATATCCAATATAAAACTTTAAAAAGAATTTCCCGTATGAATAGGTACCTATTTCTAAAGATTCAATTATGCCAATTCAAAATTTAGTAAACTTAGATTCTCTCCAACTAAGACGTCAGTTATTTCGTTTATGTTCGGAAACGACTTGTTAAATTATAATATTGTATGCCCTGAAATTTTAGCTCAGGTCAATTTTATTGCTGTATTCCCTCTTTCTACCTGAGAAATTAAGATATTTTTGCCATTCCATTGTTCAAGTTAAATTCAAGTAACGACGCCTTTTTTATTAGAGCTCTAAAACTTGCAAATTTAGTCTCCAGCACCTTAGATTTTTTCAATAAAACTCTGGGTCAGGGGCGTCATTTCAAATTTTCAATAGGGATGCAAATATTTGAATCAGGTCAATTGTTTCCTCCACCAGGCCATTTATATATCCTGTTTATTAAGCGAAACTTAAAAATAGGGCTGCCAATGTATAGTCTGAATCCCTCAAATGACGCCCCTGCTTTGGGTACTTTTAAATTTAAGTCAATTATATTTTTTTTTAAACATTATAATTTTATATTAGTCTTTCAGTGTTTTCTTAATATTTTTATATATTTAATTATTTGTTTACTTATATATGTATATACATACTTTTTAATATGATTTAGTGTTGTACATAATAATTACTATATTTTCTAAAATTATTATATTTTATCCATTAATGGTCATTATACCACACTCAATTTTGGAAAAAGGGCGTTGAATTCTAAATAAATAAATAAATAAATAAATAAATAAATAAAAAATGATCTATTTGTTTAAAAAAAATATATAAAATATAGGAATATTAGGCCTAAATATTCAAATAACCAAAAAGTATATATATTATATAGAATAACTTCAATAACGATATTTTATAATAATTATTTTATCATAATACATGGCTTTGAAAACATTTATGAAAAATAATTAAATATTACAAACGCCTATAATTAAATATAAATAAATAAGTGCCATATTTAGAAAATAAAATCTTGTGAACACAATGCCAATTTTATCAACTGGTGAAAGTTTCAATTTTTTACGACTTATACTTTTAAATTATATCAAAAATCTAATATAGTATACCTAAGTATAATCTAATATAGTATAGTATATAATATAGTAATATGGTAATATAGTAATATAATATAGGTAGTAAATTCGTTAGAGTATAAAAAGTTTTTTTACGCGATTTCGAAAAATTTTAATTTCAGACCCTTATACCTAAAAATTGTTCATATAATGACGCTCTAGTTTTTTGTATAGTTATTTCAAAGAAATCTCATTCTAAACTTTGTACTTACTTAGATGCCCACTGTGCAATAGTATGTACTATAAACATACAAGGTATGTTTCATATAACATTGGAACATCAATTTGCATGTTGATTTTACGTTTATAGGCTGTTCCAGGTACTGCTAATGTCCGGTGATTGCGATCTAATTATCAACATTTTAGATCTGTTTAATTCTTACATACCAGCAACAGCAATTTAATGTTTCTCAAAAACTTCTATTAACAAGGAAAATTTATAATAAAATAACATACCGTATGCGGGTATCGAACTTCGACCACTGAATCCGATATTACCTATATATTTGGGGACCCTAAATACTACAACCTATCGCGCCTATCCTAATCTTGTTAGATTAGAAAAATTAACGGTATTTAAGGGAATTGAAAGCGATTATTTTTTTTTCTGTATCCAACACGCGTATCAATTGTATTTATATATAATTAATATTAAATTATATATAATATAATATTATATATAATTATATTATATAATATATTTATTATATTATATATTATATATAATTATATATTAAATTATAATTAATATTATATAATTATATTGTAATTATATAATGTATCATAGTAATGTAGACAGTAGATTTTTCAAGGTGGTGTACTGGTGAGCTGAGGGGGCTATACGCCTATACCCCTCTCCGGAATTTATATGTTGACATCATAATAATTAATTAATAATTGCGTCTTAGAAAAAATGTATTATTATAAAATTAAATACGCTAATACGCTATTGCAATATTTGCACTGAACAGTCGTAGTCAAATAGTCAATTTGTGGTCAACACTCAACACTCGATAATCACCAGTTCACCACGAGTCGCGGGATGATAGTAATTGATACGGGAGTGGTTGCGACTTGCGGGGACTAGAGAGATAATAATATTTTCTTATGGGTAAAACCGAGCGTGTATTTTTATCAAATACAAATATAATTATTTAAAAGTAGTATTGGTGTGAAAATCTGGCAGCGATAATTTGTTTCTGGTACGTTACAAGTGAAACAATTCAATGTTGTATTAAACACAATAATATAACAACCATGCGGCGTATGATTTATAATATTATATTATAGGTCTAAATTGTCATATGACGTCATACATCTCCGGAAAACTGAAACAACCATATTTTGTTTCTGGTACGTTTCAAGTGAAACAATTCAATGTTGTAATTGAACACAATAATATAACAACCATTCGATGTATAATTTATAATATTATAGGTCCATAACATCTATAACATCCCCGAGATAAATCTTAAATGATTGTTTTATTTAAACAGAACTAATACATTGTATACATATCACAAAGTTACGTTGATTGTATAACATAAAATGCTTGTTGCTGGGATGTGTTGAAACATCCAGTGCACAGTGGGTGTAATTTGAACTTACTCAACCCTTAAATGTAAATGCTAAAACCTTTTCATTTAAAAGTGATTTAAAATACCTATTAAAAACTTTAAAACTCATTTTTTAGTTTTTTGAGTTCACTATTTTGAGAACCATTGTTTTTATTTTATTTTCCGGATTTTTAATTTCCGGAAAATTACGGTCCGGGATCTTACGTTCCGGATATTAACGGTCCGGGATCTTACATTCCGGGTTTTAACCGTCCGGGTTCTTACATTCCGGTTTTTAACATTCCGGATTCTTACGGTCCGGGGATTTACATTCCGGTTTTTTACGGTCCGGGTTTTAACATTCCGGTATCTCACATTCCGGAATATTACGGTCCGGACATTTTAATTTCCGGATTTTATACTTCCCGTACTTTTAAATTCCGAATTGTTACGGTCCGGGATTTAACATTCCGGAATTTCACATTCCGGAATTTAACGGTCCGGACATTTTACTTTCCGGATTTTAACGTTCCGGCCAATTATTTTCCGGATAATTACGGCCTCCCTAAAAGACCACTGAATCAAGTAAACTTATAATCGCGTCAATGCGTGTACAATATATTCATTAGGCATATGATAACGTGCACATAGATCTGAAACTGTTTTCCATTTGATATTTTGACTGTCACACTTTTTTTTTTTTTTTTTAATTAAAATTTCTTTTACAAAATACACACTGCACGTTATTGTTTAGTTAAGAAATATTTGATTAATAATATATTAAAATTTTCATTGAATTGTAAATACATAATCATTAGTGGTTTAGTACCTAAAACACGTGAGCTTGCCGGGCAGAAAATTTAGTAATCATCCATTAGGTGTTTATATACACACATGTTATTTCACGATCTATATTCACTATTCACCTGATATTGGCGGGCGTTTCGGATAAATAAAAAAATCGAGATGTCAAGTGACATTGCATGCCGAATGCTGTTAGAACTCAAAAATAACTTTTTTTTAAAATATTTTCAAAAAATGTAAAGATACCTATTTTACAGATTTTTATTTTAGAACATTTTGGCGTTTCCACTCTTTATTGTCATTCAATAAATGATTTTTAATTTTTCTTTTATTTTCAAGAAAAATTATGAATTATTTATTACCGTATTAGCTTAACTGTATCACATCATAATTATTATCAGCAAATTGTATTTTGTTTTGATACATTTTGGAAGTCGATAATTAGAGGAGTAATAAATTATGAAGCGATAATTTTCAGAATAATAGTATTTATATATATATATATATATATATATATATATATATATATATAATGTAATACAATACTTTTAGAGTTATGAATATAAATAACCGAAACCGATTTAGTGACTGTACCTTTGATGTAGAAAAACCATTGAGAAGAGAAAAAAAACTCTTAAAGTACCATAGCTATCCAAATTCTGATCTGCAGAGTTGTTAATAGAAATTTTTTGAAAAAACGTACTCCCCAAGAAAAATTCCCAGAAAAAAAAATGCAAAAATCATTGTAAAATTAATAGATCACTCACTTCAATTTAAAATAAATGGCATCATGATGTAAAACTAATGACTATAATGTCACCTAAAACTCTCATAAAAATATTATTGAGTATACGTGTTTTACTGTTATATTTATTTTCAAATAACAATTACAGGACTAACATATTTATTGCTTGAATAATAGCGTATTTAATTTGTGTCAGATTTGGATCATGTGGTTTGTCGAACCTCCTCCAAACCAGGCACGAATAGAAACGGAAATTGTCGGTGTGTTCAATTGGACTGCGTCTTATCGCTGGGACAGTGACATTCTTCTTCCTTATGGATATTTCATGGAACACAGACCACCACTACCTCCTATGCGTGTAGATATTCCCAAAACAAAAATCAAGAAGGTCGCATGGTTTGTTTCAAATTGCAATCCGCAAAGCTGCCGCAAGGAGTACGCTGACGAACTCGCCAAATACATCGATGTTGACGTATACGGCCGCTGTGGAAACCACAAATGTCCGAGGTCGGATGAAGATTCCTGCTTCAAGATGCTGGAGACGGATTATAAATTCTATTTGTCTTTTGAAAACTCACACTGCCGTAATTACATAACCGAAAAACTATTCTTAAACGCATTAAGGTGGGTATTTTGACATTTCTACGTTAGTTCGGTTAGTTATCTGTATAACATATATTGTCACCGTTGGGTTTTACGTCAAAAAGACGAGAGCAAAATAGTGAATACAAAAAGAGCGAACAGCAACACGAGCGAAGTTGTGTGTATTCAAGTATTCCAATGGTGACTCGATGATGGGAAGTACGAAGACGGTTAAATTTTATAATGTGGGATCTGGATAAAGTAAGATCCTTGAACCATATATTTTTTTGTATGACAGGAACTATTAATTTATAGGTGGAGGCAAAATTTGCTGGCAAATTATTTCAAAAGGAAGACCAGAGAGTGTGAACGTGGCGTTGAAGAATCGGGGTGAAATCGGACCAAGTAAGGAACAGAGAATAAAAAGTATGAAAAATATGAAAATTAGAGTGCGATAAAGATTTCAGGAGAAATTTGATGGCGAGCCAGCGACATCTAATGTTGAAAGGAGGTTACATAGTTTCTACCTCGATAACAGGAAGATGGGTTGATTTTGAATATCCCATAATGCTTCTGAGGCAGTTGCTCTGGAGTTTATTGAGTTTATTTAGATTGGAGAAAGAAGCAGAGCCAAAAAGAAAACTACCGTATTCTAGTTTGGAGCATATAATCGTTTTATAAATTGATAACGATGAGAAAGGATGAGATCCCCGCCATCTGCTAGTAGTTTATCTGAGAAAATTAGACCATTTCGAGCAGTATGATGTGAGTGACATAATGTGTGGTAACCAATGTAATTTAGGATCAAGTGTGATATCTAGGTAGGTAATATGGTAGGGACATAGGGAATAATCGTATCATCGAGATATATGTTCTGGGGATTGGAGTGTCGGCGTCTAGTAAAGATTAGGGATTTACATTTCTTTTTTGCAACTTGAAAAGACTTGATAAGATTATTTATTTGTTTATTTTATACAGGTTCTTGAGTTCATCTGTTTCATACAAAATCAGTACTTTCAAGTCTTTTTTTACAAAAACGGCACCCGAGTCTTCGAGGAAAGAAATTCGATGGCAACACTAATCGAAAAACGCAATTACGGTTTATTTGCGTACAAATTTGTACCATAATATAAACTTTAACCGATGTATATGTTGACGTATTGCGCATTACTGTTTCCTACTGTTTCTGTAGGTTCTTGCACGCTCCGGCTGTATTTGTTGTTTAATATCGATAAACGTTGGATAGCCGTATAAATTATTATAGTCAATAGGTAATAGCGTTTTTCCCGTTATCGTATCATGTGCGACTGTTCATAGATATTATTATTTTTACATATTCATCGTAATTTATTTATCCTGCAGGCTGCATTCGACTGTAATACTTGTTTCCATAAAAAAATGTAACTACCTAGCATTAAACATTAGTTTTATCCAATGTAAACCAATTGTTCACACGCGGCCGTAATATCAATCACTCTTACTGCCACTGACGATTGGTCAGATCAATTTTAAAAATATCACGGGTAATATTGACGAAACCTGATGTTTCTAGTAGTGCCTTTAAATTGTTTTAACTTTTTCAAATCGACCTAGTAAAAAACTTTTAGATAACAGGCAACTGTTGACGAACATGAACGTGTACCAAGTAATCTAAAATATAAGATAATATTCGATAAAGATAATATAAGATAAATAAAATAAAAGATAATTCATGGTGTACAAATAATATTATAATAAAATATATAAATGTAATGGATCAAAATAACTAATATTATTCGTGGAGTCTTTTGGACGCTTCGAAAAAACGGGACCCCGTAAACCGGAAACGTAATGTTGTCCGATATCTTTTTCTACTTGGAAAAGAAAACACGGGCTTATTAAGTAGGGGAGACCGGGTACAATTGTAACATTTTTCATAGGTACTTTTATTTATTTCTAAGAAAATTCAAACTTTTTAGCTCTTATTTTGCACTTAATTGATTAACTATCATATAATCTTAAATAATTTATGTATAATGAAGCTTAATTTCCAAAGTTGAATTTATAAATTTTGATTAAAAAAAAAATATATATATATATTGTTACAATTGTACCCTGTCCTGGGTCAATTGTAACAGTGCTAGGTACAATTGTAACACACATGAAATAATTTGATAAAAATTATATTTTTAATAGTTTAATCCTTTAAAACTAATTATTGACAGTAGAATATACATAATAAATAGGGCCCGGATTTTTATGCAGAAATTATTGCTAAATTTGCACATATTTATGCAGTCAAAAATTCTAAAATATGCAAAAAATATGCAAAAAAAAATTTTTATTTTGTATTAAAAACAAAAATGAACATCTTAAAACAATTACAAAATATAGGTATTAGGTATGAGAAAAAAATACAATTTTAATATCAATATAATTCTGCTCACAAACGTGTACAAACTATACATTTATATCTTATATCTGTTGCTTAACTAAATAAATGCAAAATTAATGAAATAATAATAAAAAATGTAATATTAATTTTGGAACGAGTACCAACATGAAGTTACGAAATGTGATTTTATATTTTCAAATTCGAAATTTCTACGATTGTCACGTAGCATAGATTTGTATTTTGAAAAACTTCTTTCTACGTCACAAGACACGATAGGTGCATACTTAAAACAAGAAATGTCTTCAGGTGTCAACTCTTCAGTGCCTTCATTGTCATTGCTTATTTCTCCGCTTAATATTCCACAAATTTTTATAATTTGAGAATACCTTGGATTCTTCGATAATACTTGCAGTAGTTTAAGTATAGCAAATTCTATGCCTATTCCTCCTTCACTTAACCTAATTTCAACATTTTTAACCAACGAGATGGTTTCTCGTAGGTTGGCGCCAGATTTTTCTATTTGTAAGATTGTTTCTGTGATGCATTGAAAATTGGCTAATATTACTGAAAGTTCATTTTTTAATGAATTGTCTTTAAATAAATCTTGAACTTTTTGAATAGATATTGCATCGTTTTCATTAAATGTATTGATAACTTCTTTGACCTTATCAAAGTTCTTACCATAGTAAAAAGCTGCATTAAGCCACGTACCCCAACGAGTAATAACGGGCTGTGGCGGTAAACTTAAATTTGGGCACATTTCTTTAAAAGTATTTACACGAGAAGGTGCTTTTAAAAATATTTTTTTGTGTTAGAAATTAACATGTCAACTTTTGGGTACTTATCCCTTATAGCTTCCGATACCCTATGAAGGCCATGGGCCATACATGTAATGTGAGTTAGTTTAGGATAAAATACTTTTAACGCTTTTCCAGATTTTATCATTTATGGTGCAGCGTCTGTGACATGAAGTAATACTTTATTATGTAATACTTTTTCAGGCCACAATAAACTCATTGAGTCATTGAACAATTTTGAAATCATTTGAAAGTTAGCCTTTTCTAAGTTTTCAATTGCTAAAACTATTGGTTTTGTAGAATTTTCTGACGATAGGGAACCAATCGTTACACATGCAACTTAACGCCCTTCGACATCGGTAGTTTCGTCAATTGATACCCAGATGGCCAGATGGAACTATCCCCTATTTCTTTTCGGATTTTACGTAATACGTCTTCATAACACAACGGAGCATAGTTTTTTCGTAGTGTCGATTCGTCAGGTAATTTTAATTTAATATATTTTTCGAAAAAACATTTGAATTCTGGGTTTTGTAGTTTCCAAAGTGGAATATCATTTGCCACCATTAAGGTACAAATATCTTTACTAAACTCATTCAGATTTTGATTATTTGTTCTAGTTTGATCAAGTGAATTTTTTATAAACTGTTGACTAACCTGGTCTTTGTTTGATTTCAACTTACTATTTTCAATGTGTTTAGAAGTTCCTAAATGTTGAGTAATCTGTGATTTTCTATCACACGATACGTTGGTTTCACAAAAAGTACAAAATAATATAGCTCCATCTCACGTAACAATGAGCTTACTTTACTTTTGGCATTTTCTTAGAGAAAAATAAAAATTTGACACTAAAGTAGACAAAATATTATTTTATACGAACACAAAAACTGCGGTGGACAAACTACACCAACAAATTACCGTCACTAACTAATTGAAATACACAAGCCGTGTGCGTATACCTAAAGTGCAGATAAGTTATCTGAGACAAATACGCAGACTGTCGATAAAAATCGGCGACGGCAATTTCCCAATCAATGCTTAAAATAACTTTTATGCACACTCGCCTTGCTTTGCAAAAAAAAAAAAAAATTCATCAACTATTAAAAAATGCAACTTTTATGCAATTATATAGAAATATGCAATTAATATGCATTTTCATTCAAATATGCAAAAATATGCAAAAAAAAAATTTGATACCTTAATCTACGTATTACGAAACGTCAAGATATTTAATCAGAATTATTATAAGTTAAATGTGGAAGAACATGCATTTGCATAAAAATCCGGGCCCTAATAATAAAGTAATACATAACATTTAATACCGATTTATATTCTATACCGATACATATATCACTTTCTGCATGAATATTATCATACGTTGTTTTATATTTGAGGACCGCTTAGTTGAGGTCTAAATAATGACCCGTAAGCCTCTCCACCGCGTCAAGGTGGGTCCTGTGGAGAGGACCTACCTATCAGTGGCGTATATAAGATTTTACTTTAGTTGGGAGTTTTAGAATCTGCATACATTTTATTGAGCTTTATTTTACCTTTATAGTAATTCATTTATGAAAATGCATTTCGAGGAAGAGGGGGTAGTCGAACTTACAAAAACGCTAAATACACCACTGAATCCTATCAAACTACTCTCCCGGAAAGTTACTTTAAATATTTAATACATAGTTCAGACTATTTTTATATTCATCAAGTCGATTCGTTAATAATTATTACTATTTGTGTACAACGAGAAAATTAGAAAATAAATAATCATGTTACTACTATAAGGCCCCTTTCACACGACGCCACCATGGTGGCGCGGCCAAAAGAAATACAGAACTAGATACCGGTTTTCACACGTGGTGGCGCCAGCAGTCGCAACGGTCGCGACCAAAATAGCTGGACGTGCGATCACATAAAGGTGCGATTCCTATGCACGCGGCTAGAGCCGCGCGGCTAACGCGGCGCGATTCAATTTTGGTCGCGCAGGTACTACTTTACTTGTTTTTAAATGTAACCGATTCCTATGTAGACGCGCGCGGCGATCGCGTGCCGCAGTCGCTGTGTTGGGAATCACCTACATTTAAAAATAGGTAAAGAAGTCCCAGCGCGGCTAAAAATAGAGTCGCGCCGCGTCAGCCGCGCCGGTCGCGCGTCACTAGACGCGTTCTAAGGAATCACACCTTAAAGTGGCGCCACCAAAACATTTGTATGGTTTCTTATGAAAAACGAGCGTTCTTCTCAGTTGATACTTGATCGGCCACCAGTCACGCGACCAGACGTATCTGCACTGTGTTTATGGACAGCCGAAATTTCGATACAGAAAAATTTATATTTGAAGTAGAAAATCGTCCAGCCATTTGGAATTCTGCAAGTGCAAATCGTATTATAAAAAAGAAGAGTTGGGAAGAGTTGGTATTCATATTCAGTATCTAACCAAAATTTTCTGTTTTTTTTCTTTGCACGTCTACTATGGCTGTACAAATAAGCAACACATGCCAACTCTTCAACTTCCATTTTGGAACTAAATATTGGTTTAGTTAGATTGTTTAAATGTTGTACATTGTAAAATATAATTATAAAATAATATATGCGTCTGGTGCCTGGTGGCGTGTTCGGTGGCGTGTGAAAGGGGCCAAATACATGATGTACTCAACTGGGTACAAATTATGGTTTTCGAAACGTATAATCATTGATTATAAATACTAGTATTTAAAATCAATGGTAAGACTAAATTTGAAACTTATAATTAGCAACAACTTGCGATTGTATGGCATATATTTACCATTATACACATGATTGACATTATCTGTAACAATGTTATGAAATGAAAGTTTTTTTGAAAATGTATTTTTTAATTGGTTTTATCGGACCAATAGTTTAAAAAATCGTTGCATATTAGCCAAACTATTGACTGGACTATAGTAGAGGTTTTATTAAATAAAACTAAAAAAATTAAAAATTAAGAAAAAATTATTTTTTCATTCAAATTGAAGTATTTTATTCTTAGAAATTAATCATTATTTGAAAACTATTAAGAGCATAATTTAAAATTCATTGGTTTTCTCGTTGTTCACAAATAATAACAATAATATTAATTATTGTTTGCAATATGTTAAAATATAAGTATGAGTAAAATTGAAGTATTGGTTAACGTTGTACTATATAATATAAAACAATAAACTACGACCTTTAAAGAAATTTTGAGTTTTTTATCCAATATTTACAATTACAATTTATCAACATAACATTATAGTGTAATTTAATATATTATTGATTTAAAATATTCCTCGCGTACGCGCTATGATAAATAAATCACTAGTTTAATTTCGAAAAAATATTGGAATTATCAGATAAATTTAAAGAAATAAGTACCGGAACCGAATCGAAAAAATATGCTGATAGAACGTGAAAAACAAAAAGCGTCTGTCCTTAAAAAAAATGATGAAAAAAATAGAATGAGGGTGCAAAATAAAATTAGAATACAGTAAACATTTATCCTAGGTTTTCCTAACAACATCTGAAATTTTTTTTTTTTTTGGACCAGAAACAATATTAAAATATTAAAATAAATTGTTGATACTCATGTTGATGGTTTAATAAATTTACATAATCGTTAGATATAAGTTAACAATATATAAATTGAGATCAAGAGAGAATTATAATAGGTCAAAAAATTCTTCCGATATACATGACGGGTAATAATCACATAAACCTACCTATAAGTTTTAATAAAAGACAACTGTCCAAAAAATAAATTCAAATCGTTATGGACTATATTGGGTTATCATTAAATTAAAAACAGAAAATATTTTAATGGAACGTAGAAAACGAAAAGTGTCTATTCTTAATAAAAATGATGAAAAATAGAATGAGGTCGCAAAATAAAATAAAAAACAGATGATACTGTTTCTGGATTTTGGTCTCAAAATTAATTTTTTACCTTAAAAAGTTTGTTCAACTTACTAGGATCCGTTTTCTTACTATTTGTTTGTAATTCGTTTTTTAAACCTTCGATATCAGCTTTCATGTTTTCTACCGTTTTCTTTAAACACGCATTTTCTCGTTCCGCAGATAAATAGCTTGACACGTAACTCTGATCAATTTTCCTATTTTCTGAGCACATTTTTAGAGTCTAAAAAAATGTTTAACGTTACATACATAGTATACGTCTAAGTCGACAAAAGATAATATAATACCAAATTATCTGGAATGTATTTATTATATTAGTTTATAAAATAATGGAAACACTTGTTTGATCATGTATGAGTTGGTGATAAAAAAATACGACGAAGTAATTAAAACACAATTTGTGAACAATATCGATTAAAGAAAATCCAATGATGCAATACACCAATATTTAATATTGGTAATTTACCTATTACGTCAGTCAAATAATAATTTATTTACTATATGCCGATATATACTAGGGTTAAACATACGACTCATAACACTCATTTACATGCATCTAAGTCTATGTGAAAGAACATAATTCCAACTCAAAAACCAAACAACTCAAAATAACTTATTTTTTATTACAATTCACCCCTTCTATAATTATAAACATTATTTACTATCATCTCGCTTAACGTATTCTCACTTTTTAAATTTTAACCCAAATTATAATTAATTTTGTATATTAACTCTTATATTCAACATTTCACCAATCATACCCATCGAATCAAAAAGAATTATATTTTAATAATATTTTAGGTTGTATTAATTCGCGGGATAATATTTTTCCGACACATCGTCTTTACATTAATTTTGATATCAATGTTCTGTAAACAACTCGTATTTAAATCACATGGAAAACAAATTGCAAATCGCGTTCTAAAATTGCCAAAAACTTAATGGAAAACATAAACATAAAAAACTATTGAAAATAATTCCGGTGATTTTATATATTTTCTCATAAAATATTATAAATGTAATGATTATCAATCAAATAAAATTGATACATGATATTTGTAGTCAAGAAAAATGTTTACTAAAATATCAAAATAAGATAATCAATTTATTTTATATTTTATATAATTCAGAAAAATATTTAATCACAAGAAATTATTAATATACATGGTTAAATGTAAAATACCATAGATGAAACAAAGATAATTAAAACAATTATAAATATCAACTCTTGTTAATAATATGCCTATCTTGTAAAATTCTTTTCCTTTTTAAAAAAGTCTAGTTGACCTTCTTCATTCGGTATACAAAATGAATTATCTTAAAGATTAAAATATTTCAAGCATCTAAACTAACTAAATGCTATATTGTATGGTAAAAAAATTAACAGGGTGAAGTTAAAAATTTTTAGACCGATGAAAGTTGCCATTAATTAATAAAGTCGTAATTTTATGATCACGGTTTTGTTTACCATTTTTATCTTTCATATCTTTGATTTTACGACACAGTTTAGTATAGCGTTCACTATGGTAATCCGTTTCTATTTCATTTCAATTTTATTCACTTCTTCATCCAAACCCTCTAACATTTAAAACAATCGATAAATGTATATAATATACATTTAAGTAATATATTGGTTCCATTCAAGCATCGACTTTTGAAGCATTCAAGTTGAAGGTAGTATCACAGAATAGATGAAATCCAAAAGTTGGATGCGAAATTCATTTTGTCAATTTGTTTTTGACAACGCAGACGTAAATATTGATACCATAGACGGTTTAAATACATTTCACGCAATGGGAGGCATCCAATGTATAACTCCTTTAACCTCAGTGTCATATGAAACCAACATTAAAAAATTAGATACGACCCTCGCTGCCCAAACTATTGAAGAAGTCGATCGCATTCAACTGCATACTTTTCAACGAACAGTTAAAGAAGGACTATCAAACATTAAAATCAATGATGTTTATCGCAAAAAAATAACAAATGAAGTAAAACTTTTACCTAGCGATTTCTTATGGATTTATGGTAAGTGGAAAGATTTAATCGATGTTCCAGGTTGGAACAGTTTCATGGAAAAGGTCAACTTAAATAAAACGTACTCAAGATCACGAATATTGTGTCTTCCATTTTTAAAAGGTCTATGGTATTATCCCGATTTTTTCATTCTTTCCAAGGCTTCGGTCAACGCTGCAAAAAATTCAAATAAATACACGCATAATATTAGAAAAAAAACACATATCTATTGGTCTAAATCATAAGTCAGTAATTAAACTTGAATTGGTTTAATATAACCGAAGTGAATACAAAATTAACGAATAATATAAATAATGCTTCATAAATTATAGCAAGCAAACAGTAAAACAAATATTATACGAACGTAGAATAAAAATTAAGAAATACACGCTACATCCCTTATATCCTATAACTGACCAAATAAACCTACAGGAATTAACAATTCCCTTCTTCCCCTATTTCGCCCAGTTTTCACTTAAATTCGCGGACACGGTATAAAAACTTGTAGAAAACCTATTAATAAAGGAGTTGAACAAAAGAGGTCTGGTTTAAATATGAGACGTAACGAAAACTAAAAATCTAACTCATTATAAAGTAACGAATTTATATTAAAAATATACAAAGTAATCATCTTTTAAATCGGAAATATTCTCAGGAACATATTTGATAATATACGTGCATTAAAAAAAAAAAAAAATTCACAAATAATCATTGTCGCTAAAAACTTTTACGATAGATCAGAAAAATTAACTGAAACCAATGAGCAACATTTAAAAACACAATCATCAACTGAATACAATGACAGTAATACGTACTCCGCACCACGTAGTATTCTTCACTACTTAGACAAGATAATGAAGATGACATTTTAAAGAAATTATACATAATTTCTTTAGTTACATGACTCTGAGCAAAGCTTCGGTATAAAAATATTCCATTTATATATTTTAACATTTTTATTCTAATTCTCGATACGCTTTTTTTTTTTTATGAAATCCGTATGTAGTTTTCTTGTTTGATAAAGAAAAAATTTTTTTTTACAAAAAAACTTAAAACACGTTGCTCTGTTCGTATCATAAGATTCATAATAATTGAAGGGACCAATTTCTTTTTTAATAAAAAATTGAAGCTGGAAATCGACTTATAAATAGCCAATGCCTTAAAAATATACAATAATGCACTTAAACACGTTATATTAAATTTTCAAAAATTTTTGTTAAATATTAAAAACTTTATTAGAGATGAACTTCGAAAAATCTTGGTACTTATTCTTAGAGCTCTATCTATTTTTGACCCATAAGTTGTTATTTTTTTAAAACTTTTATAAATAATCAAGCAATATGACATTAATATATTATGGAAATTTTAAGTTTCTTGCAGCAGTACTTTCCGAGTTATGACTGAAGAATTAAAATCAATTTAGTGAAAGAGTCTTTTGCGGCAAATTTTCCCCTTTTTACTCGGGTTTTACGGGACTTTTTCCTCGCGTCTGGGAATACTATTGAGAGTAGAGAAATATGATATGTTTAAAGTCAATCTACAGTTTTCAATCTATTGAGTTGTTCTACACTGACAACCCTGAACAAGTTTTAATAGAAAAAAAATAAAACCAATAGATTCTTCGTTTTACTCAGAATCTAAAGAATATGTGTAATGTATTAACTCAGCGTTTCTTAAACTGTGTTCCGCGGAACCCCAGGGTTCCGTGGAGATCACTTCAGGGTTCCGTGAAGCTTTAGTGATTTATTTCGAAATTTTCAAGAAAATTACCTTTAAAATATCTAGCTAAAGATTAGTAGCGGCTAGTGGGGGAAAAAATGTCATTAGTATTATATATGACGTATACAGTATTACAATTATTATTTTTATTTTAAGATATTTTTTTTAATTAAATACCTTTAACACAATATTATTATATGATTGTAATTTATTGACATTTAACAATAATCCTAAAAAAAGCTAAAAAGCTAAAAAAAATAGTAGGGGTTCCACGATAAAAGTATATATCAAAAAGGGTTCCACGGATAAAAAAGTTTAAGAAACGCTGTATTGACTAATCACGTTAAATAAAATAATAAAGCTATTCAATTAAAACATTTATTATAGTTCAATTATAACACAGCAGAAATCAAATTACAGAATCAAATGCAACTCGTTACCCAGACGGGAAGTAATGTCGGGTACCTAATAGATAAGGATCATTAGGATTTCACTAATATATAAACCGATACTTTGATCGGCAAGTATCAATCGTGTAAACCGTTTAATCTTTCGTATTATATAATATCGACGTATTCATAAATACTTAGTTATCTGAAAAATATGTTTACCATCCAATCTAATTATATTTAATGATTTAACTTATCATTGATAGTTGGACGAAGCAATTTTCGGGTGAATTTTAAAATGTTAAGATCTAAGAGAAATACTGCTGAGACTTGAGATAATTCAAAAACTATAATGCTATTAATTAGCATAAAAAATAACTAGATATTCACTCACTTTCTTCTTCTTTTAATTCAAGCGAATTTCTTTTATTTTTGTTATCCATATGAAATATCCACGCCATTTTTTCATCCTAAAACCAACGTTCAATGCATTATTCGATTTTACGTGTACATATTAGTCTCGTGATCAGTTGCTTTCGTTCAATACCAAGGTCTCCTTTATATGCTTCAATGTTGGTTCCTTTTGTTTCATTAAACTGTTGTGCTGACGTTGTAACGTTAATATCTTTTTCTCGGAATCAATCAAAAGTTCGTTTGTATATCTGTTGTCTTCTTGTAATTTGATATACTTTTCTTTGATAGATCTAAAGAGAGATAAAATGTATATTATTCATATGAAAAAATCTCTCGTGTGTTTGAAACGAGATATATTACTCTAAACTTCTGATTTTATTGTTTGCCATTTCAAGTTTTTTCTCGTAATCTACTCGTAATTTTCCATTGATAAGATCCCGTGTTTCGAATTCTTTTTTATCCTGTTTTAATTTTTCTGTCACTTGGCTGAGTTTGCATAACGTTTTATTTAAAGTATCGTTTAGCTTGATTATTTTGGGTTCATTCTAAAAAAAAGGGGAAAAACCATTATTTATTTAACCGAAAATGATGGATTCCATTCACAATGATATTATAATTTAGTAATCATTATGATGAAACGCTCCCGAGAAAATTATGTACTTGACAGTTATCCTTTATAGCATTTTTCGCCATTGATTTTTCCAATTTATTTTTTAAGTCGTTATTTTCGGCTTTCAAATGCTTATTTTCGGCTTTCAAATGCTTATTTTCGTTCTCGAACTTGTCGCATCTTTCTGTATTTGCTTTTGAGAAGTTTTTCAATATTCCGTATTCTGAAACGATCGAAAACACACAATTTTAGACGTCTTACACAATATTTCTTACACATTTTCTGTTACGGATTAAACCGTCGATTTTTTCCAAACCTTTGGTCTTGTCGTCCTGTAGTTTGTCAAATTTCAATTTACAAGCCTTCATGTGCGCGTCATATTTTTCATTGGCGGCGACCAACTTTGCTTTCACGTCCTGTCAATTCATAGAGTGGCGTTTTATCGTATCAAGTGAAATGATTGTACGTGCACAATTCATGTTGACGATATACACGATAAATAATTGCTTACTCTTAATTCATTTAACAATAGTTTTTTCATGTGCTGTTCACGAAGAGTGTCTTTTTCTCGTGGCGTTAAGATGTCGTCTTCGAACATCCAGTTTTTTTTTGCCTCTCTAAATTCTTTTATAGTTTTTTTATCTTTCTTCATTTCCTTGCGCATTATTTCTCTATTCGATTCGGAATCTCCGTACATTTGGTCCAGCTTCTGGAGTTTTATGTTCAAACTGTATCGAACAACAAAGATCGGAAAAATAAATTAAATTTGTTTTTCTTTTAATTACGACGTATAGACAATACTTTTTTATTCTCACGAGCAACACTCCAATGATGCTTTCGTACTTCAATACCAAACGTGAGCCTATAAAAAATAACATGCCCGTTAACAGAATCGGTGTACGCTTTGGCAGTGACGGACTTAGGATTTGCGTTGTACTATATAATATAAAACAATAAACTACGACCTTTAAAGAAATTTTGAGTTTTTTATCCAATATTTACAATTACAATTTATCAACATAACATTATAGTGTAATTTAATATATTATTGATTTAAAATATTCCTCGCGTACGCGCTATGATAAATAAATCACTAGTTTAATTTCGAAAAAATATTGGAATTATCAGATAAATTTAAAGAAATAAGTACCGGAACCGAATCGAAAAAATATGCTGATAGAACGTGAAAAACAAAAAGCGTCTGTCCTTAAAAAAAATGATGAAAAAAATAGAATGAGGGTGCAAAATAAAATTAGAATACAGTAAACATTTATCCTAGGTTTTCCTAACAACATCTGAAATTTTTTTTTTTTTTGGACCAGAAACAATATTAAAATATTAAAATAAATTGTTGATACTCATGTTGATGGTTTAATAAATTTACATAATCGTTAGATATAAGTTAACAATATATAAATTGAGATCAAGAGAGAATTATAATAGGTCAAAAAATTCTTCCGATATACATGACGGGTAATAATCACATAAACCTACCTATAAGTTTTAATAAAAGACAACTGTCCAAAAAATAAATTCAAATCGTTATGGACTATATTGGGTTATCATTAAATTAAAAACAGAAAATATTTTAATGGAACGTAGAAAACGAAAAGTGTCTGTTCTTAATAAAAATGATGAAAAATAGAATGAGGTCGCAAAATAAAATAAAAAACAGTTGATACTGTTTCTGGATTTTGGTCTCAAAATTAATTTTTTACCTTAAAAAGTTTGTTCAACTTACTAGGATCCGTTTTCTTACTATTTGTTTGTAATTCGTTTTTTAAACCTTCGATATCAGCTTTCATGTTTTCTACCGTTTTCTTTAAACACGCATTTTCTCGTTCCGCAGATAAATAGCTTGACACGTAACTCTGATCAATTTTCCTATTTTCTGAGCACATTTTTAGAGTCTAAAAAAATGTTTAACGTTACATACATAGTATACGTCTAAGTCGACAAAAGATAATATAATACCAAATTATCTGGAATGTATTTATTATATTAGTTTATAAAATAATGGAAACACTTGTTTGATCATGTATGAGTTGGTGATAAAAAAATACGACGAAGTAATTAAAACACAATTTGTGAACAATATCGATTAAAGAAAATCCAATGATGCAATACACCAATATTTAATATTGGTAATTTACCTATTACGTCAGTCAAATAATAATTTATTTACTAGATGCCGATATATACTAGGGTTAAACATACGACTCATAAAACTCATTTACATGCATCTAAGTCTATGTGAAAGAACATAATTCCAACTCAAAAACCAAACAACTCAAAATAACTTATTATTTATTACAATTCACCCCTTCTATAATTATAAACATTATTTACTATCATCTCGCTTAACGTATTCTCACTTTTTAAATTTTAACCCAAATTATAATTAATTTTGTATATTAACTCTTATATTCAACATTTCACCAATCATACCCATCGAATCAAAAAGAATTATATTTTAATAATATTTTAGGTTGTATTAATTCGCGGGATAATATTTTTCCGACACATCGTCTTTACATTAATTTTGATATCAATGTTCTGTAAACAACTCGTATTTAAATCACATGGAAAACAAATTGCAAATCGCGTTCTAAAATTGCCAAAAACTTAATGGAAAACATAAACATAAAAAACTATTGAAAATAATTCCGGTGATTTTATATATTTTCTCATAAAATATTATAAATGTAATGATTATCAATCAAATAAAATTGATACATGATATTTGTAGTCAAGAAAAATGTTTACTAAAATATCAAAATAAGATAATCAATTTATTTTATATTTTATATAATTCAGAAAAATATTTAATCACAAGAAATTATTAATATACATGGTTAAATGTAAAATACCATAGATGAAACAAAGATAATTAAAACAATTATAAATATCAACTCTTGTTAATAATATGCCTATCTTGTAAAATTCTTTTCCTTTTTAAAAAAGTCTAGTTGACCTTCTTCATTCGGTATACCAAATGAATTATCTTAAAGATTAAAATATTTCAAGCATCTAAACTAACTAAATGCTATATTGTATGGTAAAAAAATTAACAGGGTGAAGTTAAAAATTTTTAGACCGATGAAAGTTGCCATTAATTAATAAAGTCGTAATTTTATGATCACGGTTTTGTTTACCATTTTTATCTTTCATATCTTTGATTTTACGACACAGTTTAGTATAGCGTTCACTATGGTAATCCGTTTCTATTTCATTTCAATTTTATTCACTTCTTCATCCAAACCCTCTAACATTTAAAACAATCGATAAATGTATATAATATACATTTAAGTAATATATTGGTTCCATTCAAGCATCGACTTTTGAAGCATTCAAGTTGAAGGTAGTATCACAGAATAGATGAAATCCAAAAGTTGGATGCGAAATTCATTTTGTCAATTTGTTTTTGACAACGCAGACGTAAATATTGATACCATAGACGGTTTAAATACATTTCACGCAATGGGAGGCATCCAATGTATAACTCCTTTAACCTCAGTGTCATATGAAACCAACATTAAAAAATTAGATACGACCCTCGCTGCCCAAACTATTGAAGAAGTCGATCGCATTCAACTGCATACTTTTCAACGAACAGTTAAAGAAGGACTATCAAACATTAAAATCAATGATGTTTATCGCAAAAAAATAACAAATGAAGTAAAACTTTTACCTAGCGATTTCTTATGGATTTATGGTAAGTGGAAAGATTTAATCGATGTTCCAGGTTGGAACAGTTTCATGGAAAAGGTCAACTTAAATAAAACGTACTCAAGATCACGAATATTGTGTCTTCCATTTTTAAAAGGTCTATGGTATTATCCCGATTTTTTCATTCTTTCCAAGGCTTCGGTCAACGCTGCAAAAAATTCAAATAAATACACGCATAATATTAGAAAAAAAAACACATATCTATTGGTCTAAATCATAAGTCAGTAATTAAACTTGAATTGGTTTAATATAACCGAAGTGAATACAAAATTAACGAATAATATAAATAATGCTTCATAAATTATAGCAAGCAAACAGTAAAACAAATATTATACGAACGTAGAATAAAAATTAAGAAATACACGCTACATCCCCCTGGGCCTATCAATTTTTTTTTTAACTTTTTTTTTACATGATCTGTATTATATTATAATAATCATTAGAAAAAAAAATACGAAATTATTTAAAGTCATAGATTATGATATAGATGTGTAATATATTGATAGAAGCGCTCGGAACTTACTCAGCTTGTATCGTATCGATTTTATAACGACAGATACTTTTAGATACACGTTATCTGATACTGAACGTTCGATAATTTTTTTTTTTTTGTTAAACACGAAATAGTAATGATATTATTGTAGTACACGAATACGTCTTCACAGTTCACGTAGTACACTAGATGCTTGCAAAATAATAGATAGATTTGCAGAACACAAACGATTCAAAGAATTTGTTTTATAGAATAATAATTTTAATTAGTTTGTGCTTCATTTAAAATAATTTTTATTTATTTTTAAGCCTAAATATTATAGTTAAATTATTTTTGTTTATTTTTTATTCCTCAACATAACAAGTCTAAAAGTCGCCCCCCCTTAAAATAGAGCCAGGGACGCTCTTGAGGGGGCCAGGCCCTCTGCCCCCCTTAAATCCGTCACTGCGCGTTGCAACTGATGAAGGTGGATGGCGAAATATTTAACACGCGATTCGAAATCCGTATCACAGCGTTGTTCACAATCAATGTAGATTGAATCGTATTTATATTATGTTTATACTTACTCTCTCTGTTTGCGGTCTTCTCGCACGATTTCCAGCTTTTATCCTCCTGCGGAGTACAATATTAATAAATATTATTATTGTTATTTTTTTCATTATACTTTCGAGTGTGAAACAAACACCAGATGTATTTTAAGTCACGAAAAAATAACAATTCAATCTTCACATATTATTATGGTATGTCATTGAGTAGCTTATTGTACGTATGTGCATTTTGAAAATTTAAGTTTTTTTTTTTATAAATTTACAATTCGATCAACGCACTACCGATGCTGTTCGAACTTCGAAGATTTTTACTCACGATGATATGGGTGGTGTAATCATCCACGGTTTTTCGTAAACCCGCTATGACTTCGGCAAAATTGTACATTTCGTCCATTGAATAAATTGTGGCAGGATTTGAGGAATGTGTAACCACTTTTTTTTCTTTCAATTTTGCCTAAAATTTAAATAAATCATTTCAAGAAAATTCTTAAAATCAACATATTTTCGTCATTACATTTTCTCTTTTTAGCATTTCGTTTTCCTTGGTTAATACTTCATTCGAATCTTTATCAATCTTCCATTGCATATGATAATTTTTGAATTTGTTTGTTTTTCTTGTCACTTCGGATTTCAGATTTTCTACATCTTCCTGTAAAATAATTCGATTCGTCAATACGTGTGCACTACGGACACAAAGTCTATAGACTTTTATGACAATTATAATTGTAAACTCACTTGCAATTTCTTCACGTAATTTGTCTGGGTCGTGAATTTCGTATTGTTGATGTCTGCGTTTTTAACGAAAACTTTATTTTCCAATAATTCCGCTTCCAACGTCTTTATCGTCTTCTTTTGTACATTCATATCCGCCTATACGGTGACACCATGTTTTATTACACATATTTTTTCATGACAAATTTCAGTAATTTTTTATAATTACAACCATGATACGGTGAAAATAAGTGTGGTTAAATAATTCGACTAACCGAAAGAGTTTTTTTGATTTTTTCTAGTCCGTCTATTTTTCGTGTTAACTGGTTAATTTCGCTATCTTTTTTGTTGGCCTCTTGTTCTATTTCTCTGTTCATGCGCTTTGTCTGACTCAATTCATTCTAGAATAAATGACAGTCGGAAGTATGTATTTTTTATTCTTAACGTCCCACGTTTCACGTAAATATATATGTTTAAGTTAGTTCTAGTAGTATTAATATACAATAAATATATATATATATATATATATATATATATATATATATATATATATATATATATATATATATAAATATATGTAACCACCCTCATCACATATACTCTTAGATATAGATTGTACATTTCAAATAAAGAAAAAAAAATTCTTAACAATAATATAATTTCAAAGATGGGAATTTCAAAGTCACTTAAAGGCCAGTTTCATAAATTCGAACACTTTCCGGTCACAGCGTACGTTTTCGAAAATCGTTTTGTTCCCAGTATGAAATATTATGCAAGGTCAAGTACGGCGTGTTGTTATTCACATGGTTTTCAGTCATTTAGCTGCGCGTGAAATGTGGTATACTATTGACGTGGACAATAGTGTGTGCGATGATGGGCTTCAGCTGGTTTCTCAACGGGTCAAATCGAACGCGGGCCCGAACAACACTTGTCTTTGGACCAGAGGTCGTCATCACACGTGTATTGGACTACGTGGGTTTTTATTTAGGACGGGGTTGCGGTAGGGTTGCCAGATTTTGAAATCGCCAAACCGGGACATATTAATATTTGAATTTTGAATGACTCTAATTTTGTATTCTGAGTGAAAAATGATGTTTATTTTTTTATTTTTTTTATTTGGAGACACTTTTTGCCCGACTTCACTTTGTCAAAAAGTTTCATCCAGCAACTCTATAGAACAAAAAGTGTATGAAAATGGTACTTTGAGAGTTAATTTCCCAATAGTTTTTCCAGGCGAGAGGGAAAACAGTCTAAAATGGAGCAAAAACGGCAAAAGTCGCCGTAAACGGCTCTTTCATTAAATCGACATTAATTTCGTCATTACTCCAAAAGTAATGTTGCTAGAAACTTGACATTTTCACATTATATCATTGACTTATCACTACATACTTGAAAAAGTTTCAAAAAAGGTCGACCATTTTCGGGCTGAAAATAGAACTTGGAAAACGCTTTGTTTTTTTTTTAAGTTTATACCTGATGAAGAATTAAATACTTGGCAAAAACTTTTGAAAATGTTATATGATCACACTCATATACTTTCCTAATCATTCTGAAAAAATTTCGAAAACCGTGACTCAGGTTTGAAAGCGAGTTGGAAAGCGATAGGGCCCTGGCAAGCTCAGCACGTCCGGCAACCCTAGGTTAAGGCCCGTGTAGTACAAATACCCGTGAACACCCGTGTGTCCGTCAACACCCGTGTGTTTGAACACTCACGTATATGTCCGAACGAAATCATATATAAATAACCAATCGATAAATGATCGACGCTTGAAATGCTATTTATGCCATCGTGAATATCCGTGTTTCCGAATATACCCGAATCGATATACAATCATAGGTGATTATCAAATCGCATGGGTATTAAATACATGTGTGTTAAAAACACGGGTTTTCATATATTTTATCGATTTCCGTTCACAACCACGACGTCTACTTGGACTCCACTCACCCTACACGAGAAGGGTATGTTTGACCTATCCCTACGTCGACCCCCTACCGTTTCGTCCATAGAGCGTGCGTACACCCCCTACTTTACTGCGCCCCGACGACGCGTATACCGCGTGGTGACGGTCGACGTTTTTCCGTCGCCGTCTTAGCACGTCTATTCAGAGAGTCATATCGTGCAATTTAGTAAAAAAAAAAAAAAAAAAACACGCACATAGGCTGTATAATTGTTTTTATCTTAAATCCTATGATTATCACCCTCGTGATCGAAACAATTGTGAAAATGGCACGAAAAATAAAACGGCGCTCACTATAAACAATATTTACGACTGAAAAAAAAGTTGTTTAAACCTGCGGCTCTCTGGAAATCACTGTTTCGTAACTTAAAAAAAAAAATGGCCATTTCTTACGAAAAGGTTCCCGACCCCTGTTCTAAACAATCACGCGCAGACGATTCTGGATTACTTATATACGCAGAAACGAATACGGCCAATACGATCTCAGCTCGAACGTTCGTTTAATTCGTATTATTGAAAGATCGGAATTTTTCAACTTTATTCAAAAAAAATAATTTTCTGAAATTAACGATCGGTTTTTTACGGCGTTGAAATACGTTAACAATCGAGTACATATTATACACTGTTGGTTTGGAAAAATCAATCTATCAACAATCTCTCGACCTTTACACGGATCCGACAAAATCCCCACACGATTATTAAATTTTGCCAACAATATACTACCTATCTATCTAGAGGAACGTGTAACGACGAACGGATATAAAGTATATAGTCGATTCGGTCTGCAAAATCGATTCAATTTCATTTTGTAAACGTCAGGAGATGATGCCTTTGTGCTATACACGTTTTATGAAACCGTTCTTTACTATACGTTTATTTCTCCGTTTGTATTATCCTTTAACTCACCTCTAATTCTTTAATGGTTTTATTTAAATTAAAATTGTCCTTATATTTTCCATTGAAGCTAGGTTTTGCCTTCGAGGATAGATGTTGTATTGTTCTTTCCATTGAACTAATTTTTGTCTACAAAAATACGAGTATAATTTCAAATTAATACGTTATAAAAACACAAAAACCGTACATTTTGTGTGAATTAACCCAGCGTAATTTTTTTTTTAGTCTTTTATTGAATATTACTTAAAAGTAAAAAAAAAAAAAAAAAAAAATACGCCGGTCGACATTCCAAGTTAATTCAATATTTTATTACTTTCAACTCGGAATTATCGGTTTTCAATGCTTCATTAATGTTTTGTAGTTCGTTGTTTTTTTCCTTCGATTTATTTATGGTAACGTCTTGGTTTTCTATTTGTTTTTTTAATTTTCTGTTGGCTACTGACAATTCGCCAACTCTTTTTTCGTATACCGGTAAACTCTTGAATTGTTCCTAAAAATGAAAAGAATATGTCGGAGTTTAAATTTTCACCGTCAAACGACAACTACATCGAAGGATCAACCGAAAAGTAATTTTAAACGCATTGTCTAGTGCAGTAGTAGAAAACCTATTTTCAGACTCGTGGACCAGAAAAAAATCTAAAAGATTGCAGGACTGCACGGATATACAGCCACGAACAGAACTTATTTGATATTTACGACATTGTAACCAACATAAATGTATATGTTACGGGCAAAGTGGTAAATTCGGGCAATGTATACAATGCCCGGGCATTGTACACATTGTCCAATGCATATTGGGCAATGTGAATTGTAAAGTATTTATACAAATTATACATTTAAAAAATTGTGAAGTACATTTATTCTAATAATTACATAATTAATAATCATTAAATGCTACGTCTGTTCTCTGATTAATCACTAACTATTATACATTATTAATTAATTTTTATATTATTATTATTTTTATTTATACTAATTTATTTCAAATATGATTAAAATTGTATTAAAATTTTCCATTTTAAATAAAATGTAAAAAATAAATAAATAAATGTTTGGTTAAGCAATGTGTAACAAAAAATAAATGTTTAAGCACAATATACCTACATTGAGTGACAGTATACAACTAAAGTAAAACTGTATGTACCAAAATTATATGAGACAAGATATTTATCGGTTTCGTTATCGGGATATATAGTGCATTTAATGATTATTAACTTATTTCACAATTTTTATAAATAAATTGCATATAAAAATTAATACTATTAATGTATAAATACTTAACAATTCACATTGCCCAATATGCATCGGACAATGTGTACAATGCCCGGGCATTGTATACATTGCCCGAATTTTCCACTTTGCCCGTAACATATATACTGTAAATGGTTAATTTAAATCCGTATCACTTTATAATATTATATCTTAATGTATTACTATCGTGTTCAGATAACTAAAAATGTACAATTATTATTATCCATAAGTGTAGATAGCCGAGGCTAAGAATAATTTGTTATAAAATAAAAAATGTTTATGATGGAAAAAAAATCCGTTTGCATTTGATTGTGGGTCGCGAGTTTAGAAGTATTACTGTTATATTATAATATTATATGGTTCGTATAGTTTTGTAGAGAATGTAAAAAACAATGGAATATTTTCTTGTAAAAATAATATTACAGTAAAAATAAACATAACACATTTTACACATACGATCTTAGCGTTTCGGATGTCAATGGTATTTTTAAGCTCCATTATTTCTTTTTGTTGCTCTTCAATAGTCCTTAAATGGCTCATATTTTCTTCGCGAGTGGCTACATTGTTATCGTAAATTTCGTTGTACTTTTTTTTCCATTCGTTTCCGTACGTTTCCGACTCGTAGAACATTTCTGTCATTTTGTATAGGTCACTGTAGTAAATAAGGAGTAATTATTACAAAGGTCACGATAACGTCCTTGGCCAAATATCCGAGGCTATTCGTCAAAACTCGACACGTCGGAATAATGGTGGGGTTGGGGTGGGGTTGTGCGAGAAGACGTACGGCAACGCCGAACCCCCGACATTCATCCCGAGCTATACTGGCGCCGGCTCCACTGCACGTGGCCACCCTAGGACCGCCGAATGCGTAACTACACGCACATTACGCGGGTTTCCTCCGCAGTGAGTATACCTTGTATAGTGTACCTCACTGCTGCGGTCGACAATATCATCATCCACCCACGCATAGCGCGCAGGCCTACTCCACCTGCGCGTGCGGACGGCGCGGCGTACGGTCCCGGACTCTACCGCGCGGCGGTTAGGTTAGGTTAGTAACGATGACGAGCCAGCGCTGTTGTACAAGATTCATTGTTTCGACCATCACTC
Organism: Therioaphis trifolii; assembly: GCA_027580255.1. Lineage (NCBI taxonomy): Eukaryota > Metazoa > Arthropoda > Insecta > Hemiptera > Aphididae > Therioaphis > Therioaphis trifolii. Next base: position 82,432 of record JALBXZ010000164.1, read on the forward strand.
ACGGGCTGTGGCGTTCTCAGGATTTTTCGTCGGAAGGGTATATTAAAATGTATTGTGAATCGAGCTATGTGACATATACATACCGCCACTCTCCCTTACACATCATAATGTAGGTACCTATTTACTAAGTAATTCTATGAACGCATTGAACTCGGGTTGTTCACAAACACATGACCAAGAATAAAAATTCACCTCAAAGAACTACATTTTGGGACATATGAAAAAATTAAAATGTCTGTGACTGACCAACTGAAAGCAATTCCAGTAATTGAGTTCCAGAACTGATACGGACAATGAAAACATCAATTCCAGCGCTGTGTGGACTCCCAGGGTAATTGCTTTGAAGGGGATAATGTAAAATAGTTATTTTAGTTCAATAAAAATAATATAAAAAAATCAATCTCATCGCTTTATTGACACACCTCGTATATAAATAGATACAAATGATAGCGTTTCACATTAGTATTCATTGATTAACATTTATTATTCGTACAAAATACTTAAATAACATTAGTTTACCATAAAAATGCCTCCATCAGTACTTATATTTTGGACTAAAACAAATGCCATGGGAGGGGATCTGTCTCCCTTAACCCCCGTGAGAACACCTTCGCCCATGGGGCGGGGGTGTGCGCGTGCCCGTATCGTGGACGCCAGCCCGTGTATCTATAAAGACGCGGGCCCTCGTTGGAATTTATAACCGCCTCTTTTCATACGGTTGATCGAAAACCCTGCGCTTTGACGTGGACCAGAGACGTAGCTGACGGCCGATTCGGGGTCGAATCGATGGAAGGCATTAGCCGGTGAACTATCCTAGAGGGAAACACGAGCGACCACGGCAGATGTGACGTGTCGAACGGTTTCGGGTCCCCAGCGCCGCGCCACTGGTGATGGAGATGACCTACGCCGGCAAGAGCTCTGTTATCAGCACGAGTTAGCAACCAGTTCCCGCAGCCGACACTTGAACTTGTTGCTTGTTGCTCGAAAGCGGGATTTTCGTCTTCTGTCTCGGGAGGGGTGTTACGCGCATGTTACCGAACCCGAAGGGACTGGCGATCCAAAGTTCCCTTTGCCCAAAGAAATCGGGGCTGGCAGGTCGTTTGGCCGAAGCCTATCCCGAGACCGCGGACGCTGGACGAGACCAACGCGCGTCGGCCGGATAAACCGGCGCTTCAGGTACATCGCGGCGACCGTGGTTCGAGCCGTAATCGCCAGGCACGGACTCGAATAGGTGAAAAATAAAATGTACTAATCGTTTTGTAGGTCGTTTAGTACAGTGTTTCCCAACTGGTGTTCCGCGGAACCTAAGGGTTCCGTGAGCCGGCGCCAAGGGTTCCGCGAAAACCTGGTGCCGGAAGTATCTGACAATCCTCTCATTTAAGTGTAAAAAACTTATGTCAGCATTACAACTATAGAAAAATATGGGGGTTCCACGAAAAGTTCAAGCTCCTGCAAATGGTTCCGCGAGTAAAAGAAGTTGGGAAACACTGGTTTAGTACGACGCGACGAAATTTCTATTGGCAAATTCATAAGTTAAGTACTTACTTCGAGGTTTTGGTACAATCCCTGCACATTTCTATTTGAGTCCGTCTCATTACACCATATTCCGGTTCTTCAGGAACTGGTTTGTAATACAAGTGCGCCATTTTAAAGTACTTCTATTTGATTTATAATTACTAAATTACAATAACAAAAAACGATTATAAATATACAATATTTTATTGTTCAAAAAATGTGGTTTTATATTTTATATTTTAAAACCGCTGAGATCGTAAGAATCGTAGGAGTTAGAAATATTTTGTAGTGGTTGCTTGGCAAAAAAAACAGATGCTAATTTATGATAGATATTATTAAATTGCGTATGGAATATTTTGATGATAAGGCCAATTACTATTTTCATCCAATGGCCATAGCTGCCGCGGATTACTTAATAAAAAAAAAAAAAAATTACTATTGTGAGAGAGAGCTATGATCACCAATGCTACATCACCAACGCTCCATCAATAATATAGTATGATAAGTGAAAATATCTTTCTTTTATTCTATCGATAAAATTAGGTATTTTGGATGTTAGTGTATTATTATCGATATGATACGAATGTCCCCTTTGCTCACCCTTAGATTATGCCACTGGTACCCTAGCGAAGAGCCTAGGCCCAACATGTTTGTCCGTTTGACGACATCTTCGCGGTTCGGCGTGTGTGGATTTTTCGTTTCCTAAAATTTCACATCCGACACCTGTACAGTGTATGTTATAGTGTACGACGTGCACGTATATTTTTTTCACCTGAATGCGAACGCGGGAATGCTAATATCGTTCACCCCCGTACCCCCTACATCTATCAAACGTGATATATGTTATTTTTGAAATAAAATCATGAAAAACGACATTAAAGAAACATATTAAGAAATATCATAACGACGTTCGATTGACAATAAAAACAATGTTTTATTAACAATGCATATCTTTCTCAACAATATAAAATAAATGTATGAAAACTTTTTGTACTATATCAGTGTATACGTATTTATACTTATACTATACATTGGTACAAGTATATCGACACGACGTGATGATAAAATAATAACATTTATTTTTTGAGATCGCGTGCTCTGCGATCAGATAAAAATACACGTTACGCGGAGCGCGCTCCGGAAGTGCGCGTGAGAAAGATAATTTCTTCTGTCGTTCACACCACTGCGGGCGGATGGTGTTTGTCTGGTAGATGTCATCATCAGTAAGTTGTCTGTTACTCTTTCATTATCGCACATCATCATACAACAGGGGTGGCGAACCTTTTCCGAGTTGAGTGTCAAAATTTTCCAAACAAAGTTTCCTAAAACTGTTCGCGTGCCCCCCCCCCCCACGCACACACACATACACAAAGGAAGTTTAATGAAGTCAATATTTGTGTAGGTTATTTTACAAATTATATGTGATATTCTTGAATCAGATGTCAATATTGAATAATCGTATTAAAAATGTAAATATGTAATATGTGAACTTTTGTTCCTTTTTTTTCATGTAAACAGTTTATAACAGAATATCCAAATTTCTAACTTTGGTAAAACATGTAATATTTGATTTGACTTGAAAAAATTCACTACACATTATAAACTTTCAAGAAAAATGAAAAAAATAAAATAAAAGTAAGCGAATTGCATGACTTCCGACATTTCGATGTCTGCATTGTTCACCACTTTTCCATAATATAGACGATTTATTTGTACTTGTGATATTAGCAAAGCATAAATGTCTAAAAGAATATAATTATAATTGAAATCTGAAAAAATTGTTTAATCGTATTTATTTTAACTACGATTTCATAAATAGCATGATTCAAATTTTTATTTTTAATTAAAATTTCGGTAAATTAAATTTTTTCCACGTGCCGTTGAAATTTCGCCAACGTGCCACTTTTGGCACGCGTTCAATAGGTTCGCGGGTTCGCCACCCCTGTCATACAATATACAATATACATCATCTATTATTATTATTATTATTATTATTATATTTGTGATGCGCTGGTAATCGAGCCGTTATTTGAGTTTTCTCGAAACCTCATAAAATAATTAGGACAATGAAGTTATTGCATTGACATAACATATTGAAAATAACGTTTATAATTTTGAAAAGCGCATTAAACAAATTTAATTTTATTTAATAAAATTAAATATAATAATAATAATAATACAAAATTAAATACGAATATTGTTCACATTATTGCGTTGTACGACTAACGATTTGTTTTTAAGTTTTCGAAATCGAATGACCGTCTGTTATCGCACACTCATAGAAATCTGAGATCAAATTAATGACTAAAAGTGTCAAAGTTATTCACATTTGAACGTCGTTTTTGAGCTAAGGCTAGTTTGTAGTTAATTTAACATCAATTAGATTTGAATTTATTAACACTCAGCAGTAACGGTTACTGGACTGTTTAAATTTTTGTTATAACACCAATGAATTTCCATCTTCAATCTATTTTAAAATCAAAGTACTCTGTTGCAGTGGCGTAACTAGAACTTCTAAGGCCCGTGGCAAAATAATCCAATGGGACTTTACTTTAACAAACTTGGAAGAAACGGGTTCGAAGGGCATGCTTCAATTTTATTTCCATGAGAAACGGTCCTAAAAAAAAAAAAAACACTTATTTCAGGCGGTTTGATTATTTTTTCTTGTTCTTATACTTTTTTTTTTTTTTACGCTTCTCCTATAAAAAAAATAGTCACTCGGTACTTTTTAGACTTGATTACAATATTATTCACAATTCACGGCAAAGTACGAAATCGAAAACGATCGACGAGGTCGACACATTGACAAATGAAAAAACAGAATAATCGCAAGAATATCAAGTAATGGCAGCAGTTGTAGCCGGGCCGTAATTTTTATAAGATAACGAATCGAACGGTAATCAATACGGTTTTTTAGTCTATAAGTAATACTGATCTAAATATAAATTCACTCTCATAGTTTCTAAGACGAGATTGCGGAGCTTTTCGTTGTTTTTTCGTTCCACAATAATTATGAAATATCGCCGGCGTCGACTTACCTACTATCAGAGAAAATAATCTATGAGATATAAGCACATCAATCTAAATAATCGATTTATTTTAATAATTAATTTAACAAGAGTACGGTTTAAAAAAAAAAAAATGATTGTATTTTTGATATTTGTTCCAATGGTAATTTATGTATTGAATTTGCATAATTTCTCGGCGGGCCTTCTCGGGTCATGGCCTCATGGGCCCGTGGTTCATTGCCCGTCATGCCACCCTATCGGTACGCCACTGCTGTTGTCATATCAACATCACTTAAATTTAAATTAAATAACTGATAAATGCTCTTGACTGTAGAAATAATTACACTGTGCTTAAAACTAATGCACATTGCTTTAACTTAAGATAATCTATAGTCAATTTAACATTTCTCATGTGTGTTTTTAAAACTACTTGTGTAGTTCAATACTGCAATTTTGATTCAATAAATATAAAAATTAGTTAATTTTATCTAGGTATTGATCATCAGTTTGAAACTAATACTTTTAGATTTTATTTTGACAAAAATAAAACTGTATTAAAAGGTAATTTTTGTATAATTCTAACATAGTTAAGTTTTATTTAAATATTTAATTACTGTCGTACAGTAGGTACACAGTGATTTTTACTCAATTAAAGCACACTAGGTATTTAAAAAATAGGTAGAATAAGAAGTATCAAAAGCTGTTTAAGTAAAAATGTATTTATTATAGGAATATTAAATTTACGATAAATTAATAATACATCATAATACATGTGTTTAAGAATAATATACATAAAATAAAACAAAATGAATATAATACAATTATATTTTTTAAACACTAAATATTAGTTAGCCAGACACATGGTAAAAAATACATTT
>JALBXZ010000165.1:0-87814 GCA_027580255.1 Therioaphis trifolii
CTCCTCGAGCCGAACGCTTGGTATATATAATGTAAATATACATTGATAATGTATCATTTTTGATACCGATAGTAGTTTTACAACGGCTCCTATTTTCCTCACTCTAATAAACCGATTCTAGACACATACCCATATACGTTAAACCTAACGCTTTTCGCGGCGTCCCGGTAAAAAAAATTGATAATAAAGCGGAGCTCCTCGAGCCAAACATTTGGAATGACTCTCCCGCTTTTCGCAGTGTCCTGGTAAAAAAAAAATTGATAGTAGTTTTACAACGGCTCCTATTTTCGTCACTCTAATGAGCCGACTTCTAGACACAACCCATATACGTTAAATCGAGTAGTTAAACCTAACGCTTTCGGCGGTGTCCGTGTAAATAAAATTTATCATGTTTATACTTTTGATCCCGAAAGGCGTTTCACACCGGCCATCTAGACGTTAAAAAAACTGTATCCTACTTACGGCGGCGTTCTCAATAACTAAAATATAAAAAATATCTCAAAATAGTTTTTTTTCCGTCCCCACTGACCAGAATTACTCTTTACATCACTCTAATAACCGACCTCTAGATTTATCCTCTATACGTTCATTGTATAAATGTGTGTTTTCAAAGAAAAACCGTATCCTACTTTCGTCGGTGTCCTGGCCGAGGAGCGGAGCTCCTCGAGCCGAACGCAAAGTATATATAATGTAAATACATTGATAATGTATCATTTTTTATACCGATAGTAGTTTTACAACGGCTCCTATTTTCGTCACTCTAATGAGCCGACTTCTAGACACAACCCATATACGTTAAATCGAGTAGTTAAACCTAACGCTTTCGGCGGTGTCCGTGTAAATAAAATTTATCATGTTTATACTTTTGATCCCGAAAGGCGTTTCACCGGCAGCTAGTCTTATATAATAAAACGTGTTGGTAAACATAACCTCACTTTCCCACTATTTTTTAAACGCCGTTTTTTCCTTTTTCTCATACTATAAAATTGCGTTCTCATTCGAAATATTCTGTCCCCGTCCCCGGACGTCGTTTTACGCGTTCGCGCGCCCAAAAAAGGTCGATTTTTCATTTTTCCTTTTGAAAAAGAAACGTGCCCCGTGATCGTTTTCCGCCAATTCGCACTACTCTCTGTCTTTTATTGATAACGCGGCCCCGTGTTATCTGTTATTCTCCATGCTTTTGTCTTATTCGTATTACTTTTGTCGTAATAATTATATATTAAAAACTAATAATTCACTCTACTACTCGAGTTTTTATCGTGTATTCGTGTTTTATTATATGTTTACGCAAATTTACGCGAAAAAATTTACGCGTTTTTGTAGTTTTTTGTTATTATTTATTTTGTTATATTATATGTGTACTACTCGAGTTTTATCGTGTTTTGTACGTTTTTGCTATGTTTTCTTAATAAAAATGTTTTAAACTACTATTTAGTTTGTAATCCTATATAGTTAGTATCCTATATAATAATATATTATATGATTTAAACGCATTACGTTTGACCGTGTATCTTTTATACAAAGTGTACTCATATAAGTGTTTTGTGATTTTTTGTACCTCTAGAGTACTCGAGAAATAATAGTAAATAATATATTTATAATTTAATATCGTATATTCGTATTACTTTTGTCGTATATTATATATTAAAAACTAATAATTCACTCTACTACTCGAGTTTTTATCGTGTATTCGTGTTTTATTATACGTTTTACGCTAATTTACGCGTAATATATTTTTTTTTTGTAGTTTTTTGTTCGTTATACCATGTCATATATATATATATTGATCGTTTTGTAGTTTCTTGCTGTCCACCGGTTATTATTACTCATAATGAATGATTTACTAAGTAAGTATTGAATAAGTTACTTTGTTACTAATGACAGAATTGGTCATGAGAGTGTTAGGCTTTTGCAAAAAATAAATACAAATACTTTCTAGGTTCTGTTAATATTCGTGTTCGGTAGGTAGTTCCTATCTGTGTATTATTAACACCGACTTTTAAAACACTGTATTCAATTTATTTATTCAATTATCGATTATTTACAGTTTGTGTTAGAGATGATCCAGGAAATACTAAATATTATGAAAACATATTATTATTTGACTCTTTCTATTTCTTTTATATAATTTTTATATATTAAATCAGATATCGTCTTAATTATTTTCTTCTGTATATATAAACCATTTAGTTCAAAATAATAATTTATAGGTCGGCTTTTGTCTTTTGGTGTGAAGACCATTGACCAATGATATCGGGTACCTACACATCGGACATTTCTGCTGGACCTATTATATGCTACAAACACACTGTGTATGAGTAACTAAAGGAAATTGAATATTTATACTGTTTTATTAAATAGAAAATACTCTAATTCGACTCCGTAGGTACCTATAATTCGAGTGGTACAGATTATATCAAAACACAAAATGTATGTAACAGTACCTAATTCTAGGATAAAATTGTAATTGCATGAATTATGACTGTTGAATTTCTCTTAAAACACACTCTTACATATTATCATGGTAGTAAATATGCAAATAGTTAATTATCCGTGTTTGTCGATTTTAAACTAATCAAAATACTTTTACAATGGTAAGTGAAAATTTAAAAAATATACCTACTATAACCGTCTACGAATCAAAGCGTTATAATAAATAATTATATTATTTTAGCTGAACTAACCACTGATTTTGATTGTGGTGAAATAAATTTACAAATAGTCCAACGCCATTATATTATTTCTTAAATACCAGTCATATATTAATTAACATTTTAATTTGGTTATTTGATGATAAGTTGAAAATGTGAAATACATTTGCAATTTTGGGTGTCATAAACAATACCTACTTACTATTAAATTGTATACTTTTATCTCTTAATATAAAATAATAATTAATATAAAACAATTTCCTCTCGGTTTGTGTTTTTTGATAGTATTATTATTTTTGATGAATACTTACTCACTAATAACATGTCTGATTCGACACAAAGTAAAAGTATACCTATATTATTTAATTATATTATATATGTTATACAAAATAGTTTTTATTTTTTTCAATGGATAAAAAGTTTTTAAGAAAAACGTTTCTGCTGTACCTATTATATTATGTAAAATTGAATATTTACACTGTTTTATTAAATAGAATACTTTTAGGTACCATAGAATTATAAACTACTTACCATTAAAGAATCTACTTACCATTACATTGGATACTTTATCTCATTAATATAATTTGCCCTCAGTTTGTGTCACCAAAAATGTTCATACACATAATATGTTTTTCGATAGTATTATTATTTTTTTAATACTCAATAATAACATGTCATACGTCGTGTCTTATTCAACACAAAAAAAGTATACGGTATACCTATATTGTTGAATTATTTATACAAAATGTTTTTTTTTTTTTTTTTTTATGGTATATCCAAATGCATTTTTCAGATTGTTGGTTCTGTGCTAGAACCGAATTAGAATACTTTCAATAAATTACCTTTTCAGCAATTATCACACTTTTTATAGCTGGCTATGAGACAGCTTTGCAATATCATTCGCCTTTAATTAATTTTATGTTTTAAAGTACATAATGTTAATGAACAAATTAAATTCCATTCGACATAGTTAGGATGTAAGGAGAAAGCCAATGATAATATTTTTCATTTTTTGTGAAACAAAATTCAAACAAATTTGTTAAATTTATAAAAAAAAAATGTGGTTCATCTGAAAAAAATCATAAATGTATGCGTTACAAATTTGAAATTGATAAGTAGTTATGATGCAATAACATACAGAATTTTTTTATTTCAAATTTCCACACACAATGACTCTATCACATCTATGATATTTAAATATCTTTTTTTCCCTTCATTTAACTTAAAGCGTTTCATTATTATAGGTACCTGTTTGTTGTTTTGTTTAACAAAACGTTAAAAAATTATATTAATTGTACATACATAATTTTTTTTCAGAATCTGATTGTACTTATTAACTGCTGTATTCAACTACAATACGTTATCGAGTAGTCACAATAAGAGCTTTCCACGTCTAAAAAAACTAATTTCCACAATACTAACAATGTTAGGGTTATTGTTATAAAAAAAACCGTATATGTAAATGTATACTTTTTTTTTTGTATAAACCTTTTAATAAATACTGATTGCTATTTTCAATTGTAAATTGTAGTTAGAACTATTATGTGAAAATGCTATAGTAAATACTCAATTGACCCGTGCCTTATTGGCTTTTGTCTATGGTAATATATACATTTACAATAAAAATGATTTTCTCTTGGGAAAATGGGTATCATATATTTTGACCAGACTTATGTAGCTATTCAAAAAATGTATGAAATGTTAGTTCATAATTTTGATTCAATCTATAGTAATTTATTAGTAAAAAAAATGTTCATTATATGTTCACCTTCATTTTTAAAACACTGTTTTATTAACACTTTCTGTATGAACCTTTTGTTTCATTTTATTTTATTATCAAAATATATAAAGTTGATATTTTTTCAACTATAATAATGTTTAAACAATAGTTCACTAACTTATTGCATTATTAGTGTCTTAAAGTTTTTTTTAAGTAAGCTTGGTTTAGTTGTAGAAATTTTCATAACAATTATTATTCATTACTCGACTACATATAATTATTATGTTAAATACAAAATATTAAGAGATTTTTAGTGCATATTTTTTTTTTTTAGATTTTGTTAAATTTTTTCAAGTTAAATTCTTATTTTTCATTTTTTCGTGCCATTTATAGCGCATATTTTGGAATTTTTAAGTGCATAACTTCAGAGCCCTGAATTATGATTCTTTAGAAAACACTAATTGTAAATTGTAGTTAGAACTATTATGTGAAAATGCTATAGTAAATACTCAATTGACCCGTACCTTATCGGCTTTTGTCTATGGTAATATACATTTACAATAAAAATGATTTTCTCTTAGCAAAATTGGGTATAATATATTTTGACCAGACCTAAGTAGCTGTTCAAAAAATGGTTAACATGTTAGTTCATAATTTTGATTCAACTTGCATCTCTTTGCTTGATTTTATATAAAAATAATATATAATAATAATTAAGTTGATAGTTACTTCCATTGCCCTTATCCAACTCACATGAATAAATCTAATCAAATCTGTTTGCATTTACTGTTTGGTACTGTAATTACAGTCAATTTATACAAATTTATTTATTTATGTTTATTGTGGAGCACTCAAATTTTCTTACGGTGAGTAAAAATAATGTTCATTACATCAACTGAGCTTTACAAAGAATTTTATTAATTTAGGCACATTCATCATTTTTAAAACACTGTTTTATTTACACTTTCTATTTGAACATTTCTTTGCATTTTATTTTATTATTATCATAAAAATATAAAATTGATCTTTTTCAACTATAATAATGTTTAAACAAAATTTTTTGCAGGAATTGTGTTCACTAACTTATTGCAGTATTAGTGTCTTAAAGTTTAGTCGTAGAAATTTTAATAACAATTATCCACCCATGTAGAATATAAACCATTTTTGATAGTGGTGAAATACATTGGCTATGATGTGTAAGACCTTTAGGTATTTAGTATTTATAAGTAAGTTTTCAATATTCAATATTAACTTCTAGACATAACCCATATACGTGAAATCGAGACGTTAAACCTAACCTGTATGCTACTTTCGACGATTTCTTGGCCGAATAAATAACCGACTTTTCGTCGGTGTCCTGGCCGAGGAGCGGAGCTCCTCGAGCCGAACGCTTGGTATATATAATGTAAATACATTGATAATGTATCATTTTTGATACCGATAGTAGTTTTACAACGGCTCCTATTTTCCTCACTCTAATAAACCGACTTCTAGACACAACCCATATACGTTAAATCGAGTAGTTAAACCTAACGCTTTCGGCGGTGTCCGTGTAAATAAAATTTATCATGTTTATACTTTTGATCCCGAAAGGCGTTTCACACCGGCCACTAGACGTTAAAAAAACTGTATCCTACTTACGGCGGCGTTCTCAATAACTAAAATATAAAAAAGATAAAAAATATCTCAAAATAGTTTTTTTTCCGTCCCGACTGACCAGAATTACTCTTTACATCACTCTAATAACCGACCTCTGGATTTATCCTCTATACGTTCATTGAATAAATGTTTGTTTTCAAAGCAAAAACCGTATCCTACTTTCGTCGGTGTCCTGGCCGAGGAGCGGAGCTCCTCGAGCCGAACGCTTGGTATATATAATGTAAATACATTGATAATGTGTCATTTTTGATACCGATAGTAGTTTTACAACGGCTCCTATTTTCCTCACTCTAATAAACCGACTTCTAGACACAACCCATATACGTTAAACCTAACGCTTTTCAAGGCGTCATTATGTGTAAGACCTTTAGGTATTTAGTATTTATAAGTAAGTTTTCAATATTCAATATTAACTTCTAGACATAACCCATATACGTGAAACCGAGACGTTAAACCTAACCTGTATGCTACTTTCGACGATGTCTTGGCCGAATAAATAACTAAATAGCTTTTGTTTCCGAACCGACTGACCAGAATTATTCTATACGTCACTCCAATACACCAACCTCTAGACTTATCCTACACGCGTTCGATCTAGACGTTAAAAAAACTGTATCCTACTTACAGCAGCGTTCTAAATAACTAAAATATAAAAAAGATAAAAAATATCTCAAAATAGTTTTTCTTCCGTCCCGACTGACCAGAATTACTCTTTACATCACTCTAATAACCGACCTCTGGATTTATCCTCTATACGTTCATTGAATAAATGTGTGTTTTCAAAGCAAAAACCGTATCCTACTTTCGTCGGTGTCCTGGCCGAGGAGCGGAGCTCCTCGAGCCGAACGCTTGGTATATATAATGTAAATACATTGATATTGTATCATTTTTGATACCGATAGTAGTTTTACAACGGCTCCTATTTTCCTCACTCTAATAAACCGACTTCTAGACACAACCCATATACGTTAAACCTAACGCTTTTCGCGGCGTCCCGGTAAAAAAATTGATAATAAAGCGGAGCTCCTCGAGCCAAACATTTGGAATGACTCTCCCGCTTTTCGCAGTGTCCTGGTAAAAAAAAAATTGATAGTAGTTTTACAAAGGCTCCTATTTTCGTCACTCTAATGAGCCGACTTCTAGACACAACCCATATACGTGAAATCGAGACGTTAAACCTAACCTGTATGCTACTTTCGACGATGTCTTGGCCGAATAAATAACTAAATAGCTTTTGTTTCCGAACCGACTGACCAGAATTTATTCTATACGTCACTCCAATACACCAACCTCTAGACTTATCCTACACGCGTTCGATCTAGACGTTAAAAAAACTGTATCCTACTTACGGCGGCGTTCTCAATATTTAAAATATAAAAAAGATAAAAAATATCTCAAAATAGTTTTTTTTCGTCCCGACTGACCAGAATTACTCTTTACATCACTCTAATAACCGACCTCTAGATTTATCCTCTATACGTTCATTGTATAAATGTGTGTTTTCAAAGAAAAACCGTATCCTACTTTCGTCGGTGTACTGGCCGAGGAGCGGAGCTCCTCGAGCCGAACGCTTGGTATATATAATGTAAATACATTGATAATGTATCATTTTTGATACCGATAGTAGTTTTACAACGGCTCCTATTTTCCTCACTCTAATAAACCGACTTCTAGACACAACCCATATACGTTAAACCTAACGCTTTCGGCGGTGTCCGTGTAAATAAAATTTATCATGTTTATACTTTTGATCCCGAAAGGCGTTTCACACCGGCCACTGAGGTTCTGTAATTATTCTATACGTCACTCCAATACACCAACCTCTAGACTTATCCTACACGCGTTCGATCTAGACGTTAAAAAAACTGTATCCTACTTACGGCGGCGTTCTCAATAACTAAAATATAAAAAAGATAAAAAATATCTCAAAATAGTTTTTTTGCCGTCCCGACTGACCAGAATTACTCTTTACATCACTCTAATAAACGACCTCTAGATTTATCCTCTATACGTTCATTGTATAAATGTGTGTTTTCAAAGAAAAACCGTATCCTACTTTCGTCGGTGTCCTGGCCGAGGAGCGGAGCTCCTCGAGCCGAACGCTTGGTATATATAATGTAAATACATTGATAATGTATCATTTTTGATACTGATAGTAGTTTTACAACGGCTCCTATTTTCCTCACTCTAATAAACCGACTTCTAGACACAACCCATATACGTTAAACCTAACGCTTTTCGCGGCGTCCCGGTAAAAAAAATTGATAATAAAGCGGAGCTCCTCGAGCCAAACATTTGGAATGACTCTCCCGCTTTTCGCAGTGTCCTGGTAAAAAAAAATTGATAGTAGTTTTACAACGGCTCCTATTTTCGTCACTCTAATGAGCCGACTTCTAGACACAACCCATATACGTTAAATCGAGTAGTTAAACCTAACGCTTTCGGCGGTGTCCGTGAAATTAAAATTTATCATGTTTATACTTTTGATCCCGAAAGGCGTTTCACCGGCAGCTAGTCCTGTATAATAAAACGTGAACCAAAAGAAAAAACGAACATAACCTCAATGTACTACTATTTTTTAAACGCCGTTTTTTCCTTTTTCCCTTTTCCGAAAATTCCGTTCTCACTCGAAATATTCTGTCCCCGTCCCCGGACGTCGTTTTACGCGTTCGCGCGCCCAAAAAAGGTCGATTTTTCATTTTTCCTAAAATGAAAAAAGAAACGTGCCCCGTGATCGTTTCCCGCCAATTCGCACTACTCTATGTCGTCTGTTGATAACGCGGCCCCGTGTATCGTGATAACGTTGCTTTTGTCTTATATTACTACTTTTGTCGTAATAATTATATATTAAAAACTAATAATTCACTCTACTACTCGAGTTTCTATCGTGTATTCGTGTTTTATTATATGTTTACGCAAATTTACGCGAAAAAAATTTACGCGTTTTTGTAGTTTTTTGTTCGTACCACTATGTATTGTTATTATATTATATGTGTACTACTCGAGTTTTATCGTGTTTTGTACGTTTTTGCTATGTTTTCTTAATAAAAATGTTTTAAACTACTATTTAGTTTGTAATCCTATATAGTTAGTATCCTATATAATAATATATTATATGATTTAAACGCATTACGTTTGACCGTGTATATTTTATACAAAGTAAATAATATATTAATAATTTAATATCGTATATTCGTATTACTTTTGTCGTATATTATATATTAAAAACTAATAATTCACTCTACTACTCGAGTTTTTATCGTGTATTCGTGTTTTATTATACGTTTTACGCTAATTTACGCGTAATATTTTTTTTTTTTTTAGTTTTTTGTTCGTTATACCATGTCATATATATATATATTGATCGTTTTGTAGTTTCTTGCTGTCCACCGGTTATTATTACTCATAATGAATGATTTACTTAGTAAGTATTGAATAAGTTACTTTGTTACTATAATGACAGAATTGGTCATGAGAGTGTTAGGCTTTTGCAAAAAATAAATACAAATACTTTCTAGGTTCTGTTAATATTCGTGTTCGGTAGGTAGTTCCTATCTGTGTATTATTAACACCGACTTTTAAAACACTGTATTCAATTTATTTATTCAATTATCGATTATTTACAGTTTGTGTTAGATATGATCCAGGAAATACAAAATATTATGAAAACATATTATTATTTGACTCTTTCTATTTCTTTTATATATTAAATCAGATATCGTCTTAATTATTTTCTTCTGTATATAAATCATTTAGTTCAAAATAATAATTTATAGGTCGGCTTTTGTCTTTTGGCGTGAAGATTTGACCAATGATATCGGGTACCTACACATCGGACATTTCTGCTGGACCTATTATATGCTACAAACACACTGTGTATGAGTAAGTAAAGGAAATTGAATATTTATACTGTTTTATTAAATAGAAAATACTCTAATTCGACTCTGTAGGTACCTATAATTCGAGTGGTACAGATTATATAAAAACAAAATGTATGTAACAGTACCTAATTCTAGGATAAAATTGTAATTGCATGAATTATGAGTGTTGAATTTCTCTTAAAACACACTCTTACATATTATCATGGTAGTAAATATGCAAATAGTTCATTGTCTGTGTTTGTCGATTTTAAACTAATACTTTTACAATGGTAAGAGGCAAATTTTAAATATATGCCTACGATAACCGTCTGCTAATCAAAAGCGTTACAATAAATAATTACATTATTTTAACCGAACTAACCACTGATTTTGACTGTGGTGAAATGCATTTACAAATGGTTCAATGCCATCATATTATTTAAAAATACTTCTCTTAAAAACACTCTCTTTACATGAATATATATTATAATGATAGTAGATATGCAAATAGTTAATAAAATAATAAAATAATACACACAATTCATAACAATGTTAAAAAATTATATTAATTGTGCATACATAATTTTTTTCAGAATCAGATTGTACTTATTAACTGCTGTATTCAACTACAATACGTTATCGAGTTGTCACAATAAGAGCTTTCCACGTCTAAAAAAACTAATTGCCACAATACTATCAATGTTAGGGTTATTGTTATAAAAAAAAACTGTATATGTACATGTATAATTTTTTTTTTTGTATAAACCTTTTAATAAATACTGATTGCTATTTTCAATTGTAAATTGTAGTTAGAACTATTATGTGAAAATGCTATAGTAAATACTCAATTGACCCGTGCCTTATTGGCTTTTGTCTATGGAAATATATACATTTACAATAAAAATGATTTTCTCTTGGGAAAATGGGTATCATATATTTTGACCAGACTTATGTAGCTATTCAAAAAATGTATGAAATGTTAGTTCATAATTTTGATTCAATCTATAGTAATTTATTAGTAAAAAAAATGTTCATTATATGTTCACCTTCATTTTTAAAACACTGTTTTATTAACACTTTCTGTATGAACCTTTTGTTTCATTTTATTTTATTATCAAAATATATAAAGTTGATATTTTTTCAACTATAATAATGTTTAAACAATAGTTCACTAACTTATTGCATTATTAGTGTCTTAAAGTTTTTTTTAAGTAAGCTTGGTTTAGTTGTAGAAATTTTCATAACAATTATTATTCATTACTCGACTACATATAATTATTATGTTAAATACAAAATATTAAGAGATTTTTAGTGCATATTTTTTTTTTTTAGATTTTGTTAAATTTTTTCAAGTTAAATTCTTATTTTTCATTTTTTCGTGCCATTTATAGCGCATATTTTGGAATTTTTAAGTGCATAACTTCAGAGCCCTGAATTATGATTCTTTAGAAAACACTAATTGTAAATTGTAGTTAGAACTATTATGTGAAAATGCTATAGTAAATACTCAATTGACCCGTACCTTATCGGCTTTTGTCTATGGTAATATACATTTACAATAAAAATGATTTTCTCTTAGCAAAATTGGGTATAATATATTTTGACCAGACCTAAGTAGCTGTTCAAAAAATGGTTAACATGTTAGTTCATAATTTTGATTCAACTTGCATCTCTTTGCTTGATTTTATATAAAAATAATATATAATAATAATTAAGTTGATAGTTACTTCCATTGCCCTTATCCAACTCACATGAATAAATCTAATCAAATCTGTTTGCATTTACTGTTTGGTACTGTAATTACAGTCAATTTATACAAATTTATTTATTTATGTTTATTGTGGAGCACTCAAATTTTCTTACGGTGAGTAAAAATAATGTTCATTACATCAACTGAGCTTTACAAAGAATTTTATTAATTTAGGCACATTCATCATTTTTAAAACACTGTTTTATTTACACTTTCTATTTGAACATTTCTTTGCATTTTATTTTATTATTATCATAAAAATATAAAGTTGATCTTTTTCAACTATAATAATGTTTAAACAAAATTTTTTGCAGGAATTGTGTTCACTAACTTATTGCAGTATTAGTGTCTTAAAGTTTAGTCGTAGAAATTTTCATAACAATTATCCACCCATGTAGAATATAAACCATTTTTGATAGTGGTGAAATACATTGGCTATGATGTGTAAGACCTTTAGGTATTTAGTATTTATAAGTAAGTTTTCAATATTCAATATTAACTTCTAGACATAACCCATATACGTGAAATCGAGACGTTAAACCTAACCTGTATGCTACTTTCGACGATGTCTTGGCCGAATAAATAACTAAATAGCTTTTGTTTCCGAACCGACTGACCAGAATTATTCTATACGTCACTCCAATACACCAACCTCTAGACTTATCCTACACGCGTTCGATCTAGACGTTAAAAAAACTGTATCCTACTTACGGCGGCGTTCTCAATAACTAAAATATAAAAAAGATAAAAAATATCTCAAAATAGTTTTTTTTCCGTCCCGACTGACCAGAATTACTCTTTACATCACTCTAATAACCGACCTCTAGATTTATCCTCTATACGTTCATTGTATAAATGTGTGTTTTCAAAGAAAAACCGTATCCTACTTTCGTCGGTGTCCTGGCCGAGGAGCGGAGCTCCGCGAGCCGAACGCTTGGTATATATAATGTAAATACATTGATAATGTATCATTTTTGATACCGATAGTAGTTTTACAACGGCTCCTATTTTCCTCACTCTAATAAACCGACTTCTAGACACAACCCATATACGTTAAACCTAACGCTTTTCGCGGCGTCCCGTTAACAAAAAATTGATAATAAAGCGGAGCTCCTCGAGCCAAACATTTGGAATGACTCTCCCGCTTTTCGCAGTGTCCTGGTAAAAAAAAAATTGATAGTAGTTTTACAACGGCTCCTATTTTCGTCACTCTAATGAGCCGACTTCTAGACACAACCCATATACATGAAATCGAGACGTTAAACCTAACCTGTATGCTACTTTCGACGATGTCTTGGCCGAATAAATAACTAAGTAGCTTTTGTTTCCGAACCGACTGACTAGAATTATTCTATACGTCACTCCAATACACCAACCTCTAGACTTATCCTACACGCGTTCGATCTAGAAGTTAAAAAAACTGTATCCTACTTACGGCGGCGTTCTCAATAACTAAAATATAAAAAAGATAAAAAATACCTCAAAATAGTTTTTTTCCGTCCCGACTGACCAGAATTACTCTTTACATCACTCTAATAACCGACCTCTAGATTTATCCTCTATACGTTCATTGTATAAATGTGTGTTTTCAAAGAAAAACCGTATCCTACTTTCGTCGGTGTCCTGTCCGAGGAGCCGAGCTCCTCGAGCCGAACGCTTGGTATATATAATGTAAATACATAGATAATGTATCATTTTTGATACCGATAGTAGTTTTACAACGGCTCCTATTTTCCTCACTCTAATAAACCGACTTCTAGACACAACCCATATACGTTAAATTTAACGCTTTTCGCGGCGTCCCGGTAAAAAAAATTGATAATAAAGCGGAGCTCCTCGAGCCAAACATTTGGAATGACTCTCCCGCTATTCGCAGTGTCCTGGTAAAAAAAAAATTGATAGTAGTTTTACAACGGCTCCTATTTTCGTCACTCTAATGAGCCGACTTCTAGACACAACCCATATACGTTAAATCGAGTAGTTAAACCTAACGCTTTCGGCGGTGTCCGTGTAAATAAAATTTATCATGTTTATACTTTTGATCCCGAAAGGCGTTTCACCGGCAGCTAGTCTTATATAATAAAACGTGTTGGTAAACATAACCTCACTTTCCCACTATTTTTTAAACGCCGTTTTTTCCTTTTTCTCATACTATAAAATTCCGTTCTCATTTGAAATATTCTGTCCCCGTCCCCGGACGTCGTTTTACGCGTTCGCGCGCCCAAAAAAGGTCCATTTTTCATTTTTCCTTTTGAAAAAAAAACGTGCCCCGTGATCGTTTTCCGCCAATTCGCACTACTCTCTGTCTTTTATTGATAACGCGGCCCCGTGTTATCTGTTATTCTCCGTGCTTTTGTCTTATATCGTATTACTTTTGTCGTAATAATTATATATTAAAAACTAATAATTCACTCTACTACTCGAGTTTTTATCGTGTATTCGTGTTTTATTATATGTTTACGCAAATTTACGCGAAAAAATTTACGCGTTTTTGTAGTTTTTTGTTATTATTTATTTTGTTATATTATATGTGTACTACTCGAGTTTTATCGTGTTTTGTACGTTTTTGCTATGTTTTCTTAATAAAAATGTTTTAAACTACTATTTAGTTTGTAATCCTATATAGTTAGTATCCTATATAATAATATATTATATGATTTAAACGCATTACGTTTGACCGTGTACGTCTTTTATACAAAGTGTACTCATATAAGTGTTTTGTGATTTTTTGTACCTCTAGAGTACTCGAGAAATAATAGTAAATAATATATTAATAATTTAATATCGTATATTCGTATTACTTTTGTCGTATATTATATATTAAAAACTAATAATTCACTCTACTACTCGAGTTTTTATCGTGTATTCGTGTTTTATTATACGTTTTACGCTAATTTACGCGTAATATATTTTTTTTTTTTGTAGTTTTTTGTTCGTTATACCATGTCATATATATATATATATATATTGATCGTTTTGTAGTTTCTTGCTGTCCACCGGTTATTATTACTCATAATGAATGATTTACTAAGTAAGTATTGAATAAGTTACTTTGTTACTAATGACAGAATTGGTCATGAGAGTGTTAGGCTTTTGCAAAAAATAAATACAAATACTTTCTAGGTTCTGTTAATATTCGTGTTCGGTAGGTAGTTCCTATCTGTGTATTATTAACACCGACTTTTAAAACACTGTATTCAATTTATTTATTCAATTATCGATTATTTACAGTTTGTGTTAGAGATGATCCAGGAAATACTAAATATTATGAAAACATATTATTATTTGACTCTTTCTATTTCTTTTATATAATTTATATATTAAATCAGATATCGTCTTAATTATTTTCTTCTGTATATATAAACCATTTAGTTCAAAATAATAATTTATAGGTCGGCTTTTGTCTTTTGGTGTGAAGACCATTGACCAATGATATCGGGTACCTACACATCGGACATTTCTGCTGGACCTATTATATGCTACAAACACACTGTGTATGAGTAACTAAAGGAAATTGAATATTTATACTGTTTTATTAAATAGAAAATACTCTAATTCGACTCCGTAGGTACCTATAATTCGAGTGGTACAGATTATATCAAAACACAAAATGTATGTAACAGTACCTAATTCTAGGATAAAATTGTAATTGCATGAATTATGACTGTTGAATTTCTCTTAAAACACACTCTTACATATTATCATGGTAGTAAATATGCAAATAGTTAATTATCCGTGTTTGTCGATTTTAAACTAATCAAAATACTTTTACAATGGTAAGTGAAAATTAAAAAAATATACCTACTATAACCGTCTACGAATCAAAGCGTTATAATAAATAATTATATTATTTTAGCTGAACTAACCACTGATTTTGATTGTGGTGAAATAAATTTACAAATAGTCCAACGCCATTATATTATTTCTTAAATACCAGTCATATATTAATTAACATTTTAATTTGGTTATTTGATGATAAGTTGAAAATGTGAAATACAATTGCAATTTTGGGTGTCATAAACAATACCTACTTACTATTAAATTGTATACTTTTATCTCTTAATATAAAATAAACTAATTAATATAAAACAATATCCTCTCGGTTTGTGTTTTTTGATAGTATTATTATTTTTGATGAATACTTACTCACTAATAACATGTCTGATTCGACACAAAGTAAAAGTATACCTATATTATTTAATTATATTATATATATATATGTTATACAAAATAGTTTTTATTTTTTTCAATGGATAAAAAGTTTTTAAGAAAAACGTTTCTGCTGTACCTATTATATTATGTAAAATTGAATATTTACACTGTTTTATTAAATAGAATACTTTTAGGTACCATAGAATTATAAACTACTTACCATTAAAGAATCTACTTACCATTACATTGGATACTTTATCTCATTAATATAATTTGCCCTCAGTTTGTGTCACCAAAAATGTTCATACACATAATATGTTTTTCGATAGTATTATTATTTTTTTAATACTCAATAATACATGTCATACGTCGTGTCTTATTCAACACAAAAAAAGTATACGGTATACCTATATTGTTGAATTATTTATACAAAATGTTTTTTTTTTTTTTTTTTTTTTATGGTACATCCAAATGCATTTTTCAGATTGTTGGTTCTGTGCTAGAACCGAATTAGAATACTTTCAATAAATTACCTTTTCAGCAATTATCACACTTTTTATAGCTGGCTATGAGACAGCTTTGCAATATCATTCGCCTTTAATTAATTTTATGTTTTAAAGTACATAATGTTAATGAACAAATTAAATTCCATTCGACATAGTTAGGATGTAAGGAGAAAGCCAATGATAATATTTTTCATTTTTTGTGAAACAAAATTCAAACAAATTTGTTAAATTTATAAAAAAAAAATGTGGTTCATCTGAAAAAAATCATAAATGTATGCGTTACAAATTTGAAATTGATAAGTAGTTATGATGCAATAACATACAGAATTTTTTTATTTCAAATTTCCACACACAATGACTCTATCACATCTATGATATTTAAATATCTTTTTTTCCCTTCATTTAACTTAAAGCGTTTCATTATTATAGGTACCTGTTTGTTGTTTTGTTTAACAAAACGTTAAAAAATTATATTAATTGTACATACATAATTTTTTTTCAGAATCTGATTGTACTTATTAACTGCTGTATTCAACTACAATACGTTATCGAGTAGTCACAATAAGAGCATTCCACGTCTAAAAAAACTAATTTCCACAATACTAACAATGTTAGGGTTATTGTTATAAAAAAAACCGTATATGTAAATGTATACTTTTTTTTGTATAAACCTTTTAATAAATACTGATTGCTATTTTCAATTGTAAATTGTAGTTAGGACTATTATGTGAAAATGCTATAGTAAATACTCAATTGACCCGTGCCTTATTGGCTTTTGTCTATGGTAATATATACATTTACAATAAAAATGATTTTCTCTTGGGAAAATGGGTATCATATATTTTGACCAGACTTATGTAGCTATTCAAAAAATGTATGAAATGTTAGTTCATAATTTTGATTCAATCTATAGTAATTTATTAGTAAAAAAAATGTTCATTATATGTTCACCTTCATTTTTAAAACACTGTTTTATTAACACTTTCTGTATGAACCTTTTGTTTCATTTTATTTTATTATCAAAATATATAAAGTTGATATTTTTTCAACTATAATAATGTTTAAACAATAGTTCACTAACTTATTGCATTATTAGTGTCTTAAAGTTTTTTTTAAGTAAGCTTGGTTTAGTTGTAGAAATTTTCATAACAATTATTATTCATTACTCGACTACATATAATTATTATGTTAAATACAAAATATTAAGAGATTTTTAGTGCATATTTTTTTTTTTTAGATTTTGTTAAATTTTTTCAAGTTAAATTCTTATTTTTCATTTTTTCGTGCCATTTATAGCGCATATTTTGGAATTTTTAAGTGCATAACTTCAGAGCCCTGAATTATGATTCTTTAGAAAACACTAATTGTAAATTGTAGTTAGAACTATTATGTGAAAATGCTATAGTAAATACTCAATTGACCCGTACCTTATCGGCTTTTGTCTATGGTAATATACATTTACAATAAAAATGATTTTCTCTTAGCAAAATTGGGTATAATATATTTTGACCAGACCTAAGTAGCTGTTCAAAAAATGGTTAACATGTTAGTTCATAATTTTGATTCAACTTGCATCTCTTTGCTTGATTTTATATAAAAATAATATATAATAATAATTAAGTTGATAGTTACTTCCATTGCCCTTATCCAACTCACATGAATAAATCTAATCAAATCTGTTTGCATTTACTGTTTGGTACTGTAATTACAGTCAATTTATACAAATTTATTTATTTATGTTTATTGTGGAGCACTCAAATTTTCTTACGGTGAGTAAAAATAATGTTCATTACATCAACTGAGCTTTACAAAGAATTTTATTAATTTAGGCACATTCATCATTTTTAAAACACTGTTTTATTTACACTTTCTATTTGAACATTTCTTTGCATTTTATTTTATTATTATCATAAAAATATAAAATTGATCTTTTTCAACTATAATAATGTTTAAACAAAATTTTTTGCAGGAATTGTGTTCACTAACTTATTGCAGTATTAGTGTCTTAAAGTTTAGTCGTAGAAATTTTAATAACAATTATCCACCCATGTAGAATATAAACCATTTTTGATAGTGGTGAAATACATTGGCTATGATGTGTAAGACCTTTAGGTATTTAGTATTTATAAGTAAGTTTTCAATATTCAATATTAACTTCTAGACATAACCCATATACGTGAAATCGAGACGTTAAACCTAACCTGTATGCTACTTTCGACGATGTCTTGGCCGAATAAATAACCGACTTTTCGTCGGTGTCCTGGCCGAGGAGCGGAGCTCCTCGAGCCGAACGCTTGGTATATATAATGTAAATACATTGATAATGTATCATTTTTGATACCGATAGTAGTTTTACAACGGCTCCTATTTTCCTCACTCTAATAAACCGACTTCTAGACACAACCCATATACGTTAAATCGAGTAGTTAAACCTAACGCTTTCGGCGGTGTCCGTGTAAATAAAATTTATCATGTTTATACTTTTGATCCCGAAAGGCGTTTCACACCGGCCACTAGACGTTAAAAAAACTGTATCCTACTTACGGCGGCGTTCTCAATAACTAAAATATAAAAAAGATAAAAAATATCTCAAAATAGTTTTTTTTCCGTCCCGACTGACCAGAATTACTCTTTACATCACTCTAATAACCGACCTCTGGATTTATCCTCTATACGTTCATTGAATAAATGTTTGTTTTCAAAGCAAAAACCGTATCCTACTTTCGTCGGTGTCCTGGCCGAGGAGCGGAGCTCCTCGAGCCGAACGCTTGGTATATATAATGTAAATACATTGATAATGTGTCATTTTTGATACCGATAGTAGTTTTACAACGGCTCCTATTTTCCTCACTCTAATAAACCGACTTCTAGACACAACCCATATACGTTAAACCTAACGCTTTTCAAGGCGTCATTATGTGTAAGACCTTTAGGTATTTAGTATTTATAAGTAAGTTTTCAATATTCAATATTAACTTCTAGACATAACCCATATACGTGAAACCGAGACGTTAAACCTAACCTGTATGCTACTTTCGACGATGTCTTGGCCGAATAAATAACTAAATAGCTTTTGTTTCCGAACCGACTGACCAGAATTATTCTATACGTCACTCCAATACACCAACCTCTAGACTTATCCTACACGCGTTCGATCTAGACGTTAAAAAAACTGTATCCTACTTACAGCAGCGTTCTAAATAACTAAAATATAAAAAAGATAAAAAATATCTCAAAATAGTTTTTCTTCCGTCCCGACTGACCAGAATTACTCTTTACATCACTCTAATAACCGACCTCTGGATTTATCCTCTATACGTTCATTGAATAAATGTGTGTTTTCAAAGCAAAAACCGTATCCTACTTTCGTCGGTGTCCTGGCCGAGGAGCGGAGCTCCTCGAGCCGAACGCTTGGTATATATAATGTAAATACATTGATATTGTATCATTTTTGATACCGATAGTAGTTTTACAACGGCTCCTATTTTCCTCACTCTAATAAACCGACTTCTAGACACAACCCATATACGTTAAACCTAACGCTTTTCGCGGCGTCCCGGTAAAAAAAATTGATAATAAAGCGGAGCTCCTCGAGCCAAACATTTGGAATGACTCTCCCGCTTTTCGCAGTGTCCTGGTAAAAAAAAAATTGATAGTAGTTTTACAAAGGCTCCTATTTTCGTCACTCTAATGAGCCGACTTCTAGACACAACCCATATACGTGAAATCGAGACGTTAAACCTAACCTGTATGCTACTTTCGACGATGTCTTGGCCGAATAAATAACTAAATAGCTTTTGTTTCCGAACCGACTGACTAGAATTTTATTATTCTATACGTCACTCCAATACACCAACCTCTAGACTTATCCTACACGCGTTCGATCTAGACGTTAAAAAAACTGTATCCTACTTACGGCGGCGTTCTCAATATTTAAAATATAAAAAAGATAAAAAATATCTCAAAATAGTTTTTTTTCGTCCCGACTGACCAGAATTACTCTTTACATCACTCTAATAACCGACCTCTAGATTTATCCTCTATACGTTTATTGTATAAATGTGTGTTTTCAAAGAAAAACCGTATCCTACTTTCGTCGGTGTACTGGCCGAGGAGCGGAGCTCCTCGAGCCGAACGCTTGGTATATATAATGTAAATACATTGATAATGTATCATTTTTGATACCGATAGTAGTTTTACAACGGCTCCTATTTTCCTCACTCTAATAAACCGACTTCTAGACACAACCCATATACGTTAAACCTAACGCTTTCGGCGGTGTCCGTGTAAATAAAATTTATCATGTTTATACTTTTGATCCCGAAAGGCGTTTCACACCGGCCACTGAGGTTCTGTAATTATTCTATACGTCACTCCAATACACCAACCTCTAGACTTATCCTACACGCGTTCGATCTAGACGTTAAAAAAACTGTATCCTACTTACGGCGGCGTTCTCAATAACTAAAATATAAAAAAGATAAAAAATATCTCAAAATAGTTTTTTTGCCGTCCCGACTGACCAGAATTACTCTTTACATCACTCTAATAAACGACCTCTAGATTTATCCTCTATACGTTCATTGTATAAATGTGTGTTTTCATAGAAAAACCGTATCCTACTTTCGTCGGTGTCCTGGCCGAGGAGCGGGGCTCCTCGAGCCGAACGCTTGGTGTATATAATGTAAATACATTGATAATGTATCATTTTTGATACTGATAGTAGTTTTACAACGGCTCCTATTTTCCTCACTCTAATAAACCGACTTCTAGACACAACCCATATACGTTAAACCTGACGCTTTTCGCGGCGTCCCGGTAAAAAAAATTGATAATAAAGCGGAGCTCCTCGAGCCAAACATTTGGAATGACTCTCCCGCTTT
This sequence comes from Therioaphis trifolii, assembly GCA_027580255.1. Taxonomy (NCBI): domain Eukaryota; kingdom Metazoa; phylum Arthropoda; class Insecta; order Hemiptera; family Aphididae; genus Therioaphis; species Therioaphis trifolii. The sequence goes on from JALBXZ010000165.1 coordinate 21,182, forward strand.
TCGCAGTGTCCTGGTAAAAAAAAATTGATAGTAGTTTTACAACGGCTCCTATTTTCGTCACTCTAATGAGGCGACTTCTAGACACAACCCATATACGTTAAATCGAGTAGTTAAACCTAACGCTTTCGGCGGTGTCCGTGAAATTAAAATTTATCATGTTTATACTTTTGATCCCGAAAGGCGTTTCACCGGCAGCTAGTAAACAATAAATTAAGAAGGAATATAAAATGATAATTAAGGAGAGAATTTATTAATCGTACATTTGGTTAGATATCCATATATTTACAATTTTTTTGGAATTTTTGTAGTTGTTACAGTTCAGTACAGAAATAGGCATACAATTTAATAAATCTAGCCCTGTTTTGACAAAGTGTCTGTTTGATTTTGCAGTTTCATAAGTTTTGATCATTATGTAATTTTCTTTTCGTATATGGTAGGTTTTTGGCAGGGGTGGATAGGTAGTATTTTTGTTACAGAGAAATATTTTAAGAGGGCCCAAACTGAAAAAAATTTGCTCGCTTCGCTCGCAATACATTATCTATACTAATTTTATATGACCACTTTATTTACAAAATATAAAAATTATTCAAAACATATAAAATAACTTTAGTTAATCATTTAAAATTTTATAATATTATTCTCAATACAATAATAATTTTGTTAATAGTGTGCTTATACAAGCCACTTCATCAATAATCTCATCAGAGTCAATTCTGATCAACAATTCCTTTTCTAAAGACATGAGCATCAAATTTTCCAACAAATCTTGTGACAAAGTGCTTCTTAAATATGTTTTTATATATTTTAATTTTGAAAAACTACGTTCGCAGCTTACTTGAGTAACTGACAGAGTAAGTAGTAATTTTTAGCAATTGTAGAGACCAGGATAAGCATTAGTGTATAAATAATTATACTTCACTAAATAATTAAAAATGCAAACCACACAATACTTGTCTCCAGCTGCAGTATGGGGACATTTTTCTTAATCATTTCCATCACATTCGTTATCAGAATTATATTCAGTGTAGTCATAATTTTCACAAAAAATTGTCTTTTTGAATTCACTCCTTTAAGACATAAAGTCTGTAAATTCATCTCTTAATGTGTCATAAGTGATTTCTGGGATAAAATGAACTATTTTATCATATATGCTTGACAAAGCTGTTGTTGATAGAGGCATGTTTACTTTGAAATTGTTTGGATCAAGTTATGTTGTTGACCATGCAATGAAAATCTAGATGAAATACTTTCTATTATTTTATCAAGAATTAAATTATAAGACATTGACTTCAAATGCATGCAGAGGGTCATCTATTGGATGATCAGTTGATTCATAGGAAAATTGCCTTGTTTTTTTTTTCCTAGTTTCTGGAAAACTATGACTAACTTCTACTTCACATTCTTCAACTTCTAATTTATTATTTGCCCAAGTAACAAAATTGTCTGCTGCTTCCTTGACACTTGAAAAGTCACGTACATCAAGTTTAAGCTCTTCAAGTGTTGCCTGAACCATTTGAAAAGATGTCATCATATTTATTCCATGACCTTGTAAATACTTAGAAAGTGGAGGGGTTTTTTGAAAAATCCACAAATAAATTTGAGCCGTTAAAATAGTTTCATACTTGCATAATCCTTCTATTAACCCTATTGCTTTATAACGAGCATCAGCTGTAATAGAAACGTCATTCTTAATTTCAATTAATGTAGTTAAAAGTTCCACAAATAGACCAGGTTCTGGAATCTTGAAATTACCAAACACATTAGATAACGCACTATGTTTAGACCACCATCAAGTCTCTCCTATAGACATATTCGTTTCTTCTTTTCTTTGTTAGTCCACGCATCCATACGCTTATGAGATTCTTTAGTGAAAACAGCATATCCATTGAGTATTCCAAATAAATTAATAGACTGCAGAATTTTATTGGTTACATCACCAATAACTAAGTTCAAAACATGAGCGTAACACCATATATGTATTTGTTTATTTGCTACATTACTCAGCTGAGCAAAAAATCCACGGTACTCACCCTGCATATTTGCTGCGCCGTCAGTAGCATTACCAACACACTTTTTAGGATCCAATTTTAAACAAATTTTAACCATATCAATTCCTTTACTAGAAGTACATTTGACCATACCAACTAGTCGTTCGTGAATAGTGGTACCACTGACATAACGAATAATAACCGAACATTGGTCAACTACAGATATATCTTGAGTTGTGTCCAGTTGAACAGTATACATACCAGTCTTTAAAATTTCTTCAGACATTACAAATTTGATTTTTTGACAGATAGCTTCAATAATATAATTAATAGTGGTCTTTGATAAAAGTGTAATAACCCCACCTCCTTGAGAAGAACCTTTGTTGTGACTCTTAGTACTCTTTTTATAACATTGTCTAAATGACACTTTATAACTTCATCATATTTACTTAGCAGGAGAATAATTTCCAAAAAATTTCCATGGTCCAAAGAGGTATCATTTAATGTATAAGCGGCTTCATGATTTCAATTGCGATAGCTAAGTCCCCTTTTTCCTATCAATTTTATGACATCTATAATACAATGCATTATCTGTCTTGTATTCTCAACATCTTTTCTTATTAACGAACTTTGGACATACACTAATAGAGAATCAACAGATGCAAACTTTGTTTTCATAACATGAGCATCAACATTGTATCTATGTATTGCAGATTCCTCTTGATTTTGAATACGTACATACACATGTTTCCAATCACTAAAACCTCGTATGAATACTCCAGAATCACGTCCATATGCAAGACATATGCAACAAAATAGAGCTTTATCTTTGGTACTGTAAGATCACCATTTTCTATAACTACCATCCTTTCGTTTATATGCTTTATCTGCAGTAAATGGAATTTCGTTAGTTGGTTGATGTGGATGAAATAACCAATACATGGCATTATTAGTTGAATCTGGTTTTCTGAAAAAAGTATCAACAATACTTTGTTCCACAAAGTGTTCACTATTAGAATTGAAAACTTCAGGTTCATCTATAAAATCAATAGAAATTTTTAAATTTACCAAAACATAATATTAAATTAACATTAACATATTAAATATTATTTTGTAAAACAATCAAAGTGAATAATTACCTAATCTAACAATAGGAACTTCTAAATTAATATAACCTAACCTAACGACCCTTGGGGAATTCCGTTTTCTTGGGTAAAAATGTTCGAAAGGCAGTTTGAAACTTTGACTCGAAATTTTCTGTCGGAGAGGAAGTTTTTTATGTAGATATACATGTTCCCATTTATTAGTATTTTGCTGAATATTTGAAGTATTCTGTGTCTCCATACGGAGTCATACGCTTTGGTTATGTCTAAGCTGATCATTCCCAGAATTTGATTTGTTAATTTCGGATTTTATTGTGTAAAGGTTATCTATTGTGGATCTTGCACGACGAAAACCACTTTGTTCTATTGATAAAATTTTGTTTTTTTCAAATACCAAACTAGTATTATTATTTTTTCCATTACTTCGACAGAGTGCTTGTCTTTTCCTGGTTTATGAATTGGTATAATGATGCCTTTTTTCCATTCATCTGGTATTCTTCCTGTTCTCCATATAGTGTTGTATAAGTTTAATAGGTAGTTTTTGGCCGAGGATCCGAGGTTTTGTATGAAGCAGTAGGGTATTTCATCAGGGCCGGGGCTCTTGCTTTTACATTTACTGAGAGCTAGATTCATTTCTTTTAGTGTTATTGTTGCGTTCAAACTAATTTGGTCTGAGTCTATGAGGGTGGTGTGAAATTGTATGGGCGTGTTTTCGGCAGGTATTTTTATTTCATCTATGAATTTTTGTTTGTAGATTGAGTTGCTGAAGCTTTCGTAGAAAAATGAGCCGATTTTTTGAGCGACTTCTTCTGGTAGTGATGTTGAGGTGTGTTCGTCTGTCATGTGAATTTCTTGATCTCGATTGAGTCCTTTAAGTGATCTGATTTTAGTCCATAGTTCTTTTGAGTTGGTTTTGTTGTTTATAGAGCAGGTGAATTTTTTCCATGATTCTTTCTTGCTGTTTTTAATTAAAAATTTGGATTTGGCTCTTATTTTTTTGAGTTCTATGAAATTTTCTAGTTTTATTTTTTTTGAGTGTTTTGAGCGCATCTTTTTTTTCTTATGACTGTTTTGATCTCATCGTTCCACCATGGGACTCTTGGTTTGATGTTTTGTTTTATATGGCTTCCGATAAATTTATTTGCTGCATTGGTTATTATGTGAGTGAATGTTTCAACCATTTCATTGGTGCTTTGTTGAAAATTATTTGGTAATTCGTTTGTTTCTCTGTCCACCATTTTTTCGAATGAAGGCCAGTTTGGTTTTTTTAAGTTCCATCTTTTAATTTTGTTTTTGTTTGTGTTTCCTTTCCTTGGGATAAAGTTAATTTTGATTGGTATGTGATCACTGCTTAGCAAGTGAGGTAACATTTTCCACTCTAATCTGTGTGCTAAGGATGGTGGGCAGAGGGTTAAATCTATGCAGGAGAGGTTTCCGTTAGCTATGTTTGTGTGGGTGGGGGATGCGTCGTTTAGTAGCACTATGTTGTCTTTTTCCAGCAATTTTTCAATTTCTTTGCCTCTGGGGTCAGTTTTAGCAGAGCCCCATAGTGAGCAGTGTGCATTGAAGTCACCGAAAATTATATATGGTGTAGGTAGTTGTTGAATTATTTGATCAATGTCGGATGAGGAGGATTTTTTTTGATTTGGGAGGTATATATTACATATTGTAAGTTTTTCTTTCAGGTTAACTTGGACAGCTAAAACTTCTATTTCGCTTAGGATATTTATGGTTGAGTTTGGTATGTAAGATTTAGTATATATTGCTATCCCTCTGCTGGCTCTGTCTGGCCCTTGACGGTTTTTGCTATAGCCATTGTAATTTTTGATGGGGGCTACGTAATTTTCTTCGAAGTTTGTCTCTTGGAGGCATATTATTTCGGGATTATATTCTTGTATTAGGAATCCGAGCTCTTCTCTTTTTTTGAAGAATCCATTGAGATTCCATTGGATAATATAAAGATGTGTGTCTATCATGATTGGTTTTAGGTATGTTTTTATTTTGGTTTGTTATGGCAGGAATTTGAATGGGTTGATTTGTGAATGGTTACTGTAGCGGAAGAGATTGAAATAGGAGATTTAATAGTTTGGTGATTTTGGATTTTGTAGCTTTATCACTTATCAGTGGTCTGACTTGTTCAGTTATTTTTTGAAGTGTCAGGACGTCTACGCTGACTTCATCACACAGAGTATGGATATTTATGGATTTATTTGTGAAGTTCTCCATTATGTATGTGTATTGAGAAAAGGATATAGGAATTTCAATATTATTTGAAAAAAGACCTTCGGCTGGTTTGAGTCCTTCGTTGAGTTTAGAATGAATGTTTTCAAGTGAACTGCTTTTTTTTTTTTTTTTTGGCTGATTCGAGTGTATTGCCGAGTTTTTTGTTTGAATCTAAAATGTTTTCTCTTAATGTTTTGGGCTGTACGAAATTCTCATTAACCTGTTGATCGATATGGTGGGTGGTGGCTGCTGAAGATGACGAGTTACTAGGCGATGGAGGGGGTCTTTTGATTGGTTCGTTTGGTATGACTATGTGTTTATTCGGTTGTATTGGTTTTGTAAGGTTTAAAACATCTCCGTTGTTTGGGGTATCGTTTATATCTATTTCCGTTAAACTTGTATCATGAAATAATAAATCATTTTGCTGGGTTAACCAAACGACGAAAAGCAATTTGATGTTCGTTTATTGTTATACAGGAAAAATTTTGTATTAGTTCATCAACGGTACATATGTCCGTAAAATATACGCAGAAACGATTGTTAGAAATACGAGATTGCAAACGATATTTTTTTTGTTGATGTAATTTTGCCGAGGGCTTTTATGTATTCTAATTGAGGTATGTCATTGATAGTGTTTAAAACGATGGCTTGATCTTTTTTTGGAAATTGAGTGTTGGCAGTGGTTTCAGCGAATATGCAAGCACAATCAGATGGTTATTATAAATTCATATTATTTTATCAGGATCATCTAACAAAATATATATTGCTTCGTCCGTTAAAACACAAACGTCCCGAAGAGGTGGCTTACATATTATTGGAAATTTTTACAAATTTCGGCGCTCCTGCAATTTTACAGATTAATAATGGTAGGGAATTCGCGAATCAAATTGTAACCGAAATTTGTAAAATGTGGCCAGAACTTAAAATAGTCCATGGTAAACCTCGTCACTCGCAAAGTCAAGGTTCAGTGGAACGAGCTAACCAAGATATTGAGAATGTCATTGCTACTTGGTTGCAGGATAATAATACCAACAAATGGAGTGAAGGAATAAAATTTGTTCAATTTATAAAAAATCGTGCATTTACATAAAATGCTCACCATAATATGAAGCGATGTTTGGTACACAAGCTAAAATAGGACTAAAAAGTACACTACTACCAAATAGTTTAATATATAAATTAAAAACTGACGAAGATCTTGAAGCAGCTATCAATTTTATCAAATATGTTGACCACATTGCCACTACCTCGAATAATGACGAAATTGGAGCAACAAATAACGTAAATAATGAAGAAATCGAAGATGTCGACGGCATAATATAAAAATGAAATTTTTATTTATTTATTTATTTATACGGACAAAAGTCCAATTCACAATATATTTGTAAAGATAACAATAATATAATATAATTTAAAATAGCAAAATATAACATAATAAAAAATGAAAAGATTTATATATCGAATAATAGTAATAATAATAATGATAATGACAACATAAATAATAATAACAATGATGATAATAATAATAAATATACATTCAATGTTTTATAATATAATTAACTGTTTCCCGAAGACATTAAAATATTTATGGGGTCGTATGACGTAAACTTTTTAGATGAATGAGGAATATAAAATAAGTGATTGTTACGAGTGTAGTGGCTATTAACTTTGAAATTTAATTGACTTAATAAAAATGGATCATCAATCTCGTTATTTAGCAATTTGGTGAGGAACGTGTTGTATGATAAGTGTCTCCGTACATTTAAAGATTCTAAGTTTAACAATTTTAAAATATTATCGTAGCCAGAGTGAGGAGTTCTTTGATTACATTCTTTTATTACATTGATGACATAAAAATCTGAATTTACCACTAGAGCGCGGATTTGTATGTGCGCCACCACCGATGTTCAGCGTTAACGTCGCAGCGATTAGGATTTTGGAAGGGGAAAATTGGCCTCGCGAGCCACTCGGTCGTCAGTCTACATGCGTGGATTCCATGCGTTCTCTCATTGAACAGGGTATAATTGTTTTGTAAATTTTTGCATCGTCGGCAAACAATAAAATGTTGGAGTGTGAAATGGATGATACAGCATCATTTATAAATAAATTAAAAAGGAGAGGGGAAAGGTGATGCCTTGAGGGACACCAGAAATTACGTTTATAAGTGTCGATATAAAGTTTTTATATTTGACAAATTGGATTCTCTGACTTAGGAATGAGTTAAACCATGATAATAGAGGATTGGCAAACCCAATTTCCTGTAGTTTATTGATTAATAAAGAGTGGTTTACTCTATCAAAGGCTTTTTCAAAATCTGTATAAATAACATCTGTTTGTTGATTATTAGAAAAATATTTAATTATATGATGTTTAATAGTTATTAAATTAAGACATGACTTTATATTGCGAAATCCATGTTGTTGTGGTGCTAAAATATTTTTAAATATGGGTGTAAGCTTATTATTTATTATTTTAGAGAATATTTTTGGGAGAATAGATATTATTGATATAGGACGGTAGTTTGAAATAAATGATTTATTACCTTTTATAAGAATTGGATTAATATAGGTGGATTTCCAAGATGATGGAAATGAGCCACTATTTAAACAAAAATTAAAGATATATGTGATAGGTGGTGAAAGCAAAAATCTGCAGTTAAATAAAAATATAGGAGAGAGACCATCAGGACCAATTGCATTTTTAGAAGATAGAATATTTAATTCATTGAAAACTTCTAGGAGTTCGATGTGAAGTGAGTTTAACGAATCAATTGATTGAACTACATTAGATTAAAAATTAATATTAGTAGGAGCTGTATCTTTGTAAACTGAAGAAAAGTATTGACTAAACAAGTCAACAATTTCTTGACCATTATCAGCTTCCTTATGGTTGAATGACATTGAGTTAGGAAGACCAGATGATTTTTTTAATATTTTCAATAAAAGACCAAAATTTCTTAGGCTGGGATCTAAAAGATTTTTGAATATTAATTAAGTATTGGGAGTAATCAAATCTACTCAAGGATTTGCATTGAGCACGTGTTGAAGAGAATTTTTGGTAATCATCATGTGAGTTAGATAACTTAAATATTGAATGTTGGAATTTTTTTTATTTGATTAGATTTATTAAGTTTTTAGAAAACCAACAGGGGAATTTAGATTTGCAGTATTTTTTTTTTTTTAGGAATAAAAGTGTTAATTGCATAGAATAGGAGGGAATAAATTTATTCAGTGATGGTTGTAATATCATTACTAATATTGAAAAATTCGTTCCAGTTTATTGAACCAAGGAAAGATAAAATATTAATATAATCTCCTTTATACCAGTCATAGGTTTCTTTAGAAAAAGATAGCGGAGAGGGAGTGTAGGACTGAGAGTAACTGACAATAATAGGAGGGTGATAATTATCTACTGGAACTGTAGAATCTTTATTTAGAGACATAGAATGAGAATTAGAATTGGATAAGATAAGATCCAGTATTGAACCATAACTATTGAAGATTGTATTTATTTGAAAAAGGTTAAGAAGTGATAGGTTTTCTAAAAAAATAGCTTCAGGAGAGGATAGATTTAAGTTAGCATTTAATGATGCTTTATTTTAATTTGGCAAATTAAAATCACCGAAAAGTAGAAGATCATCATTTGGGTGAGAAGAAATTAGGTTATCTAAAATTGAGAAATAATCATTATACAAAGAAGAAGGTGAATTTGGCGGAAAGTAGATACATCCCACAATTAAATTTTTAGTGTTATTAATTTTTACAGAGACAAAGCATAATTCTAGCGATTTTACATCAATATCAATTTGTGAGGAGATAAATTTTTTATTCACTGCTATTAAGACACCTCCTCCTCTGGTCGACGAGCTAGATAATAATGATCTATCGTATCTATAAATTTCGTAGTTTACGAGACCTAGTTCAAGTGAGCTAACGTTATTATGTAACCAGGTTTCGGTAAAAGCTAAAATCTTAAAATCTAAGAAATCTATATTGGTTTTTAATAATTTTAATTTAGTATGTTTGTGAAATAAATTGATACGATGCAAGAAGTAGATAAATATTTAGCAGATGAATACTAAATATTAAGGGGCAGTAATAAAATTGACAAATTTACTGAGGTATTAATCTTTATGGCTTAGCGTTTAAGTCACCGGAATAAAACAGCTGTTAGAGTAATTTGTGATAACACTAGAGATAGTAACACTGATTTGGCAAAGAAAACAAAATTTACTCACTGATTGAGGTGAATTGATTCCGTCTTTAAAAGGTAAACACATAAAAAACAGAAATAACAGTGACTCTTAATGCATAAAGCGAAGATAGAACTATACTGTAGAAATAAATTTAAACATTAAACTCACTTGTAGCAATAACAATTAAAAAAAGTAGAAGAGAGTATTATATCATAAGATCATAATCTCGAAAAAAAAAATAAATTAATTTAAATTAATTTGAATAACTTTATTTAACATTAATTTTTTGTTTTAGATATACCTTTAAGAATACAATCTATTCATCAAAAGAGAAATCAATCACTCCAAAATTTAAAAATCCAAGCCAATAAAATGAAACAAGTTTCTGAAAGTCGTTTTTGTCGACTAGTAACGGTAAAAATTCCAGATGTTGATAGAGCACGCAGTGATTTTCGAAATATTATTGGAATTATACTTTCAGGTACTTATAAAAATATCTTATCACATTTTCCTAAATTATAATAATTTATTTCTTGTAAAATTTCAATAAATGACGACAATATGTACGAAATTGGTACGACGGAAGGTCGACTTTCAAATTTATACAGTCGAAACCAATTTGTAGTTTTCAAGGAATAATTTTTAAATATTGAATATGTACCTCAAACAGTAATTTTAATGAGAGAGGCTGCCCGTAAATTTTCCAATTTAGGAGGTCAAGGCTACGAACGGTGTACATGTGCGCAAAAATGTAGAACACGAAGATGTAAGTGTAAAGCTGCAAATAGATTATCTACATCAAAATGCCATTCAAGCATTCAGGCAGTACAGCAGTACATGTGAAAATAACTAGGTTGTATAATAGTATAATAAATATAAAAATTATTAGAAATAAATTAGTATAAATAAAAATAATAATAATATAAAAATTAATTACTTATGTATAATAGTTAGTGTTTAATCAGAGAACAGACGTTTAATGATTATTAATTATGTAATTATTAGAATAAATGTACTTCACAATTTTTGAAATGTATAATTTGTATAAATACTTTACAATTCACATTGCCCAATATGCATCGGACAATGTGTACAATGCCCGGGAATTGTATGCATTGCCCGAATTTTCCAGGTCCATGTTGCTGGCACCCCCCATTTCGAATTTCGGGTCCGAACCCGGGGCGATCGTTTGTGCTTCGTTAGTGCACGTTAGTGCTTTTTATCCCGTCGTTAGTGCTTTATCCCTTCCAAAGTTATTCGCATTTCGTACAGGGGGGTGCTGAAGACATGCCAGCACCCCCCATTTCGAATTTCGGGTCCGAACCCGGGGCGATCGTTTGTGCTTCGTTAGTGCACGTTAGTGCTTTTTATCCCGTCGTTAGTGCTTTATCCCTTCCAAAGTTATTCGCATTTCGTACAGGGGGGTGCTGAAGACATGCCAGCACCCCCCATTTCGAATTTCGGGTCCGAACCCGGGGCGATCGTTTGTGCTTCGTTAGTGCACGTTAGTGCTTTTTATCCCGTCGTTAGTGCTTTATCCCTTCCAAAGTTATTCGCATTTCGTACAGGGGGGTGCTGAAGACATGCCAGCACCCCCCATTTCGAATTTCGGGTCCGAACCCGGGGCGATCGTTTGTGCTTCGTTAGTGCACGTTAGTGCTTTTTATCCCGTCGTTAGTGCTTTATCCCTTCCAAAGTTATTCGCATTTCGTACAGGGGGGTGCTGAAGACATGCCAGCACCCCCCATTTCGAATTTCGGGTCCGAACCCGGGGCGATCGTTTGTGCTTCGTTAGTGCACGTTAGTGCTTTTTATCCCGTCGTTAGTGCTTTATCCCTTCCAAAGTTATTCGCATTTCGTACAGGGGGGTGCTGAAGACATGCCAGCACCCCCCATTTCGAATTTCGGGTCCGAACCCGGTTAATATGTACAAGAACCCAATTAACATAATATAATTAATAGACATTTAGACCGGTAAGTAATACATATTTTATATTTTTATTTAAATATCGATTACGTATAGGTAATAATTTTTGTTTGGGCCCACGCTGGAAATTTCCTGCAGAGCCTTAAATCTATCAATTGTCTGCTAATAAAGGTCCTTGCGTCCGCACCAATAGATGTATTTGGTAAATGGTAGTTAACGTAGTGAAGTGGTGGTAAAGATTTTTGTGTGTGATAAAAAAACATTTATATTATGTTTTTTATAAATATAAAAACTACTATTTATGTACCTCGCTATTAGAAACATTTCAATTTCTTATATCTGATACCCTATCTCACGGTTTTTCCGAAATAGAGCTCTTTAGTGACTTATCGTGGTTGGTCATACCGTGCATCATGGAACTGGTAAGATATAAGACTGTAAGAGGTTAAGTTACTCAATAAAAGAAGACAAAATAATTTATATTATGATTTTGATAAATTCGAAACTACCATTTATGTACCTCTTTGTAAGACAAATTTAATTTCTTACCTCCGATGCCCTATCTCACATATCAATAGACATTTACACAACTACATTAAAACTGTTTGTAAATATATTATAAAACTGAAAAAAAATATAACATACTAATATATGGATTAACATTCATGAAATAAATAAATAAATACTGTATAATAAACATAATAAACAAATAAATACCTAATAATTAAAATATATTATATAAAAGTAGATATCTTATAAGGTATAAATTAAAAATTGACAGTCTTTAGCGATGGATGATGATCTAACTGTTTTAACCGATCTTTGTAAGTCATCGTATTTTTCCCACTTATCAATCGATTCTCTCCAACAATAACCAACATAGTGTCCAATAGCATTCTTAAGTTTAGATATTGGAGCTAGAAAGCTCACAGCTCCACGCAGTGTATATATTTTATTTAATATATACATTTTTTGAGGTATTGTCGATAATATTATAGATAAATCAAAATGTTGAACACTCCTTTGATGATCAGATGACGGCACATTAATTTCTATAAATATGTGGTTTTCTGTTGTGTAGTCACTTTTTGATGATATTGAATTACAAAACTCACATTTATGCATCTCTTCTGAAAATTTATTATTTATTACGTCCTGAATAAATGTCATATCATTTGTTGGTAGATTCGCTGTAATTGTTTTTTCTTCAATTTCTCTTTGAAAATCGCAGTTTTTACATAAACGACGTTCTTTAAACGATGGGAAATCAATAAATAAACTTTGAAACATAAAGTTGGCTGTACAAGCACAATCAATATGTATAAGACCTTCCGCTAACTGTTGTGGTGCTTTTTCCCGTGTATCACTCAAAAAAATATCTTTTAGAATTATTGCTCTCTTTTTATAAGACTGGACATTAACTCCATCTCTTATAGAATGAGCAATAAGCTCATAAAGTTTTGAAAATGTATTTGATGTAACAAATTCAGCATACTTTACACTATCGACAAATGAACAACATAATATCTGAAATATGGTATCAAAAGCACACGTGTTCGTAAGCGTATATGTCAGACTATTAATTCTAATGCTCCTCAAATCCATTGTACTCCCATTTCTTAAAATACCAACTATTGGAGATTTGGTGTTGCTTTTGTCATTATAATACAATACAGTCGAATCTTTGTCCAAATAATTTCCTCGCTTAATTTTTTTTTTCGGTTCTCCTAGACCTTTCCAATTCTCAACCTCGTTAATGTTATCGGTATTAAGAGCAATTGAAGTAAAATCATTTTTAAACTCTTGGTTGATAGTTTTGAAACATTCTTCAATAATAGGAGTGTTATCTTCAACCAAATAAGTTTTATCTGCATTATGTTCAAAAGATTTTTGAATGTTGTGGGTGTCGGGTAATTCGTCGTTTATCTCTTTTATTTTATTTTTGTCTGTGTTATTTTGTTTATTTTTGTCTATGTCATTTTGTTTCAGTTTAGCTCCTATTATATTCATAGTTCCTGTGATGTAACTAATATGATCTTGCACGAACACATCTACTCGAAGTGGCAATGTTTTATGTTGAAATACTCTATTTTTCAATTCATTAAAGAGGCTTTCGGAAGTTGAACTGGATTCGGTAATATCGCCGTATTTAAAAATAGGTGTCATGACTGCTGACCAGCATGGCAACAGCTTGCAAAAATTTAAAAGTTTTTTTGAGATACCCTCGTTATGGAATGCATTTAAATCATCTCCATGACTTGATACATCGTTACATATGTCCAGACAAGTATTGTAAACGGACTGCAGTTCTTCAAATATGTTGTTTGGTGTTATTTCTTCGGGTATTATAATAGTGTCATCGGTATACTCAATTGTTATAGCTGCATTATTATCAGGTTGTAATAAATTGTCATCGATATCTATCATAATATGTGTACTTATCCTCTCTTTTAAATAATTTTTAGCATTTTGACACGGGTTGGGTACTCCATTAGAATTCAATCCGTGTTCTTCACTTAAAGCTACTATAAATATATTACGTAATATAAATTTAATGTCATCGAAATCTGTGCTTGCGATCAACAAACCAATAGATCTTAAGTAAAAATTTTTTATTCGATATTTACACGACTTAATTTCAGACCAACTACTTATAAGATGCATTACGTGATTAAAATCATTCCGGAGCATACAAGTAGGTACTTCAGCTGGTTCTTTTAATATCAACGATGAACACACAGCTAAGTATTTTGACAGAGAAGAATATTGAGTGAATGATTTTACAACTGCCATCATTAGAGCCAAAGACTGGTCTGTGACTACTATTTTTGGTAAAACTATATTAGTTCTTGACCACTCAGTAAGCCAATAACTGATAGAGTTACTGTCGTGTCGTTCAGATAACATGTGTGCTGCAGTAAACTGACATTTATTTTTATAGTCCATAACACTTATTTCATACAAAAAAATTGACGATGATTCTCTACCAGATATCAAATTTAACTTTCTCGTGAGTCCTCCCGTCGCGTCAATCGAAATTCTAGGTAATTTATTTTGTGCTGTATACATCCTATAAGTGTTAATTTCGGTCGACGTCCAATAATGCAAAAAAAATCTATCATAACCGATGTCCTGAAGTATTTGATTGAATGGTGCAGTTCCTTTAAGTAGAGCCAAGGTCATTATAGAATCCTGATGCAATTTATCTTTTTGACGCTTTTGATATTTTAATACTCTGAGAGCATTAAGTGAAGGTAAACTGCTGGGTTCGGGATCACCGTAGCTCATGACTTTATATGCTTCCATTTTTTGAATGAAAGAAGCTGACATATTTTGTTGAATTAATTTATTAGAATATTCATCTCTTCTTTTACCAATAATACGCCTTTTTAAACCACTTGTGCAATTCTCAAATAATCCAACGTAAGAACATTGTATTATGACACGTGAATCTGGTTCGGGAGGATTTTGTATTAAACCTTTAAAGATACTTTGGCAAGCAGCACAGTGACCAGACATTTTTAGGTAAATATTTCCCATAACATATATTTTTGCATACTTATACACTATCTTACAAGGTTTTTTAGTTTGTTCAAAAAAATGGTCATTAATAATATTCGTCCACTGAAAAGGAATCAAAACATCGTATTCTCGTACCCCATTATTTCTGTCACTTCTTTTGTAAAATCTTCTTTTGGAATCATATACAAGCTTCCATTCTTGTGGTGATAAAGTTATAGTGAACTCCAAAGTCTGTGGTTCGTTTTCATCGTTATCAGATGAACCACTTATAATTGTCTCGGTTATTTTTTCAACTTCACAATCATTTTCAGGGAAATTTAGTTGTTTTAAAATATTGAACCGATTTTGTTTTACAACAGTGTATATATATTTTGATGAAACAACATTATTTAAGTCATTTGAAATATTTTTCCAACTAACGTGAGAAGGACCCCATATTTTTTTTGTATCAGTGTTGAAGATTTCTTCTTTTCTGTTTAAAATACCTTCAACTAGAATTGTTTGACAAACGCTTTGTTTTTTAGGCATTTTGAAGGAAAGCTTGAAATGTCTGTTATAAATAATTAGGCATATTACTAACTTTATTATTTAATTTTTAAATATTTTTTTCTTGTTATAATAACACAAGCAACTGGTGCTTGTTTTACCAAGTACCTCTGTTAATTAAAATTATAAAGTATCATTCAATACAAATGTGAAATATCTTTAAAGGGCTGAATAATTAAGTTTGAATACTCATAAATAATTTTCATTTGTTTCAATAGAAAAATAATTGGAATTTAATGATTAGAAATTGGAAAAACAATAAATTATTCTGAATGTTAGAATAGGGTTTTAAAAATTTTTATCAAAATCTTTTATCTAGGAAAACGCTTATAAAAAAAAATTTGACATAAATAAATACTGAAAACAGGTTATATAAATTATTAAGGATTTTTTATCAAACAAAAAAGGGATCGATATTTATAAACAAAAAAACTAATAAAACTCAAGTATTAATCTACCTATAAAAAGTTGAAAATTAAACACCAACAAAAATAACTACTACCTACTCATAAAGATACAAAAATATCTAACAAGAAATCTTGATGAGTATTATGAAACATTTTTCAACATTAGATACACTAAGGAAAAAGTGCAACGAATTATTTCGCAACAGTCGTTATAGGCATAAATAAATATGTTATACTATTACACACCAAAATATCTATACAAAATAAATCTCAGTGAAATGTGAAAGTATCAGAATTTCTTGAGGAGTAGATGAGTGTTGTTTCGGATGTATCAGACCATTAACAAAGAAAACTCAGTTCAAAACTACGCATTTGTTAGACTACCATGGCCTAATAAATGCATAGGTTATATTTGAAAAGAATTATCTTTGGGCGAAAATAAGATGAGCAAATTAAAGTGCATTCTTACTTATGGATAATTATGAATATGTCCTGCTTAGTAAATACTGTCTGAACAGGAAAACAGAAGACAGCAAACACAAACTGAAAAATTAAATTAAGAACATGTGCCAACGTGGACGTGGTAACTAAAGCCCAGAAAAAACATAGCACGCTTGCACAGTTGCACCAACACGGCAACACCACAGAATAAGTGATATCAGAATTTAGAAGCAACACCACAGAATAAATGAAATCAGAAGCGACACTTTTGATAAGCGAAAAAACGTCCGACATATTGAATGCAAGCACCAGTATGACCACACAATTATGTTTTTCATATTTATGCTGCGTTTGGCAACACTGTTCTTCCATTTCTTACGATGACGGAGTTGGTGCCAATATAAAAAAAGCCCAGGACACAGGAGTTAGGTGGGATACACGAGATGAATTGATAGTTTAGACATTATAGGATAGATTTTGGGATTATTTTATATTATAAAAAAAAAAAACGATTCTGAACAAAGTTGAAGATGTCAGCCTTAAATTGTAATGTATGTAATAACATTTACAGTTTCAGACGCTCATTAAAATTTTTTAATTGAACCGATCACGATATTTTTTATACTCTTCGTAAGAAAAACTTATGTACAACCTTGCATTAAATTTTCATTTCTTAACTTTGAATACAAACATTTTTATACATTTTCAACAACAAGATAATTTGCAAATATTCGTTACTTCGACAAATTTTGTCTATTTTTGAACTTCAACTGCTTATAAAAAAAAATTATGCCTGCAATGTATTTGAATAATTTTTTCATCACTCTTAGATTAACTTATTTAAAACTATTTAAAACTTCTAAATTAAAATATTTATTTTATTTGAAGTTAATACATTTTTAATATAATATATTACAAATTAATAATTTCTGTGTGTATGATAAAGTTAGAAGTGCATCATTGGGAATTTTTGATTAGCGATTGGAGAGGTGTTTATTTGTTATAAGGACTTAAGCCCCCCAAAAATGTAAACAAATCTCCGCCTATGGGACCAAATGACTTAAACAATATTTTTCTATATCGATAAGTCATACGCAGAGACGAATTTAAGTTGAGTCATAAAGCTATTGGTGAAAATTACCATAAATCTGAAATTTAGAAAATACATTTTTTACGTAATAATACGTAAAAATATAACTCAAATTTAAGTAATTTAACACCAAAACTACGAGATTTAACTGGAATGCATCCAAGGGCAATATTAATTTCATTGCATAGAAGAGTTTTAGAAAAAAACTCTGGGGGCTGGACTCGAATTAATACATACACAGCACCCTCCCCTTTCGATAGGTGAAAAACTTTGGAAGGGATAAATCACTAACGTCGGGACGAAAAGCACTAACGTGCACTAACGAAGCACAAACGATTAAAGTTTGTTTAGACCCGAAATTCGAAATGGGGGGTGCTGGCATGTCTTCAGCACCCCCCTGTACGAAATGCGAATAACTTTGGAAGGGATAAAGCACTAACGACGGGATAAAAAGCACTAACGTGCACTAACGAAGCACAAACGATCGCCCCGGGTTCGGACCCGAAATTCGAAATGGGGGGTGCTGGCATGTCTTCAGCACCCCCCTGTACGAAATGCGAATAACTTTGGAAGGGATAAAGCACTAACGACGGGATAAAAAGCACTAACGTGCACTAACGAAGCACAAACGATCGCCCCGGGTTCGGACCCGAAATTCGAAATGGGGGGTGCTGGCATGTCTTCAGCACCCCCCTGTACGAAATGCGAATAACTTTGGAAGGGATAAAGCACTAACGACGGGATAAAAAGCACTAACGTGCACTAACGAAGCACAAACGATCGCCCCGGGTTCGGACCCGAAATTCGAAATGGGGGGTGCTGGCATGTCTTCAGCACCCCCCTGTACGAAATGCGAATAACTTTGGAAGGGATAAAGCACTAACGACGGGATAAAAAGCACTAACGTGCACTAACGAAGCACAAACGATCGCCCCGGGTTCGGACCCGAAATTCGAAATGGGGGGTGCCAGCGACATGGACCTCACTTTGCCCGTAAATATATATATATATATATATAATATCTAAACATGAATTATAATATATCTAATATATAAATGTGAAAATGAAAACCTTTGAGTGATATGTTCTCGGAAACTACAGAACCGATCGTTATGATTTTTTTTTTACATTGAAGCGCTCATTGCGGAGAAGGTTTATGGCATTTGATCGATTCTCTAACTTTAAAAACAAAGGAGTTATCAATTATCATAAATAATGACCTGTTACGTAGAATTAGTGGGTGAGGTTCGCGGTACGGCAACGGACGGTGACTAGACGTGGCCGTCCAAACTTCCCCTTCCATATCACCGGTGCGCGACGTGATAGTTCATATCTTTATTCGTTGCTAATGGAAAATCTTTCTTGGAACCCAAGGTTTATAGATAATACAGGTTGCCTCACCGTCGAATTTATGAAATGTGAGCAGGGGGGGTAATACGTCACTGCCGTACACGCCGTCGTACATCGTAATATCGTATACGTAAATGCGTGATAAACTGCCGTACTGTTCACGTGTTTTTTGAATTTTAACTGATATTCTAAAATTTTTTCTGTAATATTATATTGATTAGTGAAATTATGAGTACGAGAGGAGGCTCAAGTTGTGCTGTTCCAACATGTATTTCTTATTCTGGCAAAATGAAAAAAGGTGGAAGGACTGATGTATCATTTCACAGGTACCTATTAATTATATTATTATATTAGGTATATAATATTTTCAATTAAATTAACTAATTTTATATGTTTACTTTACCCCCGTTTAAAGATTTCCAAAGGACACCGTTCTTAACAGAAAAACAAAATAATGAAATTATTGATGACTCAGATAGTGACACAAACAGTGATGACAATGAAAAATCAAATATTAATGAAATGACAGAAGACGCTGTTGAGTATTTAGCTGGATGGATAGCTAAAAAATATAGACAACAATTTCCTGAACTTGGTTGTACTACAACAGAATCAAAGGTTAAATCAATAGATGAACATGACTATCTACTTCCTTCGTGGATTGATTGTTTATCATATGGTGGCCTGATAGTCCCTAGCAATAACTTTAAAAAACACATTTTTAGAGCTGAAAAAATTTTTAAAAAAATTACCAAGCAGAAAATCCCCAAAGGACCAGCTGTAGTAAAACAACTTTTACATAAAATAATGAATAGAATGGATATTGAAGAAAAGTATGGACCAGTTATACATACATTTGTAAGGCAAAGATCTTTATTCGAATGAAATATGCAAATAAAAATCATCAAATTCTAGTTTCAAAAAGGAAAGCAAAATTACAATTACAAAAACTTCAAAAGCTGAGAAAACATATGACTTGAAAATTTATATAACTTTATATTTGTTTATTGTATTGTGTTTTTAAATAAAAATAATTAAAATTTTTTTGTACATTTTGTATTTATGGGCTGTGTTTCTATTTTATTATTACAATATTACCTCCTCCAATTTATTTAATAAAAATATTATAATTTTAGGAATCATTTACATAAATATAATGAAAAATGTTAAGTATATAAAAGGTATTTATAAATCAAGTTCAATAGACATTGTTATAGAATATTTGTCTTTTTTAGATATATTGCTTTATTCTACACTTGGAGCATTACGTACCTAGCCCCACCCACAAGTACAGTAATTAAGCATTTTAGTAGGTACGAAAATTGAACGATCAATTAAAAACTGTCGTGTACACTACTGCGGTAGGCACATTGTATTCGTGCAATTATAGTCGTGGTGTACGGCAATGACGTCATATGGCAGGGAATGAATGCGGGGGGTTCGTTTTGTTTACGCGACTGTGAGGCAACCTCTATTATCTATAAACTGTTACGTGATACCCAATGAAAACAGGTATCTATCGTACTCTTGAGGATGTATGAGTTGGAATAATACGGTAGACAATTGAATAAGTTTAAACACTTTTAATTTAGTTCACTTTACAATAATGACAAGGTAAAATTACAAGTTATAACTTAGTCGCGAATAACAATATCAAGACAGAACTCCGAAGGGCTTGTACTGATGGCTAGACACGTCTGCCGTCCGGTGTCTTCCGGAGGCTGTTATATAGGCAGCTGAAGTGCCCATTCCTCTATGGTGGTCCAGGTGTGTCATAGGCCGTGTTCTTAATTGCATACTGGTTATCTGTTAATGGCTGAATTGGCACCTTCTCCGTGTGTGAAGGTCAGAACGTCCTTCCCGTATCCTGAGTGCTGCTTATTAATAGCTGTTTTATCGATGTGCATCTGTGATTCCGAGTAAAGCATATTTTGACCTTTTGCCCAGTTCATTTAGTTATTTTTATATAAAATAGATTATTGTGCGTTCTTGGAAGACATTAACGGGAGTGTTGGCCAGTGCGTGATCATGTTACACCTTTAGATGTACTTGGCTCTCGAAAACATGCGTATTAATATTATTTAATAATAATAATAATAATATGCATGTTACAAAACCTTGCTTGGAACCACAATGATGACAACGCGACGTTCTGGGTTTCCCACAGATATATAAAAATACTAGATAGCTGACTGCTATTGGTAATGCATGTACAAAAAATGTCTCCAACAAAATGGCCGAAATTTCTTATCTAAGAGGTGAATGTTTACATATTAGACTGATATCATGAATCATGATAATATGATATGAATGAATGTATTTCAAACTTCAGTCTTCAACTCATCAATACATTAATAATTAATTAACACCCATACATTAATTTTTAATGTATATATTGTACTCATATTAGGATCTAGAATTAAGATCTTAACCATTTCCTATACTATTTCAATCCGTGACGAAATAGTTTAAACCAAAATATTTTTAATCATGTTTGCTATAAATTAAGAAAATAAGAATATATATCTAAATATTTGTTAAGTGCCAGCTATTTATATAATTGTTTTTCGTATCAATAATGAAGTCAAT
Source organism: Therioaphis trifolii (assembly GCA_027580255.1). NCBI lineage: Eukaryota > Metazoa > Arthropoda > Insecta > Hemiptera > Aphididae > Therioaphis > Therioaphis trifolii. The sequence goes on from JALBXZ010000165.1 coordinate 42,563, forward strand.
TGTTTATACAACAATAAAAAACATTTTTATTTATTGATTACATTGTTTATTCCAATCACAAATAAACATATATTCTAATTTCTAATCTAAGTGGTTGTTCTTATAGTCATTGGGTCTCACAAATATAATGAATTTTGTTTTTTAATTACAAATAAATGTTAATGTTTTTAATTGTAAAAATTAAATGTGTTAATTATTGTTCTAAATAAATTTGATTAATACATAAAATATATATATTTTATTATTTAAAATAACATATAAACTATGGTTTATTATTGCTGTGCTTGGGGTTGTACAAATAGAAGAATAACAATAAGCGATATACATTTTTTTGCGTATGTATAATCAAACGAATTAACAGTGTTTGGAAAATGTATTCCTATAATATAATACTGACGATAACAAAAATTATAAAATGTTTCATTATTTATTTTAACATATTATTTCGAAACACTGAAATTTAACATAAATAAATCTATAGTAAACTAAATATCCCTAACATTTTCAGCTTCCCTTTAAATAATAAGGAACGTACTGAGAAATGGTTAAATAATATAAAAAGGAAAGGGTTTGTACCAACTCAGTATAGAAGGTTGTGTAGTGAGCATTTTCTCCCGAGTGATTTTATCACAGGAAAAGAACGTTTATATTTAAATAATAATGCAATACCATCCATTTTTTTCATTTCAAATGAAGCACTTCACTATCAGAGTGTATTGGATAATGAGGCAGTTAAAGATAATAAAGAAAGAGAAAGTCCACTAGACCTAAGTATGCCTAAATTTCATGAAGAACTTCCAATCACACCTCAGACATCTGTATTAGCTAAAGATAGTATAACTACACCAAAAATATCAATTGAATTATTCCCAAAACTTCAAATTACACCTAAGAGACCATTATACAGGACACCTAAAAGAGGAAGACTCAAAAATGCAAAGATCACTCCAAAAACAAACAAACATAAAAAAAAGTTAAGGACATTACAAAAAAGGGTACATAGACTAAAAAACAAGTGTAGTAACTTAAAAGAACTTTTAAAAACCATAAAAACAAAAGGATTAATTGAAAAAAAAGGTTATGATGTTATACTTGAAGAGTTCAATGGTATGTCTCGTGAAATCTTCAATAATCAGTTGGAAAATAAAAATAAAAAAGCTAATGGTCGTAGGTATAGTGATGAGCTTAAAAAGTTTGCGCTTACTTTGAATTATTACTCTTCAAAAGCTTACAATTATTGCCAGTTAGTTGACAATTTTTACATTTACTATAAAAATAATACATTGTAATTATTTTGAACATATTAATTTTATATTTTAGCACAATATTTAAACTTCCTCATCCAACGGCAATAAGATCCTGGACTTCGTCCGTTAATGGCGAACCTGTTTTTTTTTCTGAAGTTTTTCTTGCCTTAAAAACTCTAGATACAGAAAATAAAGAATGCAATCTTATTTTAGATGCAATGTCTATTAAAAAACAAATTACCTGGGACAAACAAGCTCATAAATTCTCAGGATATTGTGATTTTGGTGGTAATCTTACAGTTGAGAATAGTGAGACAGAAGCAACTGAGGCATTCGTTTTTATGCTAGTAAGTTTGAACGGTAAGTGGAAGTTACCAATTGGATATTTCTTAAAAAATAAAACTAATGCAGTACGACAAGCAGAACTGATTAAAACAGCACTTACACTATCCCACCAATCAGGATTAAATGTAAGAGGTATTACCTGTGATGGGGCGTTCACAAATTTCTCAACATTAAACATTTAGGAAGGTATAGATTATAATTATTGTCGGCAGTGGTGTATTTAGACGGGGTCCCCATGTTAAGTTAAAGTTGGGGGGCCACAAGAACTGTACGGCTGTACCATTACATAAAAAATTTTTATAGGCCCTAGGGCCACCAAGTTTCATGCTACGCCACTGATTGTCGGGCTATATAATATACTTATAGCTAATAAAAAAAAAATCAGGCTCAGATCATAAAATAATATATAAATTGTAGTAACAAAATGAGAATCCTTGAAAGTATTATAATTAGAACCACTGTTTAATTCATAGTACTTATACCAAACACTTGGAGCGCTGTTTGCAATGTCATTTTTTCTAACATGGTAGTTGTTCATCAATACTCACAGACTTCTATATACACTAGATAAGGAACTGTGTTATTATGGTGAAGCTTTGTAAATAGCGGCGGCCAACGATAGCCAACAATAGCGGCGGTTGGCAACGAAATAATTACTACAATAGTGCATATAGAATTTGTTATGTTTTGATTTTAACATTTTTGTGTTAATTGTGCCGGTGTTACGTTTTTTTATTCATTTGAAATAATGCCCGTTTCGATTTTTTAGCAAGTTCATCTAAAACATCATTAATATGATATCCACGTTAATATCACGATGAATATTAAGTAAGGCTAAACCATTTAAACGTATTTGTCCAGAAGAATTTCTCAAATAAGTTTTCAAACGACGGAGTGTTGAAAACGATCGTTCTCCCGTGGCAGTAGATACTGGAAGTGTAATAAATATTTGAAGAAGCTTAGATATTATTGGATAAACATCTGGACAGGTTTGGAAGTATACCTCAATCGCATTTTTGTTCTTCAGTTCAGCAGATGTTAAAGTTGAATATTTAGTGTACCACAAATCTAATTCTCCGTTTAATAAATTATTTAGATTTGAATCGGTACATTCATCAACCATATCTTGATATGTTTCAACTAATTGTTTGAATTTACCTTTAATCTCTTCAGATATTTTCATTTCTATCTTGGGTAAAATACAATCAAAATTATTCAAGACAATCCTGTGTGATATAAATCTATCGTTCAATTGGTCTAGAAAATTATCTATAAAAGGTATGAATACTGAGACTCTCAAAAAATATTCTGGATTATCTGATTTACATTGACGTGGCAAACTAACAGTAATATCAAATTTTTCACACAATGTTATCACAGATAAAAATAAGTGTTGAAACTCTACATCACAATTTTCTCTAATTTTCTGAATAGTATTTTGAACATTAGATGCAGCTTCTAGTGCAGTTTTTAGATCAAGATTTACTGTTTGAAGATATCGGCTGAGAGGAAAACTTATGGAAAGTATTTTCACTAAAATAGCTAAAGCTGTTTGACATTTTAACTGTCTCATCGCAGTAAGTAGATGACTTGCAGAACTAGAAGTGTCAGAATCTGGCCAAAGTGTTATTTTATCTAGTGCATGTAAAATGGCTGGTTGAAGTTCTTCAAATAATATAACTGCATCATGGCGATCGACCCATCGAGTTGCACATAGATTTTTTAGTTTAAAACGATTAGTTTGTGGAAATATTTCTACGATTGATAATTGCAAAATACTTTGCCTTTTTGGATAACCGAAAAAAGTACTTACACTTTGTATAGTACCCATACAATTTCTTACTTCTGGGACTTTACAGCTAAAAGTTATAGCTAAATTTAAACAATGCGCACTGCAATGTAAATAAAAGGCACTAGGATGTTCATCGCGAATACATTTTTGTACTCCATTATATCTGCCACTCATTGCTGCAGCTCCGTCGTACCCTTGACCAGTTAAATATTTAGTATTTAGTCCGAAGTCAGTCATACTTTTCAATATAACATCAGATAATCCTTTTCCTGACATATTTTGAATTTCGATAAATTGTAAGAAGTCTTCTCTAATTTTATTTACATTTAAATTGACATAACGAACACATAATGTCATTTGTTCTTTGTTAGAAACATCTGTCGTTTCATCAGCCAATATGGTGAACGATTTAGATTTATTAACATTAGCTACCAAATGTTCTAGAATTAATTTATTGCAGATTGATATTATTTCGTTTTGGATCAATGGACTTAGATAGGTGGCATATTTATTGGTAGTTTCTAAATGATTTTTAAGCACATTGTCACCAGAATCGATTCGAAATTTAATTAGCTCTCTGAAATTTCCCTGATTTTCTGTACTAGTATGTTCATTTAGATCAATAACTCCCGAATCTCTATGCCCTCTTAACGAAATTCCTTGATTTCCGCAAAATAAAATGGTTTTAAAAATTGGACGGAGACGATCTCTGTTATCATTTATTTCTTTTTTCAAAGCTTTATTTATCTGCCTGTCAATTGGTTCAACTTTTTTAATTCTAATTGCCAAAAAATTATCATATTTAATTTGACTAAGTTTGTGGTAATGATTATTTTGATGGTCCTTAAACAAATCTTTGGCTTTTTTCCAATTATTATATTTTTCAACAACTAATTTCCCAGAATTTTGATGACCACCTTTTCCTAATCCATCTGATGGTGGGAACAAAATACATGTCAAACAAAAAGCCCCATCTTGTATTTTTGAGTAACGAAGCCAACAGAACTCATACGTACGTCCAATTTAATTGAAATCTTAAGTTCCTATTGCCACTTTGAAGAAATTTATAATTTGGATCAGGTACCCATATATTTTTTGAAATATCTATTTTTTCTTCAGCTGACCACTGAAAATTAATATTATTTGGGTATTTTAATAAATATATTGTTAATTAGTATTAATGATGAATGTACAAAATATATAAAAAATAATAATTCGCATCAGAAGTGTAACCTTCCATATCAATCTAAAATCTTTATAAAATATAAATAATAGTAAATCTTACCTGTTTTCCTATGTAGTAAGAAATATCTTTTCGTGCTTCAAAAGTAGAAACTAAATTTTTTGTATTATCCAATAAATCAGAAGCCGGAATTTGAGATGATGTCGACGGTAAGGAAATTTCATTATTTTGAATAACGTTGTCATCAAGTTTTAGTTATTTAATAGCTTGTGGAGATGTTGAGGCAGTAGAGCTGAAGTATTTCAAAATGTTATTCTTTGATTCTTTGCTCATTTTATGTGCGGTAGTAAATAAATTATAAGACGCTAATACAAATCGAAAGCACAGCACAACAGTTGTTCCGCGATCAGTGTAATCACTACAGAGTACAGACTGACCAAACATTTCAATACGGGCAATTATGAAAAACTCTATCGAAGTATTCGAAAATGCACTAAGGTTTAATAATGTAAAAATACATTGGGAATTATAATTTGTAAGATATCGATATCACAATCGCAGAAGCCGCTAATCGGTTTTAATATTATATATGTTATCTGTATCTGTATCATAATGTCATGTAATTCGGGTTTTGCTAATTATTAGTCAGTTTTATACGTGCGTCGTAAACTATACAAAAAGTTATCTTGAAAGTTACAAAAATCTAAAAGTTATAATATTTTGACGTGCAATGGTGACCGCTGGGTGCCGCGTGCTGTGTCGGTCGATCATTAAATTAATTAAATATTGAACAATTTTTTTTTGGGGGGGGGTTGTGCAAAATTAAAAACAGCGTCAAATGTAAGTAAACGTCGCATGTATACTAAACTTATTTTCTTTCAAAATGTATAAACACTTATATGATGCAAGTATATTTTAATTATTTAAGTTGTTAATTTTTATTTGTTTATTACTTATATCTTGTAAAATAACCTGCATTATTTCAAAATAATATTGAAGTCTATATTTGAATCGTATTTTTATAAGTGATAGTTATATGGTTAAGATTGTAATATTAAATACAAGCAATTACAATTCTTTTTCTGTTGAATAATTTACAATGGGTTATGACCAAAATGTTGACCTGTTTTCCATTAATTTATTATTTTTGTGTATTAGTTTGATCAAATTAGGTTTTTTTCAAATTGAATAATCAAATATAATTTCATTTTGCTTAGAAATTATTATTTTTAAATTATTTGATTTTTAAAGTAGGTAACAACCAAGTTGGATTTATAAATCCACTTTGTTTACAACTCAATATTGCCATTAGTATTGATTATAAATACTCAATTAATAATCAATGCTATTAGCAAATTATCTATTTACACTAATAAGTAGTATTAACATTAAATATTAAAATAATAATAAAGAAGTATGCGGTAATTACAAGAGGTATACTATTAAATAGTATTTTAATTTTCAACAGCAACACCTATATTATTATTAAATTTATTATTTCTTTTGCCAACCGACAAAATGGCGTCTATTGAATTGGCGGGATTCACTGATAACAATGTTAATGTTGTCAAGTTACTTATCTAGTGTATATAGAAGTTTGTGTTTATACTATATTCTTATCTATGATTCAAATGAACATCATCAATTATTATCAATCAAAATGACACAAATAGAAATGTGACACTGTTAATAAAATTGGTATTAATCATTATTTTAAACAGTGACACAAAAAGATCAATGCGAAGACTGCATAACTTACCAAAATGCTCTAGTTTCTATTATGTATCCAAAATTAATGTATTTAATTTTACACTTTACGAACTGAAATCAAAAAGTCCTAACGTTTTTTGCTACTTATGGGATGAGACACAAGCAAAACGCGGAGCTAATGAGATGGGAACTTGCGTCCTAAAGTACATCGAATCATTGAAGGATAGAGAATCAGTTCAGAATGGGGAGAAGTTAGACGTTATATTTTACAGTGACATCTGTTGTGGTCAGCAGAAAAATCGATGTATGTTGTCGATGTACCGCTACGCTGTAGAAAAATACTCGTACATCAATTCCATAACACACAAGTTTTTGATCAAGGGACATAGTCAAAATGAGGGGGACTGTGTGCACTCAGTGATTAAACGTACTGTGAAGAAAAGTTTAAAAGCAGGCCCAATTTGCATACCAGCGCAATACATCACATTAATTCATGGAGCAAAAAAAAACCGGAAGGCCTTATCAGGTCATTGAAATGAGTTACGACTAATCTCTAATCGGAATCAATCTGAAGGATTCAAATGGTGAAGTTGTTAAAATAACACGTGTGTCTATATTTCGTTTTGAAAAGGAAAGTCCTCAAACAATTTTTTTTAAAACATCTTATTCTGAAAAAGAATTTAGTAAAATTCATTTGAAAAAAAAACGATGGAAAACCAGAAATACTATCAATAAACTACAGCAGCTATACACTAAAAAATTAGGGGCAGGGGCTAAAAAACCAGGTCTACTGAAACTCCTAGAAAAAAATTTTATCCCAAAATGTTATGCATTTTTGTATGAAAATTTGTAATTTATAAATATTACGACTTATAATAATTTTATTTATGACATTCCTAAACTATAGGTAAATACAAGGCTGTTATTTTTATGTTTTAATAAATTTATTTTAATACTTACGAAGTTCCTAAGTATAGAACAAGGTTGGTTATAGTATTATACTGTTATTTTATTTTTATCAAAAAAGTGTTCAATTTGTTTTAATTTTTTTCTATTAAGTTTTATGAATAATTAAATCTAATTAATCTAATCATATAAAATAATCTCAGTATTTTGTATCTCATTACACAACTAACACCAAAGCAAGGTTGTGTATTATTATTACGTTATTTCAGTTATACAATAAAGGGTTGTTTTTGTATTAATTTATATTAAAATTGTTACCGTAAAACGAGGTAACTTTTTACCATTTTTCAGGATTTTTCCACTTTAGGACTTAATTAAACTAGGTTGCACGTAAAAAAACTAAAATAAAAAAATTGACATAATTGTGTGGGTTCAGACATGCTCTCTGCGAAATAAAATTTTTAATTTTTTAATTTTTTAACCATAAAAAATTTTTCAAAAAAAATGACCCAAAGTTACTCGTAAATGGGGTAACTTTGTCTCACCTCCAAATATTGCTATAGATTTGCCGTTTACACTACTTTAGGCCAAAGTTAGCCTATGCTAGGTTAATTAGCAAGTACCTGAGAAATAATTTAACCAGGTTTTATAGTAAAACAAGCTATGTTTATTACATGTTTATTAATGTTTATTACATGAGTTCAAAAAATCAAAAAAATCTGCATAACTTAGATACCTTTTTGCAGTTAATATAAAAAAAAGTTAATTTATTGAACAAAATCCTCGAGCTCTGGCAACCGGAAAAAAATTCGTTTGCCTAATATCGGTGGTTTGATTTTTCTTATAACGTCACCTCACTCATAGTCGATGCAGTCCTTTTTGGTTGGCCGCCTCCAACTTTTTGACCGCTTTTCCATACAGTCAATCACAATTACAGCACACTAAGAAAAAAATATTGGGTAGTTTCAAAAAACTAGGTTTGTTAATTATTGACACACTAGATATTGTTGAAAATAGATACATATTTTTATTATAACAAACTAATTATTAATTTAATCAAATCTTTGACAAATTCAATAAACTTAATTTATTAATATAATTCGCGATGCATACAATTTTTAACGAACCACTTTATAAAGGAACTACCATATATTTTATTACTTATACAAATTGTTTTAGTTTATATACAAACTCTCCTGTTAATTAAATTAACTCAGTATATTAGATTGTATTATGTAATAACTTAACATACATCTCTGTTAAAACAATACACGTATTCATTGTTTCAAACACAGATATAAAATATCTATTTCAATCAATTATTTTTAACAATTTATATATAACCATGCTGGGGTTTTCCCATAAATTGTTGGTAATACAACGTTCGCCACCCGCCGGTCCCGGTTTGTCAATCGTCACTGGGGCCAATTTATTTTCTTTCATTCTTTGTCATATTTCAAATGTACTCTGTGTTTACAACTTACAATTTACAATTTACCGCTCTCGTATTACCACTGTTATTTGTATTTACTTTACTGGTAAGTGTACATTTCGTCATCAATTCATCATCTTTACATTTATTAGGCACCTACGTACAATATTATAGTATTATTGTTGTTAAGAGGACGCTATACCCGCATCCATGTGCTGTCTGTCTTCATCGTAAAATTTGTTAAAATCCATTAGGTATCAATGAACAAACGTAATACCATGATGCTCTCACCTGTAAGTTTAATAGGTAACAAGGAAAGTATGAATTTACTCTAATATATTGATGCTAACTATATACCCATAATATTGATTCTGCGTAACCCAGATTTTTATCATTATAAATAGGTTAGTATAAGACAGACATTCTTGTGGGTGTGACGTCTTAGTAGTAATAAAATACGGGTTCTGGAACCAAAAATAAAAATTACAGGGAAAAAATATTGCTCCAAGGGGCGTTTTCTACATATTTTTACCGTGTAAAAAAAAAATAATCCAAATATTTATAAAAACGGGTTCTGGACCCAAAAATAAAAATTACAGGGAAAAAATATTGCTCCAAGGGGCGATTTCTACATATTTTTACCGTGAAAAAAAAAATAATCCAAATATTTAAAATTTTTTTGTTATTTCATAAATTCATACCAAAATTATAATATTAAACATTACTACTATTAAATATGTTCTTCACGAAGCTTAAATTAAGAAAATTATAAATCTTAATTTCAAATTAATAATAAAGTTATGATTTTTAAAAATAAATATGTATTCAGTAAAATTTTAAGTCATTAGAGTCTACAGAACATTTCATAGTTTTAAAATTTATAGATTTTTTCTCTAAAGAAAACACCGATATGTTATTCCACGACATGATAGCCACCAATTGCTTGGATTCGAATCGTTAGAATGCGTTACAAACCGTAATAGTAGCACACGTTTTAACGTGGAACTCAAAGAGTCACTGGAACTTTGCCATCTGCGTACTAGGTCGGTGTACAAACTAACAATTATTACTTCTATCGAACGTGTTCACGTATAGTAAATTTTACGAAAATATCAGTGTTTTTATTTTAAGAAAATATAAAAACTATAGAACTTCATTTTTAGTAAGAATTCACGATTTTTATAAATTTAGTATTTATTATATTGTAACACTGATTAGTTTTAGTTTTTCACATTATTATTAATTTTTTTTACAAGAGTGTTTTTTAATTCTACGGTTATACACACAATTATACTTCACACACATGATATCCACAAAACACATAACATTTTATTTTATTCATTTTTATTTTAAGTATACAATCATTTAAAAAAAATTAAGATAATACATTTACACAAGTTTTTTTACTTCTCTGCTAATAGGTACATATTCTACAATACGATCATGTATTAAAAGACAATAAGCACTTACACCATCTAGATTTTCCAAAGCTTCAATTTCTATACTAACATCAACAGTAGAAGCCGTACCTGAATCGTTCTGTTTTGAAGTATCTATCACGAAAATCGGTGCCTTAGACTCAAAAGTAGCTGGACTTAATATTGGTTTACCTTCATTTTTACCATAATACGATTCTTGAAACGATGCATACATATTATATAGTACTGCATAATTTTTTCTATCAAAATTCAAGTTTAAATTATCGTACGGATAAACAACAGAATTTAGCATAACTTTAATGTTAGTTATTTTACAATGTTGAAAAAAACTAGCATCAACTCCAATATTGTTTTTCCGGTTTTTCTGTAAACCTATTATAATATATCGAGGTTTTTCTAATTTTGAGGCAGTTTTTAAATTCCAAACCACGTTTTTAGTTTTACCGAGCTCGGGGTATTCATAAGTTTCAAACGATCTGAATGGAATAAACAAACTTTTACCTTTTTCTACGATTTTCATTAACTTTAACCGTTCTGAATCATCTACAGTAACATGTGGGATTTTCCAAACTACTTTATTGAGTGTTATAGAACCGGTTGTTGCTGAATTAAGTGCTTTAGTATGTAAACTATTTAAATCATTATTACATCTCGTTAAAATTAATTCTATACGAGCATTTATCAATATTTCTTTTAAAACTTCAAAAAACCCCATCCAATATTTTAACGGTATACAAAAACTAAATTCTCCACTATCATTCACTATACTACTATCTTGTAAAATCCAACCTGCATTATGATAACTATAATAATTATTTAAAGTACATGATAAATATGATTTTAAAGAACTGGTTATTCCGAGTACACGGGTTCTATCAACTTCTACACCATTAATCTCTAATCGGACTTGATCAAATAGAAACGATAATCCATTATTTGATAAATTTACTTTGAGTGGATCTTCTATTTCACCTTCGATAAAAAGGAAACTTTCATGTAAATACGGATATACATCTGTTTGTTGAACCCCAATTCGTATTTCATCGTTAGGTTTAAACGAATTTGTATACGGAATGTATGAATGATATTCAATTTTACTAATTTTCGAATCTGTATTATAATTTGAATCAATATCTAAAATATTACTATCAGGCATTTTGTTTTAATTTGAATCCTAAGGGCCAGTTGTACAGTCTGTGGTTAAACTACGATTATGTTTTAATCAATGATTAAGGATTTTGGATCGTTGTACAGTGCCTGTTAAATGTTTAATCAATGATTAAACGAATGTTAAGTTAACCAACCAATATTGGTCGGTTAAACTGTAATTAACTATTTAACCACTGATTATTGTTCATGTTATCATTTGTAAATCTTATCAGTTTCATAATTCAATAACTTGTTTGTAATTTAAATAAAATCATATTTTTCTATCGTGAAGTTCTATTTCAAATCTAATCTGTTGCTTTTTATACTTTATTTGTAAATTCATCGTTGTTCATCATTTTCATGATGTATTTTGATCACGATCAACATTTTTTTGAATCCGATTCTGATATCGAAGATGAAGATTTTAACGACTTGATGGTGATGATTGCTTTTCCCAGACGTCAACAAATCTTTAGACCAAGGGCAGATCATTTTGCGCATTGGAGAGATGACGAATTCTTTGACCGATATCGATTGTCAAAAACTACAGTTCGTTTTGTTATTGATTTGATAGGCGATCGCATCTGCTCTCATACCGATTGGTAAGTTAATTATATTATGTTGGTTGTTGTTCAAAATATGCATTATGAGATAACTTAAAAATGCAATTTTAATGTATTGTAGGAATCATGCTGTAAGCCCTGAACACAAAGTCCTTCTGACATTAAGATATTATGCAACGGGGTCAATGTTGGTTGTTTGTGGAGACTTTATTGGAGTTCACAAGTCAACAGCCAGCCGCATAGTTAAACTTGTTTCGCATGAAATTGCTTTACTACGCCCACAATTTGTGCATTTTCTTAATAATGAAAGGGAAACAAAACAAATCAAACAAGATTTTTATAACGTCGCTAAATTTCCCATGGTTATTGGCGCATTAGACTGTACACATGTCAAAATAAGATCACCCGGTGGAGAGAATGCAGAAATGTACCGAAACAGAAAGAGCTTCTTCTCAATAAATGTCCAAACTATATGTGATGCAAACTTAAAAATCCAGGATATTGTTGCTCGGTGGCCTGGATCATCACACGATTCCACTATTTTTAATAATTCAGTAATACGAGGGAAGTTTGAACGGGGCGAAATGCAGAATTGTCTATTAGTAGCTGATAGTGGCTATGCTCAGCGTGATTTTGTCATGACCTTAGTCGGAAACCCTGGCACTCTAATAGATCCTGCTTCTGGTATAACTGCAGCAGCTGTTGATAAGTATAACGAATCTCTAATCCGTACGAGAAATACTGTGGAAAGAAGCTATGGCGTTTGGAAACGTCGCTTTCCAATATTAGCTACAGGCATAAATGTCAAAAGAACGTCATCTCAAAGCATAATTGTAGCCACGGCTGTACTTCATAATATAGCCTGCGAATTCAAAGAAAGACTGCCAAGAGTAACCACAGAAGTAGAATCTTCTATTAGAATCACAGATTTCAACAATCCAGGGGATGAAATTGGCAGGAATGCATTGCAAAATAGTACAAGGAGAAAATTACTTCGATATTTTGCCAAAGTTTAGACTATATATAATTCTACGTACTTTTTTTTTTTTACTTAAAATAATCATTAAAACAAAATGTATTTAAAGTATTATATGTATATAAATGTAATATAAAATGCCATATTTAACCATTAATTAATATTAATATATATTTTTTAATAAAACAAACAAAAACAACAGTATTGGTACATATTATTATTGCAGTAACAAAATTAAATTTAAAAACAAGTATCTCAGTCTCATAAATAATATATAACATTTTAGTAAGTATTAGGAACTTATTGTTATAAATAATGTATATAATATTAATATTTTTTTTCCTTTTTCTTTTTGTAATTTTAAAATTTCATTACTAAGTGTTAAGTTCTGCATTTCAATTTGATGCTTTTCAGCCATCATTCTCAATTCGACAGCATGTTTTTCACGCATCTGATCCATTTTTAATTGATGTTGGTCAATAAATGCGTTTTGCTGTTGGTCAGATAATGATGCCCGAGTAGAAACCCATTGGGATATTTTGTCCTGGTATCCCTTAAACTTTTTTGACGCATGACCATCTAAATTAAATTTACAGGTTCATCATAAATCATAATTACATTAATTTATGAATATGACATATGTTAGTTCTTATTTGGTCAATTTCCAAAATCAATTATTTTGCCAAGACTTGGACAAATTGTGAAATGAATTTGAACCTTAAGTTCAATAATTGAACTAATTGGATGTAACAGATATAATTATTATATTTATTACTTGTAAACAAATAAGTTTTATAATTAGGTAACATGCAATTTTGTATAGTAATTACTTATTATATTGGTAGGCCAACTAATCCAATAATGTATTGGACAATAACACCTAATTATAAATTAGAAGATATTATTTCACGAAATTCGCACCCATTAATTATATATATTTAATTATTTAACCAATTAAATAAACAAAAAACAAAAAAAATACACGGAATACAGTTGAAAAATTTCACCTGTTTACAAGTAATGATGAAAAGGTAAAAAAGACCATAATAATTTGTCTCAAAATGTTATTATTTTTTAAATTGTATAAACTAGTTGGCACAGTAAAATCAAAACACAGATATTGACTAAATGAAAACTACACTAGTCATATAAGTAATTAATAAATAAAATACTTTGCTTACCAGATGCATTACCAGTTAATGTTGATCTTGATTTTAAATCTGCTGGAGTATAGTGGATCCAATCCCTAGTAACTCCTATAAAATAAAAAACAAATTCATCTTTAAAATTTAAACTATTTAAATAAATTAATAGTTTTTTTTTTAAACAATACTATTTTAATATCAGTTTTACTTACCACTTGTACTTGGTTCTTCAACATTGTCAGTTTCTGTAATTCCTAATTCACATGTTTCCCAATCCCTGGTTACTCCTATATAATAAAAAATTAATTGTTTTTAAAATTTGATATATAAGTTAATAGTTTATTTAAAAAATAATATAATTGATATTATCAGTTTTTCTAACCACTTGTCTTGGGTTCTTCAAGATTGTCAGTTGCATGATGCATGTCAATAGTATCATCTGTCATTATGATTATATGATCATCAACATTTTCTCTGTTGATGACACTAGCATCAATATCTGCCACATCTGATGTGCCTTCATCAAGTGCATCACAATCATATATTGGCATTTCTCCCGTCATTTTATTTTGCAACAATTCTCCAATTGATACTGCTGCAGACGACTCCAAAAAGGACTTTGATGGGCCTCCACCAGTACCTCGATGATATACTTTTTCATCTGCATATTGTTTTTTAATTTTTCTTTTAATGTTGTTATATTTACTTTTTAGTATATCGGCAGTACGTGGGGTTTCTATTGATTGACTATTAAACTGTCTTTCAATTTTAATCCATGCATCTTTTTTCATTCTAAATATGAAATTAGCATAAGATATTATATTTATTTACCTATAAGATTATTGCTGATATTATGATACTCGTGTTGTAAGCTATTCATTCGTTAATAATTATGTACAGGAATAGAACTAATTTTTGCATATACGTACTTGGCATTTACAGCATCAGTTTTTAAACACTCCAATACAGATTTGTATTTTTTCACTAAAGTAATGAGCAATTCTTCTTCGGAAGCCGTAAAATTAGTAGTACGTTTTTTTGCTACTTCCATAGTAATATTATTTTATTTAATAACAATTAACAATATAATAACAAATAACAATTAACAACATATAACGGTTCCAACATAAATAAATATATCTTAATCATTATTATGATTATTATCTGTAGTTCTGTGATAAAACGTGAACTGGTGCCAACAATAAATACAAATATTGTAAACAAGTATACAATAATTTATTGGTCTCATTTTAATCATCGATTACCTAATCACAGCCGTACCGCCAACTGTACAACACATCAATAATTAATCATTGATTAAAATTTGATCACTGATTAGCTAATCGATGTTTAACTATAGAACGGTACAACTGGCCCTAACTGTTTTAATATTTGTTTGCTTTTACGAGTTAATTTTATATTTCTTGGTTTTCTTTTCGATACTTTTGATGGTAATTCAGTTGAACAACTGATCGGTTTGATTGCTTGCAACTGCTTTATATTCTTAAATATTAAACCCATTTTTTCAAGATTTACAATGTCTAATGTGTAACACAACTGTTATTTTCTCTTCAAAATTATGAATAGGATTATTTTCTTGATCAACTAAATTGATATTTATAGTATTAATAACTTCAGTATTAAGTTTATAATAAATTAAATTTGTTGGTGACTCAACTATTTTAGCACCCGACCTTTCACGAGGAAAAAATTCATAAATCGAGTGAGATTGTATACCATTATCGAATGAACCATTTGCTATATTACACAAGACTTTTATAGAATTAACAGCGTTTATATCAATATTTTTCGATGCTCTAAAATGTGTAACACCTTCATTTCCATACAATTTCTTTTTAAAACCTAATAGACTCGCTAGACTGTTTTCGATTGTGAAATCCACTGGATAGTTACAATTAATTACACATTTCATACGAGTGACATCAGTGTTCATAGTAAAATCTATAGGATCATACTATTTTTTATTATTATCCATCACACTGTTTATACGTTCATTATCTTCATGAATTTTGCTAGAAATATATTGTGTGATATCTTCAATCTCGTAACAGCCAAAAGGGAGTTTAATATCTAAATTATGTGTAGGTGTAATAATTCGAATATTGTTATTCGTCTCGTTTACGTTCGGAAACGTATTATATGTGTGTAAGCATAACATCGCAATTTCCGAGTTTCCTCGTAAATTTATCGCTGGGAAATAAGTTGATGACAAAGATGTCATTTTACCGGACAAGCTTACAGTAATTGATTCGTTCATATCACCGTTGTTTAAGATTTAATAGGTCTAATATGTAGTATAATCGTTAACTGTCCGTCAGAGTTCTTAATAGGATTATTGTTCTCATCAACTAAATCAATTTTTATTTTTTTAATAACTGCTGTCTTGAGTTTATAATATATTAAATTATTCGGTGATTCGACTATTTCTTTTCCTCGAGTCGGCTGAGAAAAAAATTCATAAATCGAATGCGATTGCTGTCCGTTGTCTAATGCTCCTTTAGCTATATTACACAAGACTTTTATAGAACCACTTCCTTTTATCTTGTATTCTACTTTTTCTGATTCATGATAATATAAATTTAATTTTTCTTGATTGAAACCATGATATTTTTTTTTTTCAAACCCTAACACATTCGCCAAACTGTTTTCAACATTAAAATCTATATTAAAGTTAGATGTAACTCTACATTTATCATCCAAAATAGTTAGACGAAAATATGCTTTCATACCCATAGCTTTTCCATAATTTACAGCTACATTAGTTATATAGTTTTCTATATCTGAAATCGTGTAATAACCTTCAGCGATTTTAACATCTAAATTAGTATCGAATATTCTCATACTGTTATTTGTTCCATCGATAAGAATTTTATCAGATGATGTTCTTAAACATACAAGAGCGATCTCAGAACTTCCATGTACATTTATTACAGGAGAAAAAGTCGTTGTTAGTGAACCGTTTTTACCTGACATCCTCACAATAATTGGTTCATCCATTGTAAAAACTCAATACACAAATGTCCACAAATATATGTATTATATTTTTGATAATTTGTATAATTGTACAAAATATTTTGACCCTTAAAATAATTTTGTATTTCAATCGGAGGAGCAAGATCACCAAACGGATCAAAATAAATAATTTTATCTTTAAACCGATAATAACTAACCCAGTGAGTACCGTCGCCAGAAGAGGAGTCTAGATTAATTATTGCACACTCGATTTTATACAGTTTTTTAGGTAAGTTGTCTCGTGAAAAGACACCACGAAAATGTTTAATTTTCAACTTGTTAACATATTTTATAATATCTTCACTGGTAAGAGCTCTGTCGGGTAGCGCTAATTTTTCCTCGTTTTTTTTTTTACACCTAAGCCTTTCGGATTCAAATACAAACCTGCTCCGTTAGAATTGTTTAAATATAAACCATTACCCTTCTTACGATTTTTAATAGCATTATATACACTTGAAGCACCAGAAGCTAAACTTCCTAAAGCCGATAACCCTGCTAATATTGACGCTAACGGTAATGCACCTCCCAACTGGTTCGGTGTTAAAATTGTTCTCTTACCATTTTTCTTCGTTTTTTTATTTTTTTTCTTCGCCGCCAGCAACATTTTTTCATTAACACGTTTATAACCCATACCGATTTTTCTTTTAGCTTTCATAGCGTTTACCACTGCATATGCAACAAGTTTTTCTTTTTTAGAACTATCACCTGCTTTAACTCTTTCCCAAGCTTGTTCTTCTAATAACTTATCGGCTTTATGTCTAATATCTAAATTATTACTGTTTTCGTAAGCAATGTCGTGTGTTTTACAAGCAGAATCTAAGGGGTTGATTCCTTTATCTCCACGAGCTAATCTCTTTTTTAAATTTGTACCTGGTCCACAAAACTAATACCCGGGTACATGAACTTCGAAGGGAAGTATATTTATAACAGTATTTAAGAAACCTCTACCAGTCTTAACATTTTTTTGCTTACAAGTTGAACGCATTATATATAACTGGTTTTATGTTTTAAAATTACATAGTATTTATATTAAAAATGAAATTAATCGAGCAAAAAGATAAATTAAACATTAAAAACGTAGATGCACAAATCACTAAAAGACCGTCAAGGCATGGATCATTGTTGCCAGACAGTATTCGCGGAATACTTGTAGGACCTTCAGGATCCGGAAAAACAAATGTTATGTTTAATCTTATAACTCATAGAAATGGTGTAAAATTTGAAAACATTTATTTATACTCCAAAACACCAAATCAAGAAAAATATGTGTTATTAAATAATTTGATAGATAGTATTAAAGGAATTAATTTTTACACATTTAAAAATGCGGATCAAGTTATAAAACCTAGTTTAGTTAAAAAAAATTCAATTTTTATATTCGATGATGTAATTTGTGATAATCAAACACCTATTCGTGATTACTTCAGTATGGGAAGGCATTCTGGTGCAAATTCTATTTTTTACTTGGCACAGACATATTCGAAAATACCGAAACAGTTAGTAAGAGACAACACAAATTTTTTAATAGTATTCAAGCAAGATGATAAAAATCTACGACATATATTCGACGATCATTGTTCCTCAGATATAGATTTTATAGAGTTTCGTAAAATGTGTCATCTATGTTGGAACCGTGAAGATTACGGATTTATAGTAATTGATAAAACTCGTGAAATGGATCAAGGAAGATACAGATGTGGTTTCCATACATTTATAAAAATTAATTAAAATTTATGTTTAAATATGAAAGTATTTTTGGTTTGACTACATTTGACTGACTGTGTACAAACATTCAACATTAAATTATTTCTACTTAAAATGAGTGAAAAAAAAGTTTTATTGAATAATTTGATATCCTGTCAGAAAAACATAAAACGTAAAGTTTTAGACATGAAAAGAGGTGTTATAGATTCTAATAATTATTTTCGCGAAACATTTAAACCAATAACTGACCCCCTTAATGCAATTATAGAAAAAACAAATATGAACAACGAACCAAAATTTCAAAATATTAATATTGGTGGATATAGTAATGAAGAAGATGATGTATCATCAGACTTTGAACACTTTTTAAATGCTTCTCCTCAAAGTAGAACTTATGACAAATCGTTTGGGTTACATTATGATGAAAAAGATGAACAACTTAAAATATCAAATTATCCTGTAACCATCAGTAACAATAATTTAAAGGTTTTGGATAAGAGCTACCCGTGGACTCGCGGTCTTTGGTCTTTATTGTGTGAAAAAAATCCGTCAAATTATAAATATGATGATCACGAAGCATATTATGACATTTTAAAATCCACAAAAGTTCACCTCAAGTCAGATGGTAAACCTAAAGCTAATAGTGCTAATAAAGGGATTTCTATTGTTAAGCCTCTATACGAACGTATCAGAAAAGAATTAAATTATTTAAATTATTTAAATAACAAAAATATAATGCCGAATACGGAAGAGTCTGATAATATAAATGAAATAAAAAAACGAAGTAAACCTTTAATCAGTCCAACACTTCAAAACAAAAAATTTAAGTATTCAAAGTCTAACGATAAATTAAACGTTAGTAAATCTCTTGACGACTTATCACTAGAAAATAGTTCATTACATTCTATAGAAGACTTGCGAAACAGCTCGGACTTAATAGATTTCGGGAAAACGTTACAATCTGATCAAATAGGTTCGAGTCTATATAAAGACGTAATACCTAACACACAGATAGTTTATTATGACGATCCGAATGAATTAGTTACGAGATTAAACCTTTTAATTTCATCTCAAAATGCTGGTAATACAGGTGTTAATAATGAAATTATATCTATATTAGAAGAATTACGTGAGAGGAAACTTATTGTATAAAGAAAAAAATTAAAGAAATGTTTAATTAAAAAACTTATTATTATTTATATCACATAAAATCATTAAAAAGATAAGTTTAAAGTTATAAAATTAAATTATCTAGCGTAGAATATATGTAACATACTGAAATAGACTCGACATTAGACTGGTCAATTAATTTCCAAAGCGTAATATCAACATAGTATAGTTCACGGATTCATGACATATTAAACACTTAAAGCCAACTCTCAGTGATATTGTTGAGCTATTAGTGCTTTATTTATTGTATGTCGAAGTTCTTGTAGTTGATCAATATTCATTCTTTTGATTTTTCGAGGCCGTACGTGGAAATGTTTTTTATCATTGGTACGACACGACCCACACGCTTACCTTCATATTGATTGATTCATTCATATTGATCCATTTGGAAAAATAATGTTTTGAATACAAAAAAATTGAAAATGACAGCATTAGAAAAAATTGCAGATGAGTTACATCAACCTGCTGGAAAAACATTCCCTAGACGAAAGATAATTTCTTTATTCAAGGATGATCTCTGGCAAGCAGACCTTATTGACATTCAATCGTATTCGAAGTATAATCAAGGTTTTAAATTCATATTAATTTTTATAGATACTTATACTAAATATGTTTGGGTACAAGCATTAAAAAATAAATCTGCGAAATATGTGACTCAAGGCATGCTAAATATATCAAAAATTAATCATCCAAAGTTATTACAAACAGATAATGGTACAGAATTTTATAATAAACAATTTCAAGAATTAATGATAAAATATAATATTAAACATTATTCGACATATAGTGGTATAAAAGCAGCAATAGTTGAACGTGTAATATGCACAATTAAAAATAAAATTTATAAAAAGTTTACAGCAATTGGTTCATATAATTGGTGTAATTCAATATCTGATTTAATACATAATTATAATAATACTAAACATTCAACTATTAAATATACTCCGCACGAAGCTCGAACAAAGTCTATACGATTAAAATTAAAATTAATGAAAACAAAAAAAAAATACAAACCTAAATTTAAAATTAATGATATCGTTCGAATTTCAAAAAACAAATATGTATTCGATAAAGGTTATAAGCCGCAGTGGTCAACAGAACTATTTACCATTTCAAAAGTTTTTCAATTAGATCCAATTACATATAATATAAAAGATGATCAAAATAATATCGTTATAGGTCGATTTTATAGTCAAGAACTTTTAAAAACTGATTTTCCAAACACTTATCTAGTAGAACGTATTATAAAAAGAAATAAAAATAAAATTTTTGTTAAATGGTTAGGATTTGATTCAAGTCATAATTCATGGATTTCATCAAAAGATATTATAAATTAATGTTATTCTGTGTATGTACGTAAACATTTTTATTTATAAACACATAAATATGCATAGAAAATTTTTTTTTTTTTTTTTATTGATTATACTGGGTATTAAATTTATAAAATTTTGAACAATTAATATTATTTTCCCACAATTTTTATATTTTATGTTTCAAATTATTTAATTTTGTAATGTCCATGCGCAAGAGTGTGTATACCATCATACATAATAAATCGTTTGTCATCATCTGCACTTAAAATCAACATATTCACTGTTCTAGAATAAACAATATGTTTATTTGATTGGATAAAATTCATAGTACGATAAGCTGATTCATTAATATCAAAATTATGATCAATATACGATTTTAAAATATTTATATAATCAGAAAAACATAAATGTTTTTTTATAACATACTTTTTTACACCCTTACCTTTTTTTCCATTTCACTTGTTCGATATGCATACAATTTAGGTCTTAATGTAACAAATTCTAATAAAATATCTCCCTTCATTTCATCCTTAAAAAAACCTGGTTTATTTTTATTATTTTCATTAAAACAATAATGATTTTCCGGATAATTTGATGTATCAAAATACGGGAATAATTCATTTTTTAAATAACCAAAAACATTAGAAATGTTCTTCACGAAGCTTAAATTAAGAAAATTATAAATCTTAATTTCAAATTAATAATAAAGTTAGGATTTAAAAATAAATATGTATTTAGTAAAATTTTAAGTCATTAGAGTCTACAGAACATTTCATAGTTTTAAAATTTATAGATTTTTTCTCTAAAGAAAACACCGATATGTTATTCCACGACATGATAGCCACCAATTGCTTGGATTCGAATCGTTAGAATGCGTTACAAACCGTAATAGTAGCACACGTTTTAACGTGGAACTCAAAGAGTCACTGGAACTTTGCCATCTGCGTACTAGGTCGGCGTACAAACTAACAATTATTACTTCTATCGAACGTGTTCACGTATAGTAAATTTTACGAAAATATCGGTGTTTTTATTTTAAGAAAATATAAAAAACTATAGAACTTCATTTTTAGTAAGAATTCACGATTTTTATAAATTTAGTATTCATTATATTGTAACACTGATATTTTTAGTTTTTAGTAACACTGATAGTTTTAGTTTTTTCACATTATTATTAATTTTTTACAAGAGTGTTAGTTTATTGGAAACTATTAGATTGTTATTATTACTTCTATCGAACGTGTTCACAATTGTATAGAATTAAAATACTTAATACTGAATCTTTCTATATGTAATCGATTATCAAAACTTTGTTAGTACTGAATATTTAAAACATTTTTCATCTTTATTTTTTTACATTTACTACAGCTTTTTTATTTTTTATTTTTGTTGGTAAATCTATATAAGAAGAAGCCTTAAGAGGGTTTACGCGGTTGACTCTTAGTTGTAATCCATCAATACTTTTTAAAGTCCATCCACTGTCTTTTGTTTGAAAATTTGATTCTTCTTCTAATATATTATTGAACATTTTTTTTAAAATTTTAGAAAAACCTGAATTATTTAGTATAAGTTCATTATTAGTTTTAAAAGCAAAATCTTTTTTTTCCATAGTTAAAAAATTTTCGTACACGCTATCAACATAAATATTAATTTTAAGAGCTGTTTTTAAAGTTAATTCTTTTAATTTACATATTAAAAATTTTAAACTATAATTTAAAAATTGTGTATTATCTAAAAACCGGGCAAGTGCGAGTTGGACTCGCGCACCGAGGGTTCCGTACAAACCTGTAGGTATATAAGTAAAAGTTTTTTTTATTTTTATTGCAAAATGAAATTTATAACATAAAAATATGGAAAGCTGGAGGATCATAAATTAATGACAAAGGTATCTTTATCGTTCCAGTAATCCTTCATTTTATATTAACATCTATCATTTATTTTATAATATAACAAGGGCAAGCTTTTTTATCAAAGTTATTTATTTACAGTTTTTTAGTCACTATTTAGAAATCTGGTACAAAAATGTTAATTAAGAATTAAATTTCAACCAGATTTGTAAATGGTGACTGAAAAAGGTATGATTAGTACCACATTGAACATTGAAGTTCGAAAAAACGTTATCTATAGTTGTACTACTTCGTGTAGTGCTAGTGTTTATTAACGGAAACATGTTTAGGGATGAAAAAAATGTGGAAATTCCATTTTGGGGATTCATTCTAAAATCGATATTGAAGTCTCCCACAGCAATCAGACGAGAACATGATGTATACCTATTGAGGTTGTTGTCGTATATTGCTGTATTTATGCATTCTATTGCAACATTAATTGGACATTGTGGTGACCTATATACAGTTATCACTCTGACATTAAACATTTCAAAATGCAAGCATTCACAATGGCCGTTTGCAGCGCCTGGGTTATTTAAATAATATTTTTTACATGATCCATCTGTCACGGCATCTTTGAGACTGCGACGTACATACGCGATAGATCCCCATCCTGGATTTGCATTAGATATAGCTGGACCATCGACTCTGCACACCTCATAAAATCCATCAAGTTCGAAAGTATCTCTACAGCACCCCCAAGTTTCAACAAACAATGCTGCATGGGAGGAATGGATAATAGGATCTATGATGACGTCCGACAAATGTTTGCGCAATGATTGCACGTTATGAAAAATAATTTGAACTACATTATCTTCAGGAGTTTGCAAAAATTTGAAATATGGTACCAATTTGTTTTGCTCTAGTCTTTTCATTTCTATACTTACAGCACTCGATTCTAATACTTCAGCGGGAGGTTTAAATATACCCGAATTCACGACTAAAAACAGTCCAGACGATGATGTTGCTCTAGAACAAGCTACATACAACATTGATCTTTTAACATTTTTAGAAATATGAACCACAACTTTTTCTAAGGTTGCACCTTGCGACTTGTGAATTGTAATACCTTCTGCTGGTACTATTGGAAACTGAGTACGTTGCACTACAAGATTTGAAGATTTCCACCGTTTCACAGTATAAGTGACAGCATCTAATGGCGTCCAATACGAATTGAGATATTGACGATGTTTCCAAGAAGTTACTTGACATTTACTTCTTGTAGCTATTCCTGTACTTTTATCGAACAGAACCCAAATACGTAAAGGCCGCTTTTCACTTGTTTTCTTGTGTCGACCATAATCTATAGCCTTTAATATTCCGGTAGTGCCATTCACAAGGCCATCCGTAGTGTCCATATTCACAGTTACCATATAACGTGCACCTACTCGTAAAAACAAGTTCTTAGGAAGACCATACGTTTGCATTGTAGCTAGAGCCTTTACAGATTGCAAGGCTTTTTTAGCAGCTTGTGGATTTGGTGCTCCAGAAACCACATCAAGTGCTTTAACCGAGCACCCTTCAGTGTTCATTCGAGATAATACTTGATTATTGTATTTGTCGACTTCATTGTTGGTTGCAAATAAATGTATCGCTCCATGTACCTCAATAGGTAAAGTATTAATACTGTAACATCTAGAATTTATTAACTCTATATCCATAGGAGTCATCCGACCGACAGCCATATTGTTTAAGGCTACTGCGAATGCCAGATCATCTCTTTGCCGCATTATTTTAGTCATCATAAAGAGACGGAATGGTTCCCACAACGGAGCGCCAGCGAGGGGTGCCAATGGATTTCGACTACTGTTTGGCTGAAATACCCAATTGTCCCCTACCGGAGGTAACTGATTGAAATCTCCGACGCTTATAATAGATATACCCGCAAATGGCGCATCTGTGTGAAATACTTGCTGCAATCTCCTATTAATTTGGTTCAGAGTTCTACTCCCCAGCATAGATATTTCATCCAAAATAATTAATCTTACTTTTGCAAGTTTACATGCTAAGGCGTTTGCGGTGCTTGCTGATAATTCAGGCATTGTTTGGCCACACTGGGATACTGGAAGTCCAAACGTACTGTGTACAGTTTGACCACCGATTCCAAAAGCAGCTTTTCCCGTATATGCACAAAGTAAAATTCTAGCATCATCAGGATTTATACCCGGAACTCTATTGAACATAAACATTAAATATTGATACAAACCCTTAATTAACAAACTTTTCCCTACGCCAGCGCCACCACTAACAAAATAATAAAAAGGTGCTGGTGATTCTTGAGTGAAAATATGTCCTACATGTAATACAAAATGTCTTTGATCACAATTAAATATCCTAACTAAACTCAATATATCATCTTCACACAATACTGCTGGTTGGGCAATTGTTTTTCCAACTAAATTCGATTGATTTCCATGTAACTGTAGACAATGATCTGGATCACCTTCTTGTGTTTCAAATTCATAATCATCTAAAGGACGAGCTTTTTCTTTTACTATACTATCCTCATCCTCTTCATCTTTACCTACATTACGAATCGCATCCAATAATGCCTCGAATTCATCTGGTCCTCCCAACTGATTAAATTGAAGACTTTCTGAACGGATTTCATCACTAAGTTCAATAAATTTCTGTTCGAGATTTATTTCATCGACCAATTCAGTAATTTCATCCCTCCAGTTTATGTATAACATTAGCTGTTCCCTGTAGAAATTGTCAGGATCTTGAACTCTATTATATCTTCGGAAACGTATGATCCTGGCTTTTCTTCTTTTTCGTACATATCCATCACTATTTAACAGCTCAATCCAATTTCCTATACCTTCATGGTCAGTGTTTTCATCTTCATGTGTACACAAAATTTTAGTTGAAAAAGTATAATATGCGGCAAAATAAGCTAAACTCATTGTATCAAACGTTAGATCATGTGGCCGATTTTTATAATGATCCAGTAAATTGTTTTTGAATATGTCTGTGGACGATGGATCCAAGGACTGCAAATCTATTAAAGATTTCAAAATACCCACTCGTTCATTGGGGTGTCCTGTGTTTATGTAAACATCGCTCTCAGAGGCTTGTGACAGAGGAAGTCCCGCCAGACAGTAAATTGTCTCTTGGGCTGAAATTTCTGAAGAATTCAGAAATACTTTTGATATAGCGCGTAGAGAGTCTCTTATGCTACTATTGCCAGTTTTGGCCTCTTCCACCGCCGCTCTTAGTAAATTTGACATGCCTCGATCAGCTTTGTTAATATAATCGACAATATAAACGGAACAGGCAAATGGATCAAGTATAAATTGGCAATCCATATTAGCTTGTTGTAATTCCAATACTTTTTTGCAAAATGGATTGACCATGACGTCTTTAGGGCGTCTCTTTAGATATATTTTGGGTCGTTTAAGTGTTGATCTAACTGCGCATAGGTATTTTTCGATATTTAATTTTGTCGATGCTATGTACTCATCAAATGTTAAATGTGATGGAATATTAACCAAGTCGTCCTTTAATTTTTTAGATACTTCTTTCAATTCTTTTAATCTTGGATTATCTTCTTCCAGAGGCGTCAAAAGACGTGTCTTATCCATTGGAAAAAAAGGTATTCCAAACCTACAAGGACGACTAGGCTTGGAATGACATGAATGTGTGTGTTTGTGAGTTTGTATCATAACTAAGTATTCATCTAATTCTTCACTATTGCAGGATATGATTTGGTCAACAAACGTTATAACCTTTTCAGTTGATGATTGATCTCCAGGAACAAAGATAGGCGCATCTTCTATCCACAACATCATATGGGCATGAGGAGAACCTCTGTTTTGGAATTCTATTCGATGGTACTGATGGTTGATTTTACGTTCACCAAAAGGCCCAACGAGAGACAGCCATGTTCTTTTTAATTCTTTATAACGTGTTTCGAAAAAAGTAGCGCATATAAATGGGTCGGACTGAATGAGTCGCACCTTTTCTGCGTATGGAATATTTTGTGCTTCCCCAAGAGACACTTTCTCTTTATCAACTGTGATTTTAAGCTGTTTGATTAAATGAGGCCATTGCGTTTCAGCTGCGGATATCGTCATAAACAATGTAGGGACACCGAACTGCCTAATCATTGCTAACAATTTTTTCTTTTCTTTTTCCCAGTGTGCTGGGGAATTTCTCACACTACTAAGAATTCTAAATCCATCATCATGCTGAATGAGGTTTTGTAAGTAGTCGTCATTAAGAAGGTTGTTTACAAAAATAGGAGCGCCGTTGACGGTCTTCTTTCGAAGACAAATAGCTATCTGTCCACCTATTTGGGCCATCTGTTGTTTCTTTAATAAAGTAAACAAATAATCTGGCCGCATAGCCCTTCTATCATGCCGACTTATTTCAGATTTCATTATATCAGAGGAACTCAATTTTATTTTAAACTGCCGTTTAATTCCACCATGAATCTTAATGAAAGCTAATTCTTCAAGAAAATCGTCATACAGTAGTGATAGTGGGTACTTACCCTCACCGGGTGCCATTGTAATGACGACATCCTGCTCATTATCAAGTAAAGTTTCAGCATTACCGGGATTTACTGGTTCATCTATTAATTCTTCAAGTTCACATGTGCATTCATTGTTATCTGTACGATCATCATCATAATCAACTTCGTCGTCATATTCCCAGTTATCATCATATGTAATTTTCAATTCTTTAAATAAGTCTGTCTGGACTAAATATTTTGCTGCTTCTCTCACTATTGCAGGACGAATACGCTCTTGACGACCGTGTTTGTAGCACATTTTTCGTTTCAAAACAAGTGTTATTATATGACTATCAGACACATGCCTTGGTAACGCTGAGACCATAGTGTTAACATCGACTGGAACGTTCACTACATTCCCTACCAATCCATGTTGGAAACCGAGACCTTGACCTCGCCTAACTATTTTAAGGAATATATGTCGTGGTGATACAATGCGTTCCTCAAGTGGAGTAAGACGTTGCAGAACATCTGGAATTACAGGATAAGTTAAACCATTATACATGGCAAGCCGTGGTATTTTGCCATCTTTTAGATATTTTTGACACGTATAACAAAATGAACCGTAGTCACCAGATGTATTGATTAGAAATAAATCATTTAGGTTTTGATCTGAAAATGTCTTATGCAACTGATCTTTTCTCATGATTCTAAGCGAATTTTTGTGCCACAAACGACCGCAACAGGAACAGATATTCGTGTGACCATCTGTAATATTATCAAAAAATTTTTGACGTACGGCCATCCAATCACGTACATGAGTATTTTTCCTAAAATTGCACGTCTCTTTCTCACGTTCAACGTAATCTGATTCCTGCCTATTTAATTGATGTTCAATTGTATTACGAGTTTGCTCTTTATCCCTGTATACAGGGTCCTCTCGTAACACACGATGAGCAGCCGTGTTATGAGCTTGCTCGTTTTCTCTGTATACAGGGTCCTCTCGTAACACACGATGAGCAGCCGTGTTACGAGCTTGCTCGTTTTCCCTGTATACAGGGTCCTTTCGTAACACACGATGAGCAGCTGAGTTACGAATACGTACATTGTCACGTTTCCTTTTTAATTCTTGTGACCTTTGTAATCTCTTTGACAGTCTGTTTCTTATTCTCTCCTTAATTGTAACGTCTTCTTTGTTTCTCCATACACGTTTTTTCTCTTTATTATATTTTTTAAGGTCTTCTGACGATTTTCGATTCCGAGGAACAGAAAGAATTTTTTGAGTAAGTGTATCACCAGACTCAGGAGCTAGTGAAGACGCAGCGTGTTTAGGAGTATACGATATGGATTGTGGCGTGGGTGACTCAGATGTATATGCCATGGAGTACACTGAAGTAGCAGGGATTGCGAGTTCGTTATTGACTTGAAGATGTTGACCTTGAAATTCCTCGAGGTCCGTCGCCATAATATGATCCACTATAGCTGACCTATTAATTTTAGGATGAGTTTGCTTGTATTTCTGTTTAGCTTCAAGTACTTGTTCTGAGCGGGACTTTTCAGACTTTTTAGGACGACCACCTTTATTACGTTTTGGACGACCAACCTTTGCATTCTGTGTTTTTTTTACCAAGTTTGCCTTCATATTATCGTATGTATTATTAGGTAATTCTTCGGACCCTATTGGCGAACAAAAATCATAATGACCGGATGATAAATTGCCTGAAAGAAGTAAACGCTTTATTGCATATCCTTCTCTGCCAAATACACCCCTCAGAATACCCGTATTACGTTCATAAACTTCGAACCTCACTGGATACAAAACTCCTGCTGCCTTTACCTCAGCAGTACCGCCATAACTAAAGGATTGAAGCATCGTAGCTTTGTACTCATGTCGTGAAGAGAACGGATCTCCCTGGGCATCGCTTGTATACAAATTAAACTCGTCCCAGTTATTATAAATATAATTAACTATTGTAGATCTAAGTAATTGTGTTTGTTCATTATTAATGGTATTGTATATAGAGTACGCTATTGCATGAAATAAACAACTTCCATCGGGAGGCATAGGTATTATATTATGTAAAATAATATTTTCGTTGACAATTAACGCAACTATAGCCATAATAATTATGGCTATATTATGACTATATAATAATAATAATATATAATATAATATATATATATATTAATAATATAGTAGTATAGTAGTATAATAATAATATAATAATATAATTATTATATTTTTGTAAAGTTTTGGAGTTTTATTTATTTCGGTAAACGTGCGAACAGCATCTGGGCGCTCGTGCGAATGACGCACGGCTGTTGCTCGCTCCACGGCCATACCGTAGCCGCCTAAATTTCCCCTTCCGTGTCACCGCCGCCGACACCGCGCACCGTTGCCGACACCGTGCACCGCCGCGCCGCCGACCAGACCGAAAATAAACCGAACGATGAGCAGATATTATATAGATATGTCTCGGATACTCAAAACCTTATCGGTAACACATTATATTATTAATTTCGATTTTAAAATAACACGGTCGCATGTGTCATTTATGATTCTATTATAACGCTTGCCGCAATAATCGACGACGCACACAGGCTTTCCCAAGTTAAATTATATATAGTAAATAAATACGTAAACTTATTAGTCAAGTGTTTTATTTATTATTGTAGTATTCGGCACATGCTGTAAAGTTGTGATATGTCTTAAACGTTTACGCATACACAAGGTGTTTTACTTATTATTTTTGAATAATATAAGCGTCTTCGTATACGTACACATACAAAGTTTATGTACGGTTTTTTATAAGTATCGAAGTGTATTGAAATAAAATGAAGTCGTAAAATATACTACGCATTTACGCATACACAAGGACAAGGTGTTTTACTTATTATTACTTATTATTTACTTATTATTATAGGTATAGGCTGGCTAAATAGAATTGGAAGTATCCTTGGATACGATTTCACGGCTGTATTTTTTCAATAAACATCAAATATCGTTTACAGAGAAGGTTTTAATTCCCTCGCAAGTAGTCGCGAGTTTGAAAATATGCGGCTTAAATTGTTATTATTTCTTTCGATTGCGTTGACATAAAAGTTTGATTTTGTTACAGTTTAAAGGTATTATAGACTTAAGTATTTAGTATGAATTTTAATTTAATACCTCATCGCGTTCATGAGATAAGGAGTAGTAACTTTGAAATTTTCAAAATTGTCAAAAATATTTTTCAAAAATATTTTTTTTTTATATGATGAAACTAAAAATTTACGGTTTTCGTAATTTTTCCTATATCTGTACTATAAGACGTGACTTCGTACGAAATTTCAAGATTCTAAGTTCACAGGAAGTACCCTGTAGGTTTTGATTCCCGTGCGAGTTTCGAAAATTTGACAGACGGACGGACGATATGCGGCTTAAATTGTTATTATTTCTTTCGATTGCGTTGACATAAAAGTTTGATTTTGTTACAGTTTAAAGGTATTATAGACTTAAGTATTTAATATGAATTTTAATTTAATACCTCAACGCGTTCATGAGATAAGGAGTAGTAACTTTGAAATTTTCAAAATTGTCAAAAATATTTTTCAAAAATATTTTTTTTTTATATGATGAAACTAAAAATTTACGGTTTTCGTAATTTTTCCTATATCTGTACTATATGACGTGACTTCGTACGAAATTTCAAGATTCTAAGTTCACGGGAAGTACCCTGTAGGTTTTGATTCCCGTGCGAGTTTCGAAAATTTGCGGAAATTTGCGGCCTAAATGGCTGTATCTTTTGATTGCGTTGGCTTAGAAGGTTGATTTTTCTACAGCTTCCAGGGACAGTAGACCTGAGTATCATATACAAATTTCAGTTTGATACCTCCACGCGTTCCTGAGAAAAACGCTCTTGACAGACGGACGGACGGACGGACAACAAAGTGATGTTATAAGGGTTCCGTTTTTTTCTTTTGAAGTACGGAACCCTAAAAATTGTTTTTGTTTTTCAAATAAAAAGTTTTTGATATTTTTTTAAATCGTTCTATTTCAACTAGATCATCGTCAGATACTGCTAATCGAGTGAACTTGGTTATTCTTTTCATATTTTGATAATTAATAATTGATAATTGATAATTGTAAAACTGTAAACAAAATAACTAAAACTAGTATAATAAAATTGCAGGTTCTGTAAATTAAAAATTAAAAATATAAAATAAATAAACAAATGGAATTAATTTTATAATAAATAAAATGGATTATTTTATTATGGTATTTCTTAATCCGTATGAAATTAACATCACATATAATAAAATATATGTATCTAATAAGTTTGTATGGTCTGTCAAATGCATTAGTTCAAACTTGGAACACAACTCTTCATCATTTTTCTGTTCCTGAGGTTGTTCCACATATTTATAATTATAGGAAAAAATTAGGAATATAATATATATATATATAATTTTATATAATGAAAACATTTTTATTGAATTAAAAAAATATATATATTTTTACATATTTTATGTATCAATAATTATACATAAAAATTGTTTATAATATTTTTGTCTATAGATATAATGAAATCCACAATACATTTGGTGAATTTCACATCACTTATAGGTTCATGTGAACATTTTATATTATGGTTATTTTTACAAATTAAATTATGCGTCTCAAATAATGATAATAGCCTTCCATTTTTATTAACGTATTCTAGCTTATGTATAAATATTAATTTTTTAGTATTATAATTTATTAACTTTAAATAAAACATTTTATTATTATATTCATCATATGCAGTTAAATTAAACATAATACAATCAATACCCAATCTTAATAATATACTTCTATCTGTACTACCATTCCATAAAATTATTGATTTATTATTAAAATGAGTTTTTAAATAATTTACAGTTAAATTATTTGAATTATTTTTCATAGATTGTTCTAATTCATTTAAGACCGTATCAAGTCGTATAGGATTATTTTTAAATACAATTTTCAATAAATATTTTGTTTTTTCGTATATATGATAATTCATTAACGTTATTCTACCCTCTGGCGTAACAATGAGTGGTTTATCTTGTAGTTTATAAATTCTATTTTCTTCGTTAATGTTATAGTTTGTAAAAGCGGCGGATATTAATATTAAATCTTTTTTTTGATAGTTGAAAAATTCAAAATCAGCTACGATGATTTTAATTTTTCCAATAT
This sequence comes from Therioaphis trifolii, assembly GCA_027580255.1. NCBI lineage: Eukaryota > Metazoa > Arthropoda > Insecta > Hemiptera > Aphididae > Therioaphis > Therioaphis trifolii. The sequence goes on from JALBXZ010000165.1 coordinate 75,212, forward strand.
TCCTGAAATAATAATATTCTTATAAAGTGCATGAAATGAAACATTTTTAATTTTAATTTTTTTATATTTTCTAAAATGGTTTGATATTTAATTTATTTGGTAATAATAGTAGTTTTAATTAATTTAAATCATATCAAACTTTGCTTTATTAAGCATTAGTAAGTTATAATATCTTAATAAAAAATTCTGATATACCAAACACATAATACATATTTAAAAATGTTATATGAACTATGCTAGTACAAGTGTAACATAATTGCTTTCACTTCGTTTATTTATAAGTAATGTATAAAAATTATTTTGTGTAGAATAAAACTGCATGTAAAATATTTTTGTGTGAAATAAAACTTAGTACAAATTAATAATAATTTAAAAGTAATTTTAAATAATGCGTAAAATTTATTTTGTGTAGAATAAAACTGTATGTAAATTATTTTTGTGTGAAATAAAACTGTGTACAAATTAGTAATAACATACAAGTAATTTTAAGTAAAATAATTTTTAAAACAAATACTTACATTTTGAAGGAATTTCCCTTGAGGAATTGATGGATGTCTCTGCTAACTTTTAAAACGCTACTGAATCATAATTTACTAAACATAATAAGAATTAGCGAAAACTGATTATTATTAAAATTACACCACTTCTGAACTTGGTCACCTTAATATGGATCATGCGGTTCTTTATCTCACCTTAATATTTTAAGATTATAATTACATCATTAATACAATTTTTTTAATTGTGGTATCACCCGTATCGGATGATACGCGGTAAACCAAACTGTTTACCTTACCCCCGTACACTCTAGGTTAATGACTGTCTCTAGAATAATTCTGATTAGCACTGTTAACCTTTGAGGTACGACGGTGTGCGTTTTTGTCGTTCTCCGTTCGTTTCTTAAATTGGAATGACTATTAGGACACCACAACCGGAGCACTATTCGGTTATTAAAAACCTCATTGACTATTAAGGTGTGTGGGTCTGAGCACTGTTCCAATATTAAGGGTAAGAACGAAGAAAGACTTTGAAATAATACTCGGGTTTTTAGGTCGGAAACACCTTTATTATATATTAAAACACAAGTAAAATATTTAACTAATAAAATTCGATTAAAATGGCCCGTACTATGATTGACGTTTCTCACGTGCAACCAGAGTACATACGTCCTCGCCGATTCACTCAGCGACAACGGGACTCCCCGTGCCTGCCTGTACGGCGGTGTTATATCGTAATTTAATCGCTGTCTCAGCACATATGCTTCACTGACCTAAGTAATATTTTGATGACTGCCTACTATATACGACAGTCCTCCTAGTTTTTTGAAAAAAAATGCCCTCATTTTTTAATGAATTTTTACACATAATTTCTTATTACTACATTAAATACTAACCTACTTTAACACTATATTACTGTCTCAGCTTATACGCGTCGTTGACTATAAAACTATGCTTATATGTTAATTTAATCATACTATTCTAATAATTTGTTATTTGATGTGTGTTTTAAAAAAAAATATATGTATACATGTATTGATTGGTTCGCAGAAAATGTGTAGTTATGGAAAACCATAATAATAACATTACAACAATTTAAATTAAAAAAATCGATATTTCAATCGCCGTGATTGGTTTATAATTTATAAAATTAACTCAAAATTTTAATACAAGAAGAAAAATCTACCTATGGCAATATTATGTGAGGATCTCGTAATAATTAAAAACCTATAATTTGCAATTACACAACACATTAATGATTATTATACATTTTTTTTTTTTTTTTTTTTTTTTATGAATATAAATTGAATAATAGTAGTATTGTACTATATTATAATGTATGAAATTTTTACTCAGAACATAAATACAAGAATTTATGTGAATACATATAAGGTTATAAAAATGTATTGATTGGTTCTTTTGTAGAAAAATGTTTTCTTAGAGATTGTTCACAGTTAGAAATATAATATTTTTATTTCGACAAATAGCAGTAAATGTTTGTTGTTTTTCTATGGTATTTTATTCTTCGATTCCGTGGTAGTTAATTCTTCTTTTTCTCTTTGTATTTCATAAGGTAAGTAGTTATTATCTTGGTTGTTTTAGTTTTTTTTTTTTTTGAATTTGATTTGTATTTCTTTTTTTGTATTATTATTTTATTTTTATATCTATTTTTGTTCTTGACGGCAGTTTCTTCTTCGTGTCTTCGTATGAAAGGTGTTTGCTTATCGTTTTTTTTTTTTTTTTTTTTTTTTTATAATTATTGGTTTATAATGTTTTTATAATTATTGGTTTACTGCTTTTTGTCTACTTTGAAAATATTATATTCGCCCTTTGTCTCAGAAGATTGTTACGGCTTTTGTTTGTTGACTCGTGAATTTTGATTATGCTGAAAATACATTCTATTCTTTTTGTTTTTATTTACATTTTTTTTTTTTTTTTGAAATTTTATTATTTTCCTTTAAAAGTAATTTTTAACCTAACCTTGTGTTTAATTGCATATTGATTAATTATACCTATTTTTTCCTAAAAGAGGGTTTTATAATACATTGTTTTGGACAAATTTAAATTTTATAGTTACATTAATTTTTGTTTTAAGGTGATATTTAGAAAAATTATTCAAGGGACTCGATAAAATGTATAAGATTCTCGAAGCCCTCCCGGATTTTTTTATCGATGTTTTCGGTATTTTTCTTATTCTGTCTTCTTAGTCGGTGTTTATTTTCGGGTTGTTTCCCAGCTTCAATTTTGTTTATGTTTTTTTTTGTTTTCTTTATTGCTTTGAGTAATTTTTTTATTTTCGTTTTCTGTGCGATTTTTTTGATTTCGTTCATCTGTAAATAGTTATGAATATTGTGTGTAAGGTATGTTGTGTAAGGTGTGTGTAAGGTATTGTGTGTTGATTTTTTTTTTTTTTTTTTATATATATAAAAGGAATACATTTTTTTTTTTTTTTTTTTTTTTTTATTGTCTCGCCGGTATCGGAGGGGGATTTAGTAAATCTATTTTTATTAAGACGGGGAATAATTTGTATGCTAAAAATCCTACGGCTATGGTCAGTATTGTTAACCATCCTAAGTATATAATATCGCCAAGGAAGTCATTTATTAGAGGTTGTGGCATTTTTTCTAGGACGACCTTTTTAAAATATTCTTCGGGATCTTTTAACTGTCTGGTTATGTGATAGTTCGGAATTTCTTTGGTCCAGTCTTCATTTAGTATTTCGCTTAGATTTGAAAAGTATATATTTTGATTGTTCTGTGTCTCGTGACCAATGTTTAATGATTTTATGTTGGTCCATGATGTGGGTAATATTCTTTGTATTGTGAATTTATTTAGATTGCTTAATTCGCATGGAAACATTTTAGGAATTAGTACTTTCCCGTTTCCTAAAAGCTCATAATTACATGGTAAGGAAATTTTTATTAGGCCTGGGTGTGTGTAGTTTATTTTTAGTTTTTGTGTTTCGGTGTATACATTTTTTTTTGATTTTCTTATCATTAGCGTAGGCTGTGGATTAGTAATTGCAAAGGTATTTACTCCTATTTGTTTTATTATTATTTCTTCATTTTCTTGTTGTTTTACACATTGAAAATAACAGAACTTGTTTATTTGGCTTAGTGGGAGATTTTTGAACAATGCTTCCACGCATTTTGGTGTTAGCGTGATATCCGAAGTGAATTTAGGGATGTAGCATAAATCCGTTATTGGGGGGTCACAGTGCTGTAGTCCCATACCTGAAACTATTCTGTGTTCGTCATTTTCGGTGTTTACTGCTACATACGTTTTTTCTGAAAATATTAGGCATATGGAATCTTGAAATTTAAAATGTGCCGGGATGTATTGAAATAGTTTCCAATTTGTTGATTTTTCTTTAATTGGTATTTTTAATTTAATTAAGATTTTTGACTTTGAGAATTGGCATTCAACAATCGGTAGATTATAATATGAAAAAATATTTTCTAATTTGATTACTAATTCGTATCCGTCTTCCATTAGTAGTTTTGAAAGTTTGTTTAGGTCGTAAAATAATACTTCGGTATTGATTACCCGTGGAGGTATTTTGCCTAATTTGCAGTGTAGCTGTGTACTGGAGTCTCTTTCATAATTAATAAATCTTACTAAGCTGGTTGCAATATTGAACATTATTTCTTGCGTGCCTTGTATTAGATTATTACAGTTAATTTTTTCTAACATCATGTTGTCCTTTTCTTCTTTGACAAAATTTTTAAAATTGTTTTTTAATAATTCTATTCTATTTCCTGTGGTCGTCGTGTAATTATTTAACTGTGAGGTTATCTGTGATAGGTCCTTGTGGTCAGAGACAAATATATCTTTAAGTTTTTCTGCCTGTTTAGCTAAATTTTCCTCATTATTATAAAAATTTTTAATTTGTTTATCCGTTGCTACATTGCAACAGAAGTTGTAGAAATCTCCTATAAATTGTATTCCTCTTTTTGACCTATCTTTAGTATTGATGGTGTTAGCCCTTTTTAAGAATTCCATTGTATCAATGTCGTTATCATTTATGTTTTTGTTTATATTTTTTAGTAGCGTGATTGATTGTTGTACGATATTACAGTAATTATCATGTTTATTTTTATTTTTGCAGTATTTTTCTATTTCCCAGGTTTCTCCGAAATCGTATATATTATCCTTTACCGTGTCTTGCGTATATATGAGTGGTATACTTTTGTCGTACATTATGGTTTCTTTAATTTCGTTGAAGAATGCCCCTGGTGATATCGTAATTTTTGTGTCTTCTCCTGTTTCTGTTTTTCCTTCAGTTTTTGTAGTTGATAACAGTAGCAATAGTATCAGCATCTAGAAACATTAATCGTATATATATATATATATTTTTTTTTTTTCTATTATTTTTTTTTATTTTAATATTATTATATGCTTGTTGTGGTTTGGTATAATATAAGAGTGCTATTGTGTTTTTCCTAGTTTTCGTTTTTAGCGTTTTGTACTATGCTACACATACTATGCTTACATCTCTTGTCTGATTCTAGTTGTTGTTTTTTTTTTTTTTTTTTTTTATTATAAAAATGCATACTATGGCTAAATTGTTGTTGGCGTTCTGGAAAATGTAGCTCTTATTATTTTTTTTTTTTTTTTTTTTTTTTTTTTTTTAGCTTGATTTTATTTTTTCCGTGTGTTGAGGTCAGTATTGTGGTGCAGTTCTTCCGAACGACATCTCTAAGTTTCTTATATTATAAATTTTCTTCTTTTTTTTTTTTTTGATTAATTATAGTATTTTTATTTAGTAATAGGTCTGCCCGACATCCGGGTAGATATTGAGTGGCCAATACGTGTGAATCAACCCTCTGATGACGTGTTCGTATCGATTATGACGTCCATCGCCACAATATTGGAGAAAATACTGACCATGATGGATATATATATATATATGAGGCGTTGCGTGGCAAAGTCAGCAATCTCCAAACGCAGTGATTTTTGGTAAATGACGAAAAACTGTTTTACCTTTATTTCTTGTATTTTTCCATTATTTTTTTTTTCTTTGATTGATAGTGGTATTTGGTGTTATACCCTGCAATCATTTAATTTGTAATATGTCGATAACATTAAATTATAAAGGAGGGAAAATGGACTTTGTCAAATTTGCTGCGGAACGACGGAGATTGCCGCTTTTGTCACAGAAACTCATGGAGATTGCCTCATTTGCCACGGAAATGTAGAAAATGTATTATATGACGTGATAGAAAAGACATGTTGATAGAAAAAGTAGGATTAAACAGACAATATAACAAATTATTATTTTTTTATTATTTTAAAAACAAACAATATTTTAACACTTTTACAACTTATAAAATAATCATTCATCTTTTGATTTTCTATAAAATAATATTAAAAATAGTAACAAAATAAATCTGTTGCTAGAAAACAAAAACAACCGTTTATCTATAAAATAATTCAGTTCACTCTTCTAAATTATAAAAACAAAAAAGGAATCAAGACAGTCTTAGTCTTTTAAAACTTTTAAAATAATCATACAACTTTTGATTTTCTTTATTATAGTAGTAATATTAAAAATAGTAAAGTGTTAGTAGAAAAAAAAACAAACATTTAACTATGAATTCCGTACAATCCTCTACATATTCGCAATCAGAGTTCCAGTCGTTGCTTTCTTCATGGGTTGATACCTGACGATTGAAAAAATTGATATAGTATTGCAGATTCTCTGCAGATTTTTCCCAATCAAGACAAAAGTGCTTTGTTAGTAGTTTCTTCACATCCATAACTTTTTCTGCTTTCACTCGGGGTTGTTCATATTTTCGTATAATGTTAGGTTTTACATTTCTGAAATTGTGTGGTTTCCTAAGTTATAGTTTTGTATTCATCTACGTTATGCTTTTAAACCAGTTCACCACGCACTTCACAATTTCTCCCATTTTTATGACGTCGAATTAAAAATCTTCTACGTTTTGAAGTGTAAAGTTGATGTTTGTTTTGTTATTTGTCCAGCTGTTGTTTTGAAGTCGTAAACATCGACATCGTCACTTAATTTCAATACTTTTCCAAGGCCTCCTATGATAGTTCGATATTCATCTGGTAAAATATTTCTTCATTTTTTTTTTCTCCTTGTTTGACATTTCCAAAAACTCGATCTGGAGGCAGGAATGAATAGCCCGTGATCGGAAACACTAGTTCCACTGATTCTAGTTGTCGTGGTGCATGATTTAATAACCAAATGGATACTGCTGTTAGGACGATTGAGTTTTTATTTTGACCTGGACACCCGTCCGCAATCAAACGCAAGACTTTAGTATCATCGTTAAAAGTGAAATTCTTAAGTCTATGGAATAAAGCAGATGATATTTCGTTAGAACCTTCCTGAAACTCGTCCTCCATCCACGTATAACACCACACGGTTTCTTTGTTTAATTCGTCATGTGAACACCCTTCAGTTATTGTAAAGTTATACAAATAAAGTTGTCTAGAATAGTATGTGATGGAGTCAGGAATTTTTGGGAGTGGTAGATTTTTTTCTCAGTCAAAACATAATGTCACCATATCAGGCCGTTTCTCACGTACTAACTCAAAAAAAGCATTTTTTCTTTTTCTATGTAGTTGTTTCTGAGCTTCCAACGTAGCTTTCTTTTCTGGATCTTTTTCATGTTTGATTCTAGATTTAAAATCGATGCATGTTGAACACCCATCTGCAGCAGGACGACCGAATCCAAGATTATATATTTGGAATGGAGATTGCTGTCTCTGCCGCGGTATTAGGATTGGAGATTGCTGTGTTTGCCGCAATCACCTATTATCAATACATTTTATCTTGACGTGGGACCATATGTTATAAATATCAGTTTTGCCAGTCAATGCAGAATGAAAAACACAATTAAAATAATTTGAAAACATAAATTTCAAAAAAAGTGGAGATTGCTGACTTTGCCACGCAACGCCTCATATATAGGAGACGGATTCTGAATAGCGACAAAAATAAATCAATAATAATTTATAATTGTATTTATAATGGTCTCTTTCTCTTTTTTCTTTTTTTTTTTTTTTTATTATTTTTCCTCCGGTTGTTTTTATTTATTTTTTACTGGGTGAGTACGTTTTTTTTTTTTTTTTTTTTTGTAAATTGTTAGTATTATTATTTATTTATTTATTTTAATCTAATTCTTCGTGGTATGGCTTTAGTCTGTCTACGTGTATAGTGTCCGTCGTTTCTTTTCCTTTTAGTGTTAATGCAATTTTGTAATTTACGTCCGAAATTTTTTCTAAAATTTCAAAAGGGCCTCTGTATTTGTGCGCCAATTTCTTTGTTTCTCCTTGTTTCTGAAATTTTATTTTTACTAGCACCTTTTGGCCGGGTTGGTATTCTACTTCCTTGTGGCTCTTATCATACTGTTTCTTTTGCTTAATTTGTTCTGCTTCTATTAATTTTGGTAATTCTTGCCTAATTTTTTGTAGTTGTATTATTTCTTCGATTCTATTATGGTCAGTTTCGGGTGGGAAGATTTTGTTGTCTAGAGGTTGCGTTGCCTCCGTGCCGTACATTAGGTAAAATGGGGAGTAACCAAATCTTGCGTGTGGGTGTGTATTATACGCGAATATAATCATTTTATAATACAGCGCCCAATTTTTTTGGTTATTATCGACGTAGTGTGTTAAGGCGTTGCATATAGTTTTATTCATTAATTCGGTCATTCCGTTGCTCTGGGGGTGGTAACTAGTCGAAAAAATTTGAGTTATTCCTAATTTTTCACATATGTTTTTTACTTCGGTATTTTTAAAATGTGTACCTCTGTCGCTGACGAAGTATTTTGGCGTACCGTAGGTAGTTATTATGTCAAATAAAAAATCGATGGTCGCTGCTGCGTCTGCGTTTGTAACAGCCTTTGCAAAGGCCATTTTGGTCGCGTTGCAAGTAGCCACTATTAAATATTTTTTACCTTTTGACATTGGTAGTGGTCCTAAATAATCGAAACATAGTCTAGACATGGGTTTTGTGTCGGTTAACGGAATAGGTTGTAATAAACCTGGTTTTTTACCGTTTTGGTTTTTTGAGAATTGACATGACGCACATGTTTTTATGAATTTGTTTGTGTCTTGTATCATTGTTGGCCAATAATATTTTTTCTTTAGTCTTGCTAATGTTTTGGTGATTCCGAAATGTGCTGATAGTACTGACTCGTGATAAGATTTTAGTACTATATTGACTAAATTTTTTGGTATTACTAATAAATTTTTGACTCCGTTTGGTGACCAATTTTTAAAAAATAAAATATCATTTTTAATTATGAACTGTCTAGACTTTCTTTTGTATTTTGAATTATTATTTTCTTTTATTGCTGATATGATGCTTTTGCAAAATTCGTCGGTTAATTGATTTTCTTTAATTTTTTCTATATTTATTGTGTCAAAATTTATTTCTTCTGTCTCTGTGGTCTCAAAAATATCTTTTATTTGTAACGTGTCTACTGGGTATCGTGATAAGCAGTCCGCCGCTGTGTTCCAAAGGCCGGGTCGGTGTTTAATTTCAATGTCGAATTCTAATAATTTGAAAATAAATTTTGTTATTCGAGACGATGGATTTTTCATTGTTTGGTAGTATTGTAGACTAGAATGGTCGCTAAATACTATTACTTTTCTGCCTAATAAATATTCTTTAAAATAGTTCACTGCAAAAACAACTGCTGACATTTCTAATTCAGTGGTAGTGAAATTCCTTTCACCCCCCTTTAATTTCCTCGAAGCGAAAGCTATAGGGTGTCGTTTCCCATCTTTGTCGTTTTGTTCTAAAATTCCCGAGAGTCCTTCTAGTGATGCGTCCGTGGTTACAAAAACTTGGTGTTCGTCCTCAAAATGAGCTAGTACGGGGGCCGTTATTATGGCATTTTTTAAAATATTAAATGCATTATCTTTAGAGCTGTCCCAATGAAATTTATTTTCCTTTTTTGTCAGATCGGTGAGCGGAGTAGCAATTTTCGCAAAATGTTTAATATATTTCCTGTAATAACTAGTTAGTCCTATAAAAGCTCTTACATCTTTAATTTTTGTAGGTATTGGAAAATGTTTTATCGCCTTTATATTTTTCTCCAACGGTGTTAGTCCTTTATTTGATACTTTATGCCCTAATAATTCTATTTCGGTACCTAATAGTACGCATTTGCTAGTTTTTAATTTTAATCCGGCTTCGTCTAGTCTTTTGAATATTTCTTCTAGCCTGTATAACGCCTCCTCAAAGTCGTTTCCGTAACAGCATATATCGTCCAAGTATGCTATCATTGTTCTATATAAAAAATCACTGAATAAATTGTTGATTACCCTTTGAAAGATCGGGCCCGAGTTTTTGAAACCCTGTGGAATTCGTTTAAAATTGTATAGACCGAAATCTGTAATAAAGGCTGTCTTATCTTGGTCCTCCCTTTTCACCGGAATTTGAAAATAACCTTGGCAAAGGTCGATAGAACTGTAGTATTTTGCTCCCTCTAAGCTTCTAAAAAGGTCTTGTGACCTAGGTATAGGGTGTTTGTCACTAATCGTTTCGTTGTTTAGTTTCCTATAATCTACTAGAAATCTGTATTCGCCTTTTTCCTTTTTCGGAATTAAAAATACTGGTGCCGCGTAATTACTTCGACTTGGTTCGATAATGTCGGCTTTTATCATTTTATTGATTAATTTCTTTAATTTTTCTCTTTGGATTGGAGGTGTTCTGTATGGTGGCTGGAATATGGGTTTGTCGGATTTTAAGTTTATTTCGCAGGGCTCTACATTTGCACAACCTATGTTTAATGGGTCGGATGTAAATAAATGTTTAAACCTTTTTACTAATTTACGTGCTTTTTCGCGTTGATCATTGTTCAGCTCCTTGGAAATGTTTATTATTGTACCTTGATCGTCTTCTATTTCATTGTCATTGGTTGCTGTTTTATTATTTTGATTTTTACACATAATGCTTCCGGTAGCAAAAATATTTATGTTATGACTTTTATTATGTTCGTACCATATTTCGTCCATTTTTATAGAATTATTTCGATTTTTATGTTTTTATTTTTAAAATTGATTATTATGTTGTATTTAATATTGAAATCATTTCCTAATAGTAGTTTGCAACTTAGTCCCTCTATGACGTATACTTTGATTTTGCATTTTAGTGTATTGATTATAATTGTTACTTCTGTTGTTCCTCTTTGTATTAGTTCATTATTGTCTGCGCCTGTTATTATTATTTGTTCTTTGGGTTTTATTTCTTGTTTATTTTTTACTAGGGAATAATCTATACATGATAGATTTGAGCCTGTGTCTATTATTGCATTTTGTTCATTATCGTCCAGTTTTATTCTTATGGATAGCACTCTTTGTTTCCGGTCTGTGTTTGAATCTGCGATTGTATTTTGATTGTTGATTTTAATTTTGTCTTTGTGCTGATTTTGCTGATTTTTTGTTTCTATGGCTTTCTCGTCTTTTTGCACGGGCCGATTTCGATATTCTCTTATGTAATTTCTGCATATTTCACAAAACATAACGTTTTCCTCATCACTCCAATACCAGTCTTTGTCATCATGGTCGTCTTGTATATCCTTGGTTGTGGACAAATATTTGCAGTCTTGGCAAAATTGTGAGTACCATATTGTTGATATGTCAGTTTTTAAATTGTTGCCGGGTTTATTTTTTTCTATAGGGTTTTGTTGTGATAATTTTAAACGATCGCAACATTCGTATAAGAAATGGTCTATATTTTTTTCAATGGTATTAAAGTCGGGAAAAACTGTGTTTATTATTATATTATTGAATTGACGTGGTTTATATGTTTTTGTGATGATTCCTGGTGTCCAATGACAGTCCTTATTGAATATTCCTATACTTTTCCTATTTAATTTCCAGTATATTATGGCATTTGTGTCTCCGAGATTTTCGTGTATTAAATATAAGTTTAAATTAAATTGGTCACAGATAAATGCTAGATCGTCATCTTTAAAATAGTAGCCAGATTTGCAATTAGGAATGCCGAGCATATTTAATAATTCTACCGTCTTTCTATATATACCATGATGTTTTAAGCATATTCGTAGTGCGTGGGCACCACAATCACCGTCTCCGGGTACGTCCTTTGTTTTTACGAATGAGCCAGCGATTTGTGCTATTTCGTACCTTAGATTATCGCTGATCGTGTTATTAAAATTTTTACCTATCGTAATATTGGTAGTTTGGGAATTATTGTTTCTAATATTTTTATTTTGCTTTTCATTGTCGTTGCTCGGCAGTAGGCATATTAAAATTTTTATCTGTGTGTTTTGAAAAATAAACTTAATCATGGTAGAAATAACGTTCCAATCCTTTTTGTCTTGTCCAGTGCAAATTTTTGGTAATGCCAAGGTAGTAATATTTTTCTCTAAACAAAATTGCCTAGTATTAGTTAATGTGCTAAAAATGTTAGTGTATGCTGGTTTATCGTAATATTTATTTTTTGTTATGAGGTATAAAATCCATTGGCTTCCGTTTTTCAAATAAGCCATTTCGGTGGTTTTTTTTTGTTGGTCTATTAATTTATCCACGTTGTTAAATTTATTTCTGAATTGTAACGCAATCCCCTTCGACATGGTGAGGCATTGACTTGTGCAATGGCCGATTGCGATATCATTTGGTAATGAAAAAATATTTATCGTCTGTTCACTGTAATCGCATAGGAAATCGGTTCTATCGTTATTGCTGAGAAGGAATTTTTGGAATTCATTTAATGGGGTCAATTTACTTATTGCTACGATGTTTTCTATAGATTTTTCGTCATCGTCGTTTTTTTTATTAGTTATTAATTTATTTGAATTTGTTGATTTGTACCAATTTTCTACAAAATGTATATACTTATTTTTCTCAATCTGTTTTTCTTTGTTAAATTTTGAGTTGTCGGTTTTAGTATAAATATTATTTGTTCCCCGAGTTAGATATTCCGATTTTTCTCTTCGCTCGGGTGTTATTCGTTTTTTGAAAAATTGCAATCGTTAGCATAGTGTCCTTTACCATTGCATTTGTAGCATGTTATATTTTCTCTTCCGTTAAATCTCTCCGGCGTCGTGGATCTTGAATATCTTTCTCTGCTGTTTTCCCTACTGTACTGTTTCCTATTTGTATCATT